>CAJNDS010002486.1:363953-396939 GCA_905221605.1 Symbiodinium natans | reverse complement strand
GACTCGCGATCTGACTCTACGAGAAGCACACTTCCTGACTTTCCGAGCACGTGGGCTAGGAAATCTCGAGGTTTGCATGCCGAATGACTCGAGGTCGTAGTAGAAGCACGCCGTCTGACCTTCGTCAGGCATCCCGTATCAAAGCTGTCCCCTGCTTGGCCTCGAGGGGCCCTGCTTTTCAGGAAAATTTGCAAAATGAGCATTTCTGATATTGGGACCCTTGTCGTAATCTGGGCATGGACTTCTGGGAATCTGCGCCTCACCTGCTCTTGCTAGAGAGTTCACAGGGTGGTTGTCCAAATGATGGTCCCTTTTTGGATCCCGATTAGAATACGGCACCTAATATTTAGGGTACCCCAAAAAAGATCACAATTTTTGACAACCACCCACATGTTGTCGAGGTGCCGCTGCCGGCATCGTGCTCGAAGGGTCCCAGCAGGCCTTGCCGTGCGAAGGTGTGAGCTGGCTTGTCGGGCACACAGGGTTGAGGGAAAGTTTTGGGTTCAGGGTTTAGGGAGTTTAGGGAGTTTTTTGCCACCCGTCTAGCAATGCTCCACGGGGCAACTGAAGAGGGATTGCTGTGTAAAAAACTTCAGAGCCCAAATCTACGAAATGCCAAGATCCCACGCCAACCCATGCCTTCCCGCCTTAGAAAACAAAGATGACAAACCCCAAATTCGCAACAGATCCAAGACCCACATGTTTAGGGAGTTTAGGGTTTAGGGTTAGGGTTTAGGGTTCAGGGTTTACAAAAGAAAAAGCACCTTCGAAAAAAGTCTCAGACAGCTTCGCCATATCGAGAGCCGACAGCCCTCAACTTGTTTAAGGGCAGGCTTATGGGTGGCTGTCAACAATTATGATCTTTCTTGGGGCACCCTAACTATTAGGTGCCATGATATAATAGGGACCAGAAAGGGATCGCTTCGCAGTTGTCCAAACTGTGTACTTCCAACGCAAGAACCCATAGTGCCAAACCCTGTTAACCTGAAAGCCTAAGTCCGTCATTCTCACATTCTGGGTGTTACCCGCACACACTAGCGTGTGAAAGACAGGAACTTCCGAGGCCCAGAGTCTTACTGCTGGAGCCGGAACCCAACATAGAAACCGAGAGAGCGAGCGCAACCTCTTTTTCAACAGTGTTCATCCTCGCCGACCTTCAAACCTCAACTTTTTTGGAAGCCCTGCACATTACCCCGAGCCAGGAGGCCCTGGTCGGGGAGAATAGTGGGGGTTTAGGGTTTTTTAGGGTTTAGGGTTTAGGGTTTAGGGTTTAGGGTTCGGAATACATTTTGCCCCAGGGTACCCTGAGCCCCAAAACCCTCAAGCCGAAACCATCAACCGTTTTAACCTTACATGGTCCGCCAAATGCCAGGGCACAGTTCGCAAAAGGATCGGAGCTCTTGTCCTGCTTGGGGTTTGCGACTGGGGGGTGAATAGTTTCCTGTGTGCGTGGTCTTGGGTTGAGGGTTTGGGGTTTCTTGCCACCTGCCTAGCTGACACTCTGCCGAAAATTGACATCCGCACAGCTCTTCCAAACGGGGGCAACCCCACCCTCTGTCAAACCCTAAAATGGCGTGACTCCACCCCTGCCTCTTCCGACAGTTGTGGCCAACGCCTGGCTTTCTGGGAGGGCGCATTCATACATTGGCGCAGCAATCCTCTGAGGATTCTGCGGTGTTGACAGCTTACAGGGCCTACAATTAGGTGCCGGTGGTGCAACCCTCCAGCCTCTGTTTGCCCTGAAACGGCGATTTTTGAGAAAGAGGTTGGTCTCTTAAAGCCAATGGACGAAATGGACGACATGAACGACATGAACGACATGAACGACATGAACGAAACTACGAAATAAACGAAACATCCTTGCTAAGAGCTTCCTAAACCCTAAACCCTAAAAACACTTTTTGCTGCCGGGCTGTTGCAGTAAGCCTAAAAACCCTAAAAACCCTAAACCCCAAAACCCCAAAACCCTAAAAACCCATAAAACCCTAAAACCCCATAAAACCCCAAAAACCATAAAAACCCTAAAAAAACCCTAAAACCCTAAAAAACCTAAAAAACCCTTAAAACCCTAAAAACCCATAAAACCCCAAAACCCCATAAAACCCTAAAAAACCCTAAAAAAACCAAAACCCCATAATACCCCATAAAACCCTAAGAAACCCTAAGAAACCCTAAAAAACCCTAAAAAACCCTAAAAAACCCTAAAAAACCCTAAACTCGATTCGCCGCAAAGCGCCGTCTGAGGGGCCGAAGGTGGGGCTCGAAGGACGCGAGGAGACCCTCCAGATTGGGAAGGAGGGGCCCACACCTCGGCCGTAGGCGAAAAGGGCTTAGGGTTTAGGGTTTAGGGTTTGGGGTTTGGGGTTTGGGGTTTAGGGTTTGGGGCTGTGAGTTTTAAGCCTTCAACCCCCACAACAAATGGAACCTACAGAACGGGTGCACTTCTTTTTGTTGGCCCTTTATTCTCTTTTCTTTTGGCATGTTTTTTCTCTTTCTTTTTTGGGCGGGGGGGGGGGGGTGCGGGGGGGGGAGGTTTAGGGTCTCTTCTTCTCGATTTGTACCTGTCATCCTTTCGCAGGGGCCATGCTAATCTTCTCTGTCTCATTCCAAGGGTTAGAGAGGTTTTCTACCAGAAAATAGGGCAATAAAATGAAAATGCCCAGAAAAAAGGGTGCAAAAAAACATGGGTCCCCTACCGACGCCTTTCAAACTCCTGCGCGGCAGCTTCTGTTTTGCCACCGCTTGCGCAAAATCGGGCCATCACCACGGAGCATGGGCAATGGCATCAATCGCAGGACGACCTAAGCTACAGCCGTTCCTCGCAAGAATGAGGAATCTGAGTTCGGCCAGGTGTTAGACTCACAGGCTGCTCATTAGGCCGTTCTCGGAAAAGCGTAGGGACAGCAAGACATGGGTTGCACTCATTCCCGACAAGAGCTTGGAGCACGAGGCCTCCTCTTTGTTCCATCAGCTACGGCCGCGGCATTCCCTGCAAAGCCCATGCTTACAATGCCTGTGGAACTGTGGAAGGAGCAACGCTAACCCTAAACCCTAAACCCTAGACCCTAAACCCTGAACCCTAAACCCTAAACCCCTGACCTAGGACCTGGGTCTGCTTGCGAGCCTAAGGATGCCCCTTCTTGCGCAGGAGCGCATGGGCCTCTCAGTGGAATGACACGGCGAGACCACATGGACGAGGCGCACGATCGCCACAGGGCCCGCGCTGCTATTGCTGTTGCATTGGCTGTGTTAGGGTTTAGGGTTTAGGGTTTAGGGGTTAGGGTTTAGGGCTGTCCCTGATCTAACAAACCACCCACCATGCCTCCAATCAATGGGGGGAGGCCCTCTGACAAGTGTACGATTAAGGTCGCAAAAGCACTGGTCACTGGGCATCACTACACCAGCGCTCAGCCCTCGATATTCTGAAGCATCCTGGTGTGCAGTTTGGGAAATCCCGCATGCGCTCCTATAGAGTCCCCCTAAACCTGGGCCCTGCAACTCCCAGTTCCCTTTGGTGAAACGTGGCATGGGGGTGTTCGACCCGGAGCTCTTGGTTTAGGGTTTAGGGTTTAGGGTTTTTTGCAAGCACTCTCTGCGGCAGCAGGCTTCACGCTAGTGCAACAGGGTTTAGGGTTTAGGGTTTAGGGTTTGGGGTTTGGGGTTTGGGGTTTAGGGTGGGGGGAAGCTCTGCTTGGGCCTATGTACCATGCCTCATAAGTTTCCTTCGAAGCATCTCAGGTTGCCAAACCCTTCTTCCTAAAGCGGGCGGATTCACTCCACAGGGATTACTACAGTGGTCGAGCTCCCCCTGCCATGTGCAAGAGGCTAAGGCAGTCGTGCGTCTTTTGGTGGGCGAAGGGTTTTTGCACAGTTTGCCCTAACCGTAAACCCTAAACCCTAAACCCTACCCTAAACCCAAAACCCAAGGGTCGGAGACAGCACGACTCCGTTTCGTCCAGCTTGGCATGGACATCGCACTCAGTTCGCCTGCACGGGTCGAGATCATGGAGCTCACCCCTGACCGGCACCCAGCCCCAAACACCTCCGTATCCATGTGAACTTGACAGTAAGGTGTCAGAAGAGTTTCCCGAAACCCGCAACCCGAGACCCTAAGCCCTGAGCTTTTCTTTGCAGCCGGACTGAGGGCGCAACCCTAAACCCTAAACCCTATATAAACCCTAAACCCTAAACCCTAAACCCTAAACCCTGAACCCTAGCGTTCCCCCAAGAGAAGCCCATAAGAAGGCCTGGACATCGACGACCTCACCCTTCTTGTCGATCGTGTTCTCGATGAACTCCAGCAGTCCCTGAAGATACCTCAACTGTGGCAACGTTTAGGGTTTAGGGTTTAGGGTTTAGGGTTTAGGGTTTAGCGTAACATGCTTAGGCTTTGGTTCCTACCCCTTACATTAAAGGGTTTAAGTAGGGCATAGGGTCAAGGGTGGGCTCTTGTTATCTTACTTCTCCCAGAACCAAGGAATAAAAAAAAGCAAAAGCTTATTCCTACTAAATAATAAAAGCCCAAAAGTATAAGGTTCATCTACTGGCTGAGTGTGTCATGGGTTAGGGTTGACGCTTCTGCAGCACCATCTCCGGAGAGCGAACATCGGGCGGGTTGAGGTTTCGGGCGCAGGTTTGGGGTCTCTGATTTAGCTTTTTTCGGGTTGGCTCAAGGCTGGCCACTAGGCTCAATCCTAATTCTTAAACCCCTGTGCGCTCGCTCCGGATGGTGGAAAGCTCCAAAGGAATTCAATATCCACCGCGGCTTTCTCGTTGCGGCTTTCCAAGAAGCTAGGCCACAAATCTGAAGCAAGTGCTTCAAGACATGGTTGATGATACAGCCCATGCACGAGCAACACGGATCAACCTGTTTGAGGCTTTACAGCTCCACGCAGCTCCAGTTTGCATGGGAAGCCGACTTGTGGCGTGCAAGCTTTCGAGGGAAACCTTTCTGACGGTCATGTTGGCACCCAGACTATTCAGGAACTTCTCTCCGAGAAGTAATGCAAGTCTCACATTCGAAAGTATGAGGTGGCCCTCCAAATTGCCGGCCACCAACTCCATGATCTGGTGCAGGAGCCAGAGTCATCTGGGGAGCGACACCGTGTGAAGCCTCTCCCTCTGATCGTCTGGCTGCATCACCCCGGCCAACTGAGTCACCGAATGGGGATGCGTGACGCTCTTCAGTGTCTCGGCGATCGACTCCGTTTCCTCCTAGGGATGAGAATTTTTCCAAGTGCTTCCCTTGAGTGGTTACGTGCTCAGCACAAGGCGGAGCGTCTTGCACTTTTGGTAGAGCTTAGGCGTGTCTGTCCAGTAACCTTCATCCTAATGGTTCTCACCTTTCCTTCGCGATTTTGCAAGCTTTTGGCAATCATTACTCTGAGAGAGCTTCTTGCAAGGGCCTCAACCGACAAGATTGGCATCTCGGATCTGTCTAGTCCCCCAGCCCAGTTGCAAAAGGGTTGAGGGCCCACTCCTTGCGGATGTTCCCCCGTATACTAACAGTCCTTAGTAGGGATTATGGTACCCCCAATAATAATCCCCATTAAGGACCCTTAGTATAAGGGGGAACATCCCAACCCACTCCCCTTGTTTCCGAAAAAGGAATGCCTGGTGCCTTGTCGATATGTGAGCTGCTGATGGATTTTGTGAACGATTGCAGCCTCAAGCCGGTGTGGGCACTATGGCGTGCCTATGCGTCCCGGGTTTCTAAACGAAGCCCTTTTTGCAACGGGCTTTCGGTCACCGACCGGCTGCTGAGCCAGAATCCTCCTAAACCCTCAACCCTCAACCCTCAACCCTAAACCCTAAACCCTAAACCCTAAACCCTAAACCCTAAACCCTAAACCCTAGCTTCGAGGCCCTGGCTTGGCAGCATAGATTTGCAGCTTGGCGCCCATGGGCAATCGGATCACCTGGCTGCTTGAGGGCATCGCCGGGTTTAGGTTTTTTTTTTAAAAATTAGAGGGTGCAGGGTCTTTTTTGGTACGCTAGAGGGTTCAGGGTTTAGGGTTTTTTTGGTACACTAAAGGGTTTAAGGGGTTGTGAGGTTCTAGGCGTTTCGACGTTAGTGGCTATGGCTTCAGGGCGTCGACGCTCACACTCGCGCAAGGCAGGCAAGGTACTACGCTGACTCACACTACTAGAGATTCACTGAGACCACACCCTAAACCCTAAACCCTAAACCCTAAACCGCAAGAACTGCAAGAACGATCACAGCAGGGAGGCCCTCTTTTTGACACCTGCCGAACGGGGGGCCCGTTTAGGCGTCGTTTTCGCCTCCCACCTTGCTGAAGCTGCAGGAGGCTAGCAAGTTGGGTCACTAACAATTGACTCTCCGAGTTGCATGCCTGCTGCACTCCTCGGGACCTCTCCGGAACCGGAATCACCAAAGAGGTTCAGCGCTGTGCTGGAAACGGTAACCGACCAGCAGCAGGGCTGCCTTCAGTGTTCAAGTGTTAAAGTGTTGAAACCACCGCGTTGCAGGGGGGAACGATAGCACCGATCGGCAACATGTGGGGCGAGGGGGGGGCGGGGGGCTGGGGGGGGCGAAGATCTTGTCAAGTTGAAGGCTGCTGGTTCTGGGGCCACATGCCGATCAGGTGCAGATCCGCTGCCTGCAGGAAAAACAGCCCAGACAACAAGCTGTGCGGTGGAAAGCGAATTCTTCATATCACACGTAACTCTGCCTCAGGAAAGTCCGCCCCCCAAACTTTGAGCCTCCAAAGTGCGTTTAGCGGCTATCTCGGAGCACTCACTTTGTCGCCTTCACCCCCTCCCCCAAACGGCTTCTGCCCCGGGAGGTGGTCTCGCCATGGCCATCTTTAGGCCGGCCATGGCTTTCCGGCTAATCAATGGTCCCGTTGTTGTGAAGGGCGGAGCAAAGGTTGCATGTTTCTGCGCAGTACACAGCTGACTCAAGTGGATAGGCCTCACAAAGTCCCGCTTGAAGAGATTGTGCACAGTCACTGACACGAATGTGGGTGGGGAAGTTCGCTGTGTCCTTGCACCCCTCGCAACTCCGGGGGCACCAGGTGGGCAGCGTTTCCGAGGTGTGGCAGCCGCAAGTCTGCGGGCACCAGTTTGCAAGGGGACCATAATACAGCTGGCTGCCTGAACACCATGGGCTGCGCGTGACGGGGTCGATGGCCACTACGCTGAGGCCTGGACAGCCGACTTTCTTGACATAGGTCAGGAAGTCCGGGACAAAGCTGAGGCTGGGACTGCTGAAGTTCATCCCCACCCTCTGCTCCATCAAGGGCTTGTAGCTGTCCCAGAACCCCTCCCATGCCTCCCGAAGATGGGGTGACTCCTCAAGGTCCACGTCCTTGCAAGCTGAGAAGCGCATCGCGTACTCTTGCTCAGTGAAGCAGGCTTTTGAGCAGCCCTCGCCCACAAGCTTCAGCAGTGGATTCGTGTGCTGCAAGTGGCATCCACACGTGCGGGGACACACGTGCCTCACCAGGCGCGCCTGGGAATCCAGGGAGTGGCAGAGGTGCGCCATCTCTGCGCAACTCGCTCCTTCGGGAATCCCTGCTTCGAAGCTGGCCGAGTAGAAGTATGGTCGGTAGAACTCCTGAAGCTCATGTGTCGCATTGCCCAGGAAGATGTCGTCAAAGTCCATGCAAAGACTGTCATGGGTGTTGCGCTGATGCATGTCCATGTCTCTGGCAGTCACGAAGCTGGATCGATCCTTGGTGAATCGGATGTAGTTCGAACTGCCCAGAGGCTCCTCCCAAATGTGCCGCCTCACAGCGAAGCGAGTGAGGGAAGTTTGGTTGACACCCTGGGCATACTCTGAGGTGACCAGCCCCACCGTGACCCCCTGGATTTGATTCCCGGCCACCACGAAGTTCTGAGTGCCCCCACAGTACTGGCGCTTGACCTCCAACATGTCCCAGCTCAGTGGCCCTACATTGTGTGTCCACGGCCACAGCATGAGAAGCGAAATCGCCACAACGAGGATGACGGACTCCGTCTGACTCCGCCCTTTACTGTAGCGGACCTTGATTGCCTCTAGGTCCTGGATGCAGATCTGGATCTTCTTCGGCATCAGGGCCGCGAAAACCATCTCGTCGATCTGCAAGACAGCGGACAAGGCCACGGCATTCAAGATGAGCTCAGTGATAGAGATTGTGCCGGCTAGCCACTGCACGCCAGCATAGAGGAGGCCCACGGCGATGAAGAAGCGAGCCAAGCGCATGAAGCAGTAGACACCAAATCGACCGTAGGAGATCGTTTGGAAGCCTCCACGCCTTCTCCACTGCGTCCGGGGCCCACGCGGGACCTGGGACACGGCCTCCAAGGAAAAGAGCACGAGTCGGAATTCGTTGAGGAGGTACAAACACCAGAGCAGGATGCACATCATGCAGAGCAGAACGCCGGGTTGGAAGTAGGGCGCTTCGAACTCCTCCTTGCCCAGGCCGAGGAAGGCATTGATCTGGTCCAGCATCTGCATCTGCGAAGTCGACAGAATCAGCGTGCGATCGGCCCTGCACACTCGGGAAACGAGGCTTTCGTCGCCCAGGTCCATGTGCTTGAAGTCGTGCGCGATGGACTCGCGCCATGCTTTCGCAACCTCCACCTGATTCCCAAAGGGCTCTCCAAGAAAATCATCCGAGAGAAGGATGAAGAAGAAGGAGATTTGCATCAGGCCGCTCCCCAACCAGAGAAAGCAAGCGATGATGAGGTCCGCCGGGCCGCAATTGGTATGGCCCAAGACAAGGACCTATACTGATTTTGGAACCCTAAGCAAAAGTGATGTTTGTTGCTGTTTCTTGGCTTCCTGCCGAGAAGCGTCTGGAACAAGCAGACCTGGATCCGGTCTCCTTCCCCCTTTTGGGACGGACCCCCCCGCCCCCCACCCCCCCCCCCGCCCTGTGGGAGACCCCCCCCGATCGCTTGGAGCAGCGGCGCCTCCAGGCATCATCTCCACATACTGCATGCTGCCGAGGCAGCGCGCGCGCGCAAGCGTTTACAATCACTGCATAGTACCCCCAAAAACGTTTTAAAACTATTCCCAAGTATTCTCAAGGGACCAGGTTCCAGGCCGTCTCGAGGAACGCCACTGGCTCTTCCACGATCTCAGGATCCAACATACCCTTGGAGTCGTTGGAGTTGAGGCCCAGGCTCTGATCGATCACCTTCTCATGGTCGGCCTTCATTCCGGGCTGCCCTGAACCCTCCTTCTGGAGCAAGTCGCCGATGTCGATCGAAACACATGGCTGCTGGGGCCGCTCACTGTTGTCACTGAGGTTCTCATCCTCTAGGCGTTTAGGGTTTAGGGTTAGGGTTTAGGGTTTAGGGTTTAGGGCATGAACAAAGGTAAAAAACAAAAACATTTCCCAAGAGGGATATAGCGTCCACATTGGCTTCGCCCTCTGTTAGCAATGTGTCGAGGTCCACGTGAAGCAATTCTTGAGCCCCATGCCTAGTTCATGCATGGTTGGGAGAATATAAAAAAAAACTTGCTTTGCGATTCCTTTTTGGATAAAGATGTAAAAAAAAATTGCTTTGTTATGCCTTTTTGGATAAAGATGCAAAATGATACCCAACTATGACGAAGATGCTCGGGCTCCACACTTGGCTGCGGTGGGGAAGAGGTCGTCTTGGAGCCCTGGCGGGCGCTGAGACTTTCGACTTGGGACTGGAGGGCCTTGATCTGCTGGACGTACCTATACTGAGCTTTGGAACCTCAAATTGAACTAATACTTTGAATGTCCTCTTGGGTTTTTAAAAAGTAACAAACATTAAAAAAGAATCCAAAAGGGGATAAGGTACGGCTTGATCTGCTTTGTCACCTGCCGGGAAACATCCTTCCGGAACTCCTCATGCAGGCGCATCTCGAGGTTCATGATGGCCTTCTCCAACTTCACGGCCGACAGACCATAGGCCATGCTGCGAAAATTAAATTTATTTTCCGATTTATAGGAACCTTGGGCCGTTTATGGCCTTGAGCCAGATTTTGGCCTGCGAGTGCCAGCTATTGCTTTGCAGGAAGTTCAACCCGAAGCCGTGGAAACCCTAGCAGTTCACATGGGCGCCCCCGCAAACGCACGAGAAGCTTGCCTTGGTCTCGCTGACGATCCTTGGCAAGCTTAGGGTTTAGGGTTTAGGGTTTAGGGTTTAGGGTTTAGGGTTTAGGGTTTAGGGTTTAGGGTTTAGGGTTTAGGGTTTAGGGTTTAGGGTTTAGGGTTTAGGGTTTAGGGTTTAGGGTTTAGGGTTTAGGGTGCTTGGTTGCCGCTGGATTTTGGGCCCCCTGCTTCTGACGTGCAATTGTCATGGCAGAGGGCCCGACTGCTGCAAGATCCCCTACTACTCCTTGCGTAGCAACCTGCCTGACGCACCCCTAACCCTAAACCCCTAAACCCTAAACCCTGAACCCCCAAACCCAAAACCCCTAAACCCTAGACCTTAAACTTCCCTAAGAGCCGTGGTCCAAACTTGATCCAAATCCCTCCAAGGAGCTTGATCTCCTCACGCAACTTCATTGGGTCCACAGGCTCTTGCTCATACATGTACCTCAGCTACTTGGAGGAAGATGGCAATTGCTTATTTACCAATTATGGAAAATATGCCTCATAAACATTTGTATTTTTTGCATGTACCTCAGCTACTTGGAGGTTCATGGTAATTGCTTATCAACCACTGTACTTACAGCCTTATTAGGGCACTTAAAGGTGCTTGTAAAGTGTGTTCTAAGTACAGCTATCGTTGGTTCATAAGTACCATGAACCTCCCCAAGTACAGCAGAAAGACCCCTGAACCCTAAACCCTAAACCCTAAACCCTAAACCCTAAACCCCCAACCCTAAACCCTAAACCCTAAACCCTGGGGCCTGTTGAGCCTTGGGCTTCCTGGAACCCGGATCTCCACAGCCTCCCAGCTCTGAGGCTCCTGAGGCCCCTAAATGGAACCTTACAGCCATCATAACCCTATACCCTAAACCCTAAACCCTAAACCCTAAACCCTAAACCCTAAACCCTAAACCGTTGCTTTTGTGGGAGTAGGTTTGAGATTTGGGCCATGGGCGAAACCATAAGGCAGAAGCTGCTTCCAAGCCGCTGAGACTCCCACTGCTCATGAGTGATGCTCATCAGCCGGAAGAGGAATCTACCTTCTGCCGTCTCCTGCGTTCCGACGCACGTACCAACTGCTCACAGAACATCTCGTTATAACAAGGTGCGGACACAGCAACACCCTAAACCCTAAACCCTAACCCTAAACCCTAAACCCTAAACCCAATGCAGAAAGCCGGCACGCCTCCCAAATGCTGTCGTGCCGAAGCCACTCCGTGACCAGCCGCTGCATGACGATCTGCGACATGCCAAGCATCTGTGTCTCTCCTTTAGCCTCAGAGAAGCATGAGGGTTTCCGAAAATAGGGTTTAGGGTTTAGGGTTTAAGGTTTAGGGTTTAGGGTTTTTTCCCACCCGTGTCGGAAGCGTAAGGGTTTAGGGTTTGGGGTTTAGGGTTTCAAACACCGGGCAGCATAGGAACTGTTCTACATTTGGCTTCGCTTTCGGGTGCCCGTTTATCATAGGTCATTGCAAGCGGCATCTTCGAACAGCTCCCGCTTCAGGCCCCATGAGTGAGTGTTTTTGGCATTTTCTAGCGACTGTTGCATTCTTGCACCTTTCCTGCAGGTTCTGTCGTTAGCTTGTCCAATTCGTGAGATTCAGGAACTGCAGCTCTCGCACGGCTTTCGTTGAACAACTTCGTCCTACGGACCTTCCACATCCTTCCTGATGAGCTGCCAGCTAGGCCATCGTTGAGGTACCACTCTCAACACCAAACAAACGGGGTGGTTCAGGGTTACCCTAAACCCTAAACCCTAACACTAAGCCTTAGGGCATTTGAGGGTTTAGGGTTTGGAGTCGCCAGCAGAACTTGCAACTCATTGCCCCCAAGTGTAAAAGAGTCCACCCCTTCGAGCCTTAGAAGCGGCAGCCAAGCCCCGGCAGAACCCCAAGGAATAGGGGTTAAGTCGCTTGGGGTTTAGGGTTTCGGGTTTAGGGTTTAGGGTTTAGGGTTTAGGGTACCCCAAGCCTTTTGTATCAAACTGTCGTATGCTTGGGAACCACTCCACGCGAACTTCTTACCTCCCGAGTCGGCCTGCATCTTTGCTCCGAAGCTCTCGCAGATCTCCACGAGCGACTCGAACCAGCCATCCTCCGCAGATGTGCATCTTGGGTTTAGGGTTTAGGGTTTAGGGTTTAGGGTTTAGGGTTCAGGCTTTAGGGGTTAGGGGTTCAACGCAACCCAGACTCCCAGACACCAACTCCTTTGTACGCCATTTCGGGAACCTAAGCCCTCCAAAAGGCCCTACAGGCCGTGCAGGCCCCCCGCCCCAGATCCCGCCTCATACTTGGACCTCGTGGCCCGCTTGGTGATCTCCTGTGTGATCGGCTTATTAGGTCTCATCACCGAAAGGCTAGCACGAGACTAAACCCTAAACCCTTTTTTTTAACCCCTAAACCCTAAACCCTAGAACCCTAAGTTGCATCTTGCTCCAGTGAACCAACGCGGGAATTTTCGCCGTTGCAAGGCAGGCGCCTCTGCCAAACGAGCATAGGCCTCTGGCGGAGGCGGCCAGAGAAGAGTCCTAAGCTGCAAGCTAGGTCATAGGAGCTTGGTCCTAAACCTCGTAAGGGTTAGGGCTTTTGTGGCCACCTGCCAAGCAGACAAGCCACACAGGGCTTAGGGTTGTTTTTGCCACCCACTCAGCACATGCACCAACGCGGCGGGGACTACTTCAGAGGGAACTACTTGCTGGTGATGAACTTCAAGCAATTCCAGGCCTGTGTGCGTTCTACGGGTTGCCACGTGAGATAGATCGATCAACAAACCTTCGTACATGTCAATACCCGAAGGGCAACGCATACAGTTCCAGGCAATCCCCCGCGTCGTATACTTGCACTCCATTCCGGGGGCACACCATTTCTTGCAGCCTTCCTCTGCGGGAGTTGCTCATGTTGCTCGGGGTTTCAGGACGCCGCCCGAACTTGTATGCTCAAGGTACCACCAGAAGCTGAGGGTTTAGGGTTTAGGGAGCCCCAACACGCCTTTTGAACCCCAAACCCTTTGCACCCCACCAAAATGCGAAGCCTGAAGGGTTTCTTCTGCCAGCCACACGTAGTTGGACTGACCCTCGAAATATGGAGCCTATACGACCCTGTGATAGGCAGGTCGTAATCATAGGGGTCAGTATCTTGCAACCAGCCCAGCATATCCGAAGTAACATTGAAGCAGAACCACGTCCTGCAAGGTCCTGTACCTGGCCCTCGATGTGGGGGGGTTGATGGAAAGTATTGCTCCTTTTTTGCGTTCCATAACCCCTATACCCTCAACTCCCAATTAAGCCATTCCTTTCAGTTTACGGTGCCAAAAGAACCCAGAACTCAGATTCGACCTCTTCGCTTTGACCTCCCCAATCCCAGCCAAAGGCTCTGCGAATCCTCCTGCGATTTGAGGCGAGCTCGCGGAAAGTGCTATGACCACAACACTGTAGACACATTCTACAAGCTTCGATGCTGCACATCCAAGACACTTGCTTGCCCTTGATATCTATAGTTGACGCCCTATATGCAGCCCCCCACCTGAGGAAAGCTCAATGACAAGCACAGGCCACCCCCGTCCTCTAACATCGTGACGAGGATAGCCTGGGCATCTGCATCATTCTCGGGCAGCTTCTTCCCTTGGTATCCAAGGCTTGGCGCCAGTGCGAAGGCTTGCCTCAAATCCCTCCTCCCCCTAAACCCTTTTGAGCGAAACCCTCGGCAATTTGGCCAGCTCTTTGCAGTGACACGCAAAATTTTGCAGTTTGGCTCGCCCCTCTTCACTGGCAAAGTTGATCTACAAGCACATGCTCAACCCTGAACCCCTAGACCACCGTGGGACAGATCGATATGCAAGGCACTGACACCCTCACAGTTGGGATGGTTCCCCTTTACGCTGTCAGTCCTTCATAGGGATTAATCTTACCCCCTACCATAATCCACATTAAGGACTGTTAGTAAAAGGGGGAACATCCCAGCCTCACAGTTTGGGACCAGGCGCGGGTCTGCTCTTGCGCCTTCTGAATCAGCTCCTGAATGCATGTGGCCGATTGGTGCAGAACTAGACCTCCACGTTGCAAGCACCCCCTCAGCCGACTCTACTTAAGGTCGCGAACTCCCCCAAAAACCGAAATTTCGAAAGTGACAGCATCAGGGTAGTCAAGGAGCCAGCGTATACTTCTCCATGTTCGCCATCTTCTGCTTGAGCGCGGGGTCCTCACAGTCTTCCTGCCAGCCACTCAACTCCACGGCCCAGCCTTTTGGGCTGCGACACACTCCCAGACCCCGGAAATTAGATCCCTTTCAGGGCTTTAAAGAATGACCTAATAGTAGTCGGTGGGTTTCATAGCCCTAAACCCTAAACCCGAATTTTGGACCCTCCCAGGGACTTGGGCTACTCCAGCTCTCCTCTCAATGGAACGACCCGCACTGGGGTCACTAGGGTGGGCATAGCGACCATTGGCTGCGCAAAGTGGTCGCTTGCAAACACACCCTCCTGTGCACCACCACAGCGTGCTATAGAGCTTTCTTTGGCAGGATGAAACCCTGAACTGATTGAGGGAGGCTCAAGGCGGTGACTTTTGTGAAAACCCCCTAGGCGAGTATAGGTCCCGCCGGTCCCGCAGCCGGACCCACGGTTGAGGGTTTAGGGTTTCGGGTTTAGGGTTCAGGTCGGGACAACTTCGGGGGCCCACTCAGGTAGCATCACTTGGAGGACGCTCCCGCAGGTTGTACAGCCGGAAGTAGAAACCTCGATCGAACATCTTCCTCGGCTCGAGGAAGGGTTGTTCGGGGTTTAGGGTTCAGGGTTTCGACTCTCGACCTCGCTGAAGCAGGCAAAGGGTATAGGGATTATAGGGTTCATATTCAGGGTTTATATTGGGGATAGTATGGCATATATTGGGGCTTGCAGGGCTTATATCAGGGTTAATAGGGTTTATACTACTAGGGTTACTTGATGCTTCTGAATCCTCTCTTTGAACATGGGGAGACTAACATTCCCGGGTATTTGCATTAGGACCCTAAACCCTAAACCCTTAAACCCTAAACCCTAAACCCTAAACCCTAAACCCTAAACCCTAGGGTATACCTCAGGTATCGTGGAGCCTGGAGCCTCCAGTCTGAAGCCACGGTCTGCAGTGGTACTTTCGTCCATGGGCGTGGATATGAAGCCACCCGTCGCAACCCGCTCAGCTGGTTGAGCCACACTCTGCTAGGGTTAGAGAGTAGGGGCTTCCTTAGACTTGGCAACCTGGACCTGAAGTCTGCCAGGGCGAGATCGTAGGGCTCCCTTATCTCTGGTAAGGTACCCTAAGCTCAGGAACTCTAAACCCCAAACCCCAAACCCCAAACCCTAAACCCTAAATCCTACACCCTTACGGTGCCTTAAGTTCAGGAACCAGCAACCCCTGGGTTCTAGCTGACGAAAGGACCACCCCCTGCTTCCCTAAATTCCTTTTTGCAGCAGGCCTCGGGCTTCCCTAAACCCTAAACCCTAAACCCTAAACCCTAAACCCTAAACCCTAAACCCTAAACCCTAAACCCTAAACCCTAAACCCTAAACCCTAAACCCTAAACCCTAAACCCTAAACCCTAAACCCTAAACCCTAAAAACCCTAAACCCTAAACCTAAACGCTAAACCCTAAACCCTAAACCCATGAGTTCGAGTGGCCAGTTGGCACGCACCAGCTCTTCAAAATCCTGGGGCCCCGCCGTGAGCAGTCTCTGGATGATCCTGGGCTTCAGAGTTGGCTTAGGGTTTAGGGTTTTAGGGTTTAGGGCTTGGGGGTTAGGATTTTAGGGTCTTAGGGTTGTAGGGTTTAGAGTTTTAGGGTTTAGGGTCTGTTCTTGCCACCCGCCTAGCTGATGATAACATCGCACAGCAGGGAAGTCGACGCGGCACCCCCTCACACTCGGACACGCCAGGCGAGGCACACTGTGTCCCATGATCTTGCTTGAGGGCCCATACGGCACAGATGGCCACTGCGGGCACCCGTGATACTTCATGACTCCCGCAGGTTTAGGGTTTAGGGTTTAGGGTTTAGGGTTTAGGGTTTAGGGTTTAGGGTTTAGGGTTTAGGGTTTAGGGTTTAGGGTTTAGGGTGAGGCTGCAGCATGTCTAAGGCGCCATGACCCACTCTCCACACGTCTCCCAGCACAATTCACACTGATTTTATGGTTTCTGCTGTCTCTTGAGGGCCAGTTTCTTCGCCAGGCAATACCGGCAGCGTCTTTTTCGACGGAACTCCTTCTTCTTCTGGTTGCATGGATCTTGCCGCTTCTACCACTACACATCCCGGGAAGCCTTCTTGCAGTTCTCAGCCACGATGGTTTGTGCCGAGCTTCTCATCGTACTCTTTGGGAGCGTTGGTCTGGTCTTTACCTTGGCTGAAAGCTGAGTTCGCTGTCGGGAACGGGGCTTTGCGGCAGACTTCAGGGCGTGGGCCGGGCGCATCCGAGCTGCTCGCATCCCTCCAGTGGAAGACCACGGGGCGAAGCTTGGTGGGCTTCAGCTTGCGCAAGTCCTCTTGGCAGGAAGACAGGTCGGGTATGCGCGCATGCAGCATGCGCCAGGGGATGCGAGCCAGAAAGGCAGTCCAGTTTTGCATGGAAGTCCCTCATGTCCATCCCTATCTTCCCCTTTTGCGCCGCCCTCAGGCGCTCAGGAACATAAAAAGCCAGATGGCACGACGAAAAGCACTGACATTTGCACTCCTGGGCGGTCGGTCTGTCGATCCGAGTGCCGTTGTCCAACGTGATGGCCATCAGCAAGACATTCTCCTCACTTGCTTTTGGGCGGTTTAGGGTTTAGGGTTTAGGGTTTAGGGTTTAGGGTTTAGGGTTTAGGGTTTAGGGTTTAGGGTTTAGGGTTTAGGGTTTAGGGTTTAGGGTTTAGGGTTTAGGGGCTTACTTATTGATTCTTCATGTATACACGTGTTGGACAACGTTTGTGCACCTTCTCCCGCTGAAGGGCTAACGTCAGCGGCACAAATGTCCCCAGAAAGGCTTTTGGGAGTGAGGCGCCTCAGCAAAACGGAGCACGTGCTTCCAAGTCACTTCATCCGGACAGATCGGGTCACGAAGCTTCAGAAGCTCGTTCAGATCCTGCCGCCCAAGGGGAACAAGAGGCCACTTCAGAAATCGAGGCAGCAGCGCGCGAACGAGAAAGATCCCTAAACCCTAAACCCTAAACCCTAAACCCTAAACCCTTTTTTTTCGGACCCAGACTCCTGAAGTCAGCTGGGAAACCCTAAACCCTAAAACCCTAAACCCTAAAACCCTAACCCCTAAACCCTAAACCCTGGCAGGTCACAAGGCAGCGTGCGCACTGTGCTTAGACGAGGAGGCTCCCGGATGTCATTGACCATGACGTCACGAGTCAAGGACTCCGTGTCATCCTGGCACGGGGCTTAGGGTTTAGGGTTTAGGGCTTAGGGCTTAGGGCTTAGGGCTTAGGGTTTAGGGTTTAGGGTTTAGGGTTTTGGGTTAGGGTTTAGGGCCTGATACCCCCTTCATCAAGGAGCATACCAAAATTAAGAAAAGTCACCTTCCGGAACAGCTAAGGAATATACCGTATTTCGTCCGATATTTTCTCTTCATGTCTACTCAGAGTCTACTCCACTTGAGGGGCAAAGCCGAGGACAACGAAAGATAGTCTGGATTGGCAGCAATATGAATAAGTCTGTGCTTTACGAGGGTTATGGCTAGAACGCATTTCTCTCCGGCCACCTCTCCCGCCATTAACACACCACGCTCCACACTCTCCACACTCTCCACGCTCCACCGCACACCACAACCACAGAGCACCATCGCCACCACGATCACACTTCACCATCGCAAACCAACACACACCACCGCCGCCGCCGCCGCCGCAGCACCACCACTCTGTCCGCCACCACAGCACCAACATCCCGCTACCACCACCACCACCACCACCACCACCACCACCACCACCACCACCACCACCACCCCACCACACCACCGCACACCTCTACTCACCACCACCACACTACTGCCACACCATCACCACGTTTAGATCACCGCACTTCGCACTCCACCACACCACACCGCGGCCACACACCCAACACCTCCACACTCAGGCACATCACCACACACCAACACACAGAAGTACCTGCCAGCACACACCGCCACCACACACCATCGCCAGACACCATTGCTGCGTCTTTGTTTGCTTTCTGCACATGTTCTGCTTATTGGTGCGTCTTCGCTTAGTGCGAGGTTGTTTTGTTATTTGGTTCGTCTTCGCTGAATATACGTGGTTGTTTTGCCTATTGGCGCGTTTTCGCTTACTATATGTGGTTGTTTTGAAGGCGTCTTTGGTGCATCTTCGCTTGCTCATCTTCGCTTACCTCTGCGGTGATTTTGCTTGTTGGTGCGTCCTCTCTCACTGTCTGCGGTTGTTTTGCTTGGTGGTCGCAGCCTATGTGCGCTGGTTTTGCTTCGCTTGCCGTGCGGTGCTACCCTTATGCCCTACGTACCCTATAAAGGCTACATACCCCATACAACCTAGATGCACTACGCACCCCTAGGCGACATAAAGGCCGGCTTTGAGCAAGACAGAATGAGGCTTCTTTTTGGCGAGGTGTTGGTGCTGACACAAAGTGCTACCTATTTCAGCCTTTGGATGCGCGTCTGTCGATCAACACGGATGCCTCGCACTGCTCTGTGCAATCAGCAAGCCGGAATATGAGATTGCCGAGAAGCGTTTGGAACAAGCAGACCCGGATCCGGTCTCCTTCCCCCCCCCCGCCCCCCCATCGCTTGGAGGCCCTCCTTTCCTGTGGGCAGGCCGGGCTGCCGAGGCGGCGCGCGCAAGGCGCAAGCGGATACAATTAACCGCGGGCCGTTAGAGTTCGAGCCCACACCGAAGCCCAAGCCCCCTGGAAGCTAGAAGGACTCCAATAAACAGCCGCGCGCCCGGAACCCAGCTTCGAAACCGGTGCCTGCTCATCAGCCACATCGTACCGGTAGTCGATGGGGTTTTTCCAGGTTGGCGCAGCCGCATGCCTGCCCACTTCACCGGCATGAAGTTCCTGGCCTAGACACCCACATCGTTCTCTCCTCACGTCTTGCAAGAATCAACCCTAAACCCCTAAACCCCTTCCCCCCCTAAACACTAAAGCCCGAAAGCCCTAAAGCCCTGAACCCGAAAGCCCTAAACTCTATTGATTTGTTTGTCTCCCACCCTGCGCGGGGCCAACCGGCGAACCTGCAAACATGAATATAGCATATTCGATGATAGAAAAACACTTTGTTATAGACATACAATGTGGGTCTCAGCTAACAGAACATGAAACTTTGCCTTGATCAACATTCTATTTATCTGACGGGTTTCCGTTGATTTCAATATTCATTTTAAATGGGACTGTGGAAGACCGGGGGGCGGGGGGGGGGGCAAGGGTAGGTTGACAAACCCACCCACCCACCCACCCACCCACCCCGTAAAATTATCCCTACAATGGGGTTCTACAAGGTACCTGACCTAACTTCCTAATCCCTGACTAACGGAAACGACATGGCCCTGAGGCATCCCTAAACCCTAAACCCTAAACCCTACACCCTACACCCTAAACCCTAAACCCTTAACCCTAAACCCTAGACCCTAAACCCTATAGGGTTATAACCCTAAACCCTAAACCCATTGTCGTCACCCGCGAGGCCTAGCCACCACGCTCGACGCTCGCGGGCTGCGCAGCACCGCGAAGAGGTCGGCATGCGCAAGGCCAAGGACAAGAGCCTGGGGGATTGAAGTTCTCTCCAACAGGGTTTAAGGCTTAGGGTTTAGGGTTTAGGGTTTTGGGTTTAGGGTTTAGGGTTTAGCGTTTAGGGTTTAAATAGGGTTTAGGGCTCTGTAACCAGAGACCCTCATACAGGGTTCAGGGAAGGCATGCGGCTGGGACTTTGAGGCTTTGCGCTCCGCCTGTGAGGTCTTGGCTTCCCCTTCACCTCCTCCACTTGGAGGTTCATGGTACTTATTAACCAATTATAACTTATAACCCACTTATAAGCCCCTTAAGTGTGCCCCAATATGGTTAGAAGTACAGTTACAAGTACAGTCATAATTGGTTAAAAAGTATCATGAACCTCCAAGCACTTCTCCCTCTCGGTGGCCCCCTTGTGAAGGGAGCCGCGCACAGCGCGGTCCCAGGCGGCAAAACGACCAAGCTATCTACCGCCCGAATCAAGCAAAGCGAATTGAGAGACCCTCAAGCCCTTCCCTATCCTTTCCCTATCCTCACCACTGCAGGCTACCTTTGATTCTTTCGGGTACCCTAAACCCTGTACCCCTAAATCCTAAATCCTGAACCCTTTTGAACCTGGAAGCTGCTTCATGCCAGGACTACCCTAAACCCTACTAAACCCTTTAAGGGATTCTAAGGGTACCGAAACTCCCTCATTCCCTACTAAACTCCCAAAGCAAACACACGCCGAGGCCAGCACCCCGATGGCCACCGCACCGAGCCTCCTCGTTTGCTGAAGGGCTTAGGGTTCAGGGTTTAGGGTTTAGGGTTTAGGGTTTAGGCTTAGGGTTTAGGGTTTAGGGTTTAGTGTTTAGGGTTTAGGGTGCTGGGTGTAGGGTTTCTGCAGTAGCAGGCTTCACGCCAGTGGTTCAGGGTTTTGGGTTTAGGCGGTTTATGAGCATTCCAGGCAGATCCCTGCAAAGCCTCATGAAATCGGTTTCGGGAGTGGAAGCGAACTCCACGTAATGCGTGGTTGTATATGTTTGCTCGGCGCGCTCTTTCTTCCCTGGCTGTCCCTGCGAAACTTTTTCATGGCTCGCATGAATGCGGGCCTGGCTTTCGGACTTCCCTTTCCTAGCGGAGGGGGTAAAGCACCTCGAATCCAAAGCCCGAAGCCCTTAAGCCCTTCAACTTCCTTAGGGTTTAGGGTTTAGGGTTTAGGGTTTAGGGTTTAGGGTTTAGGGTTTAGGGTTAGGGTACATGCCTCACATCCCCTGAATCTCTCCTCGGCTGCGAGGACCTGGGCACGCCAGGAAGGCGCAGAGTCGATCTACACGGCATCATTGCACTTGAGCCGCTGGCCGGGCGTTGTGGTGTAGGGTTTAGGGCTTCGGGCTTGGGGTTTAGGGTTTAAGGTGTAGGGTTTAGGGTTTAGGGTTTAGGGTTTAGGGTTTAGGATTTAGGGTCAGGAATCTTGATCGTGGGGGGCCTCACGTGCTAAGCTCCAAGACTAGAATGAGCGATGGCTGCCGCTCACGGTTCTCTGCGTGGCTCAGGTCTCGCAGAAGCCAGGCACCCTCACAGTGGCACAAGCATTCCCTCAGACCAAAACGAAGTATGGAGGGCTTTATGTTCTTTTAAGATCCCCAAAAGGACGCCTCCCAAAAACACACTCACCAATGAACGTCCATGATATACACTCATCAACAAAAGTCATAGAAACCCTGTTGCATAGTAACCATTCGACTTTCAGTAGGCATACCACGCGCAACCGTGTGCTGTTACCCTGCACCTTCAACCCTACACCTGAAACGCCCAACGGCTTGGATCCCCTCACTCAACTTACGCAACTTAGGCCCTCAGGACCTTCCGTGGTCTGCGAAACCCTGGGGCAGGCACCTCTCAAGCTCCGTGCGGATGGTGCCTCATGAACAGGCCAGGGCCACATTGCACTAAAGGAGTGTTTGGGTTTAGGGTTGAGGGTTGAGGGTTTAGGGTTTACTGTTGAGGGCTTAGGGTGACTACAAGAACTTGAAGGTTGGGTTGGGCAAGACAAACTCGTGCAGGCCCGACCTAACCCAATCGAGGTGTTTTTGGGCTTCCTCCGAGGTAAACCTACATGGGTTGCCTACAATGCCAGCAGCCATGCACTTTCCCATATGGTCCCTTTTGGGCCCCTTATCTTCAGGCTACCTAAAAGGGACCATCACTTCGAGCCATAGCTTATCCCCTTTTGCTCCGCACCCTCTCTATCCCTCTCTCTCCCCATCCAGGCTGCCTCCCCAATGCAGTCGCCGCTCCTCTAGCCGTGCCAGCTCCTGCGAAAGGCAGAAGAGAGGCCCGAACGACCCAGAGAGCCCAATGCCCCTCAATCGAGGATTCTGCCTCGCATCAGATTTAGGAGTCCTAGCTCTGGGCTGGAGCATTACAACCTCAACTCCTTAAGTCACGGGCGGTGCAACTGCCAAACTCTTGGGCCCCTTCCCAAGTGTTGTGGCGGACTCGGGGCCCAGGGCAAGTTGAAGCGCACACGCGACCACGTCGCCTTGCGCCCGCGCTTGGGAAGGTTGCGCAAGCAAAGGCCGATAAACACACCCCAAATAGCGCCTTCACCACACCTGAGGCCCTAATAGAACACCTGAGTGGGCCAAGCCTAAGGCTCCGCCAAAACGTGACATCCCTGAGGGCTTGCAGAGTGTGCGCACCTTGCGCTGGGCGGGCGAAGAGCACCAGCTCGGCACCTGAACGCAGCGGGTCTGAGGCTTGGGGTTGAAGAGCCCGAGGGCACTGGGCAAGGCTAATTTCGGTGCTGGGGCCATCCTGGGGCACGAAGGTCCCGAAACTCGCACAGAAAGCTGGGGGTTACGGGTTCGGCGCGCGCCCGAGCTTTGACAATTTCAGGCCACCTTTGAGCGACACTTGGGGGGGTACCATGGTTCAGACGGCCAGTTTTCTTAACAGATGTCAATGGTAAGCGTCACCCCGGCCGCCACGAGCAAGATTTGTCTTGTGCGACCCCGGTCTCAGACTCCACAAGACCACCATGGATCAGGACCCCGATTGACCTTTCAAGCTGGCTGCCAAAGCCTGCAGACTCCGACCTGGTACTTTCTACTAACCCTTTTTCCCCAAACCCTAAACCCTAACCCTAAACCCTAAACCCTAAACCCTAAACCCTAAACCCTGAAAGACCAGAAGGAGGGCACCGACTGCCAGCGCCGCAGCGCGCACTGCGCCATCGTAAGCTGCGTCGAAGCGTTGCAGGCGGCTTCGTGAGCCTAGGAAGGGCGCGCAGAACCCATGTAGTCGTGATACAACACTCAGCTATAGATACCGATCTGTACAAATATATAAATTATGTAGACAAAGTATGTGCATGTATGTAGACAATGCGTATGCAGCACAATTTTCAGAAGTGAAACAAAAGATGTGTAGTATCTATACATATACACACACCGCGATAGATAGAGATGTCTACTTAGATAACATAAGTTGTTTGCATGCGACATGTAATGCTGCTTCGACACTCACACTGCACAACGTGAGTTTAGGAGTTCGATTTCTAAGAACCCCGAGAGCACAAGGCAGAAACGTGCACAAACTAGGTGACGGAATCATGTGGCTGTTTTTTTGGCACCCGTATAGCTGGAAACACATGTTTAGGGGAAACGAGTGCTCTTAGAGGGGGTGAGAATGGTTGGCAATGTCACATTCTCAGGGTGTGAAAGGGCTTTTGGTCCGGTGCAGTTCATGCAGGGGCTGGACCTTGTGATAATTCCTTTGGAAGGCACCTTGAGAGGTAACTACCAAGCTCCCAAAGTCCCAATTTTTATTATTATTATTATGATGATGATTATTATTATTGTTTTTATTATTATTGTTATTGTTATTGTTATTACTACTATTATTATTATCCCTACCAAGGAATGTTAGTAGCCGGGGGAACATCTCAAGATTCAGTCCCTTCGGAGGCACGTAGCTTTTAGAACCTCTGATAGACAACCCCACATGCTTCGCGTCTCTGGTGCTTTCGCTAGCATGGCATGCGGGTCAGAAGTTGTTTGGTAGCGCGACATCGGAAAGGTCTGACCTCGGTTCAGCTCACCAACCCTGTCCTACTAGTTGCTTAGCAACCCCCAAACATCAAAAAAGAAATAATTCCCTTATTACCCTTATAGGGAAGAATATTGCTTTGTTTGTTGGGTTCTTAAGCAAACAGTAATGTCAGCGGGGTTGTGCCGTGCCAACAATGCCAAGGGCAGCACCGCATGCATCGCCGCCGCCTGGGACGTGACGTCCTCTTCGTTCAGGGCCTCGAAACAGCTCGCAGTGCTCAGAATGCTCGGTGGCTCCAGGACCGAAGCTTTGGTTCCCAGTTTCTGGAGGGGGGGGTTGACGGTTGCTGCTACCTGGCCAGTACACACCGGAAGCTCGAGGCCCTTCCATCTCCCATCCCAGGATGGACCCGAAAAGCGCTAAGAGAGCATGCTCGAATCATTTGGGTTCCCATCTTCTTTCTGCGCAGTCTAAGGCCTCGAACCAGGACCGCGCATCACCGGGAGCCTCGGGCTCCGATGTGTATGGGGTTTGGGGTTTGGGGCTTGGGGTTTGGGGTTTAGGGTGAGTGTTTAGGGTTTAGGATTTAGGGTCTAGGGAGGATTTCGGGCTCAGTGGCTTCTCTGGTTTCGGGCTTTCGGGATTGGGGGTTTAGGCAAGTCTATCCCTTGGCATGAAATGTCCGAATTGCCAACCCTAAACCCTAAACCCTAAACCCTGGTGCGAAGCTGATGGCTTCGTTCGCTGGCTTTGCTATACAAGAGCTGCGGGTAAAACCACGTCTGAGAGAGAGGAAAACCCCACAGCCCCAATGTGAGTTGTGACGGAGCTTCGGCTTCAGCCGAGCACACCTCAAATTAGACGGCATCTCGAGCGCCCCTGAGCGCAAATCCGGGGCCATACATGGGTGTTTAGGGTTTAGGGTTGAGGGTTTTGGGTTTTGGGTTTTTGGTTTAGGGTTTAGGGTTTAGGGCTTAGGATTTAGGGTTTAGGGTTTTGGGTTTAGGGTTTAGGGTTTTGGGTTTAGGGTTTAGGGTTTTGGGTTTAGGGTTTAGGGTTTAGGGTTGCACTGGGCTTCACTGTGAGAACTCCCGCCTCCCGCCTCCCAAATAGCCTGGTTTGACCTGCCCTTCCGGTGACGCGCGATGCAAAGAAAGAAACTCCGCTTCTCCTCAATGTGGGGATTTCCTGCCCCCTTATATGCCCCAAAAATACTACAATCACCCTAAACCCTAAACCCTAAACCCTAAACCCTAAACCCTAAACCCCTTCAGAAGAACCCCAGACATGCCTGCCGCAGTGTAGGGCCCAGGCCACATGATTGGGATCCCAGTTCAGCGCATCCCCAAAGGGATCCAGGAAGAGGACCTGCTTCTCAAATTCGCTGCCCTTTTTTTTATGCATCTAGACTCATTGCTCCCAGGCTCTACTTCCCCTTTTTTTGACCCCTGACAACCCTAAACCCTGAACCTCCCCCCTCACCCTTTTTGAAGCACCCCTCTCTTTCCTCCTGCTGGGCTCTTGATTTGTGAGCTCTGCCCCACCCCGCTTTGTTTAGGTTTAGGGTTCAGGGTACACCTTGAGCCCTAAACCGAGAGCTTGTCTGTGTGTCCCATAGAGTCATGCCACTGCTGTTGTCTGCGTCCTATACTCAGATGTGCTTAGCACAAGGCCCGAGCCTTTCCTTGGCTTCCTACAATGGACCTGAACAGCTCGAGGCAACCACACCACCGTCGAAGCCAGTGAGGTAGGGCTAAGGCTCAGGAGTTGGGGGTTTACGACACTCGGGGTACCTTACTAGAAGGGAATCCTACTACTTGGGGACTGTTTTATGGGTCCCTTGTGGTCGTAAACCATGCTTGATAGCCCCACTGCGGCCTGCAGATATCAAATCCTCTCCCAAACCAGAGAGTCAACGAGGGCCCACGACGGGCTCTCCCTAGACTTCTTCCACCCCAAATGCCTACCCTAAACCCTAAACCCTTTTCCCCTCAACCCTAAACCCTAGTGAGCTCAAACCGGAATGCTCTGGCGAAACGGCCTGGCGAAATCTCCGGGGCAGCTGGGCCAGTTTCTCCTGCAGTCCAGGAGTAGGACTTACAGGTTCCGAGGGTCGAGGGTTTCCCGGTTTGAGAGGGCTTAGGGTGCCGAGCGGGGCTCAGGGTTAAGGATTCAAGGACTCTCGTCAAGGCTTCGGACAGTCTCGGTTGAGCAGCGCATGTCTGGCTAGCAGGAACTAGCAGGGGACTCAGCGCCCCCGACTACTTCGCCGTGTCAAACCATGTCCGGCACGTCACCGCTCTGCGGCGGCATACCTCTGACTCGTTGCAGCTGCAATCTTGGACTGCCCGTCTGAGATCATGTACCGGATCCCTGCTTGAAATGCGGCCTTGACCACAGAGTCCGGAAGAGGAAACCACCAAGGAATTACCAATCGCATCGAGCCACGAGAAACATGCTGCACGGACAGATCCACACCTGCCTCTCTCCAGGTCATGCTGTTCTGCCAGTTGAGGCTGAAGGATTTCGCATCGAACTTTTCGAACTTGAACTGTTGCAGGTCTTTGTCCCAGCTGCCGACTTCGAGGCTAACAACCTCGACATTGACGGCCCCGGCCTCTAGCACCAGCTTGCACGTGAGCCTGGCCTGATTCTTCCAGGTACCCATGCTGGTGGGCTTCATGTAGGCATGCCACATGCCCTTCTTGCCTTCCACCTCCTCGGTCTTCTCTGCGCCGGCCGCCAAGATGGTCACAGCCTCGCGCTTCATCAGATCATTCATGCCAGCTACCGTGGCATTCGACACCAGCACTGACTTCGATTTCTCTGCGGACATCTCCAGTACGCGACCCTCCGCTCTCCGCGATGTCCGGCGCCACCGCCCCAAGCCCAAGGCATCTTTCGTCGCGGGTCTTGAGACAGATCTTCCTGACACAAAGCCGCAAACAGCAGCAGCAACACGTACAAAGCTCGAGCCCGCGATGCCACCAATGCCACCTCGGGCCTCTGGCCACGGTCGCGTCGGACGCAGGAGTGGAGCTGTCTGAGCTGAATGGGGAAGGGGAGATGTCTGACAGGGCGGGGGTGAGACGAGCGCCATGGGCGCAAAAACCCTGGGTTGTGCCGACTTTTCGGTGCCTTTTCAGGGTCTAAGAAGAGAGTCGTTCCCAAAAGCTTGACAGTTTCGGAACGACACACAGCAGACTCCTTGTCTTTGAAGTCTCTACGGCTGGCCTTGAGCCAGAAATGGTGGGCTTCGACGCTCGCAGTGGCACACCGGCAGGCAAGGAGGGCTTCTAAGGATTCTAGGGTTGTTTTCAAGCAGGGGAGGGGGGGGGGGGTCCATCATAAGCCCTTGCACATTATACCTTCTATTCCCCCATGTACGCCTTGTGTTATCCCCAAACCTGGTACCCACGAGCAACTCACCTGGCAACCCCCTAGGCGAGGCCTCAAGCCTAGTAGCCCTAAAGCTTGAAACCTGCTCTATGACTGAGCCAGCAAGCTGCTACGAGGAAGGGCTGTTTTGATAAGAACCCCCCCTATTGCTGAAAAGCTTTTGGGGTTTTTGGGGTTTCTTCATACTACCATGGGGAGGGGGAGAGGACTAAGGGCATGCGAGTTGCCAGGGCACTGGAAGATGCAGATCAGAAGAAGCACAGCAGCCCGTGCGAACCCGTAGGACACAGAAACCGGAGAAAAAACAAGCACAGGCCCAAACTCTACTTCTAGGACGCTCACCCCCAGGCAGAAACAAGCGCAAGCCTTCATGAATCCTAGGGACTCCCGCAGACGATAAACCTGGATTCTGGAATAGGCCCCTATCTGCAGCGAACAGCCATTTAGGCCGGGTTTCGTGTTTAGGGTAAGCCGCCCACTAAAGCCTGAAACTCTGCATCCGAAAAGTAGGACAACATCATCTGGAGCCTCCGCCCCACTGGGCCAGGCAATGCGAAGCCAAAGCCTTCGTCTTTCTCTTGGGAAGCAGAGGAATCAGGGGGGTCCGCTTCTTGAAGATAGAGGATAGATGCTCAGGGTTCCGGCTGCCTCCCAGTCAAACACACCTGCGGGACCACTGACAGTCGGGATATGTCCGTCTATGGCTTACAGTACCTCCTCCTCCTGCCCAATATCACGCCCTGAAGCCGAATGAATCCGGACTTGATGACTGCCAGACGAGCACGCCCTAAACCGTAACCCTAAACCCTAAACCCTAAACCCTAAACCCTAAACCCTAAACCCTAAACCCTAAACCCTAAACCCTTAGGTTTAGGGTTCAACGCGTCTCGCGTGCGGCCCAAGCCACTCCAGCCACATGGCATGGCACAGAAAGCTAAGCGGAGACAGCTTGTAGTCCTTGCCGAGTGAGCCCCCATCGTTTGGCGAGTTTTTGCTGCGACTGCTGCGCTGTCATGTTCGGAACTTCCGGCATGCAATGTGTAAATCTGTTGCTCTTGTGCGCAGGCGGTGTTTCTGAACGTCTGCTTGCCCGACTCTCTGCTTCACAGCGGCTTGGATTCCAGACATCCTTCCGGGTTCACGCAACCCTGGTCCAGGGTCAACCTCTTCAAGCCCTGAACCCTGCAGCCTTCAACCTGCTCTTGCTCCCTAAAAACCCTCTTGAACCCAGACTCCTGATTTCAGCTAGGAAAGGCTCCCTGAACCCTAAACCCTAAACCCTAAACCCTAAACCCTGAACCCTAACCCTGAACCCTAAACCCTAACCCTAAACCCAAAACTCCGCTCCTGCTGTGGTAGCAGCTGACCAAGCTCATCTCGCTGAGAGAACGAGACTTCCAGGGCGGTGACAATGCTAGGAACGATGCCTCCAGCATGGCACTCTAAGGTGGTGTTCTTGGTTCTTTTATGGGGCTTAGGGTTTAGGGTTTAGGGTTTAGGGTTTAGGGCTTAGGGTTTGGGGTTTATGAGAAGAACGTTTAAGCAATTTACGGTAACGATCCAGAAAAGAACCCATACTTTGGCTCAGCCCGCATATCACGTCTCGGCCGACATGCTTCGGGTTGTAAGGCTCCGCTCATGAGTCTGAGCTGATGGGCGCAGTCCTGAATCCCACCGATCCGCTCAATTCCCCATCGGCCTAGGAAATAGAAATGGTGTCCGTTGTGTGTGCTTTGAAGGCTTGCAAGATCCGAGACCCGAAGCAAAGCGAATAGGCCTTCATTGGGCGTTTTCGGGTACCGTTGAGGTGCCACCCTGCACCATCATAGCCAAGACGTAGACGCCCAACACTTCTAGCAGCCAAGGGACACCTTCAAACCTGCCACAAAGGTGTGTCTACACATGCCAGCAAGCAAAACGCCTGTCAGGAACCCTTGGGCGGGTCAGGCACATTTGGCTTCTTCCGCCTCTCATCTCTGCAGGCAAGCTGCTGACGATCTGCACCGTGATGATCTCCCGGTGTTGAAGTCCCGCTAAGTCCAGGAAAGCAACAAAGATTGTCGCTGCCTGGAAAAGAACCTGCATGGGCTGGATGAGCCACTGACGGATAGTCGTAGACAGTTCCCCTAAGCCTCTATATGATGCATATCGCCCTGAATGATCATCAGCGCGTCCGTGGAAAAGGAAGCCAACCGCTAACCAGACGTTCCCTCATGCATTTCCGATTGGTAACACTCCAATCCTCGGAGGACTACAGCCACTCCGACAAGTACTCAGCACCCTGGATACAGACATTAGCACTGCTAGTATGGCTGCTATGTCCAAGCAGCAACCAATGCCAGCCCCAATGTGGGAGTCTGGTTCTCCACCAGAGCATGGCAGATGCAGTAGTATGTCATGGCTTGGAGGATGTGGTTCCTCGGTCGAGTCGGCGACTTCGTCACTTCTTGGCAAGGTTCAGGGTTTGATCGCTCACACTCGGACAAGCCAATCGAGGCATTTAGGGTGTTGGGGTTTAGGGTTCAGCATCGCAAGTCCCAGCATTCACTAGTCGAGCTTGTTTTCATGCACCCACCCAGAGCATCCCATAACACTAAGAAACTATAAAGTTTGCAGCATTAGGCTCCACACCCTCGGGCCCTAAACTCATATAAGCTGGAGCCCTAAACTAAACCCTGCCTCAAGCTTTTTGGGTTTAGGGCTGTCGCCCTCAATTCCCACCATGAAGAGCGCTTCCAAGTAAGACACCACCTGCAATACTCAGGGTGTCAGAGGAGTCCTAGACGGAGCGGCGGCTTGTTACGATTTACCCAAGTTCATAAATTGAACAATGTTTATATGACCTTGCCCAATGATTCAGTGACATTCATATGAAAGGTGGTATGATATGAAGGCTAAGGGGCGCGTGGCGACCCAGAAAGCTGCTTTCACATGGGCGGGAGCCAATCTGGCAAAAGGGCGCTAGCTACCCAAACTTCAGGCACACCGCCTTAGGCTTTGCTAGTACTACCGTGACGATTGTTACATAACTATTACAAGGACTATTCATGTTATTACTATTCCGACCATTGTCAGCTTTATGACTGCTGTTGCTACCATTTCTCCGAATATGACGAATACCCTGCTACTTTCCACCCTATCATTGCTCTTCAGACAAGCAGTACTGTTCTGAATAGCTCTTAATACTGTTATTGCGGTTCAATGAACCCGAACCCAAACCGCCGAAACCGCACAATTGAGGCCAGGGATCAGCCCAAGGCCGAGACAAACGCGGCAGTAGGCATCGTAGCATTGCCACTTGAACTGCAGGTTACCTGCGCTTGGCTATTTCCGGGTCATGGGAATGGGCACCTCCACAAGAAACCCTGTGTCGCAACCACCGTGTTGCGAAGACACGAGCAATCACAGCAACGGTTGCCTCAGTCATCCTAGAGGGAGTGGCGGTACTGGCTGGTGGTAGCAATAGAAGCAGGAGTCGTAGACACGGACTCGAGGCACATACTGTCACCATTCACAAACACCTCCAGAAGAGCCCGTAGTGTAGCAAAACCTCTTAAACCCTGAGCGCTGGTAAACCCTGCGCCCTACCTGCACCATACGTTGGCCTAAACCCTAAACCCTAAACCCTAAACCCTACACCCTACACCCTAAACCCTAAGCAAAAAACCCTAAGCAAAAAACCCGAAACCCTAAACCCTAAGCAAAACCTAAACCCTAAACAAACCCTAAGCCCTAAACGCCCCATGTCAGAGGCTAGGAGCGGAAGAGCTGGACGTGCCGCTCGGGCATGGCGCCTCGGCTGCCAGATAGCAGGTCCTCAGCTGTTGTTCCACCACGGCCCCTTAGATGTATATGTACAAATATTGATATGGAGGTTTAGGGTTTAGGGTTTAGGGTTTAGGGTTTTTTTTTTTGCCACCCGCCTAGCTGACACTCAGGCCACGTTGCAGGGACTAATACCGGTCATACTGTTCTTCAAGTTCAGGGGCGCTTTAGGGTTTAGGGTTTAGGGTTTAGGGTTTAGGGTTTAGGATTCAGGGTTTAGGGTTTAGGGTTGAGGGCTGGGCAGAAAGGGCAGCAGTCGAGTCCCTTGTGAAAAAGGGTTGAGGGTTTAGGGTGAAGTATTGACGTGGGGGTTTCCGAAATTAGGGGTACATTATTGGGGTCCTTGTGATAAGGGGATCTGTATTGGGGGTTCCCTATTGTCGTAAACCCCCATACATACATATATATATATATATACACATGTATATAAAAATATACATCTGCTACACATTTAGGGCACTGATAATTTCGGTCCCCCCAGCTGGGAAAAGAGTCGGATCCTGAGTGAGACAGGGCTGACATGATTATGGGAACCTAACCTTGAACAAAGGAAAAATGGCACCACTGCCAGGAGATTTTACTGATGTTTACCCACCGCTATTTCACCACTCACCACTTGAGGCGACAGCCATGAGAGCAGAGGGAAAACAGCAACAGCCGTGGCAGCAGCCCAGTCGACTGTGTCATGATTAGCCCAAGAGGTGTGCCTCCTACAAACTGAGTGACCATGCAGACACTGTGCGGCGTGCCGTGTGCTTTCGCCGTGAACGGTGAGAAGGCTGACGAAGCTGCCGCGGACGGGGATAAGGCCGATGCATCTGGTCAATTTTCTGGTTACACGTCAGGAAGTCATAGAGAGGTGGATAACTTTGCTTCCAGACTGGACAGGTCGTGATGAAGATAATGGAGGACATCCACCCTCACAAATGCTTTGGCCATAAACATCGACATGTGGTCAGGCCGTTAGTCCTCACATCCCGAAACCCTTTCCTCTACAGACTTCGAAAAGGACAGGGGTCCAGTAAAGGCAAAGGATGCCATTCATAGCCAATACACCTCGACTTTCCAATTATAAGACTCTAACAGCCGAGCTCAAGCGTCACGGCGTAATTAAAGCCTACCTGAAATGCCACTGGGATGAATTCATGTTCACGCCGAGCTTCTTCGAATGGTTGGGTCTCCTGCTTGTTTCATGTGAGCTTTTGACCCTGATGAAAAGCGCATAGACATCCCTCTGCCGAGTCTACATGTGTGCAAAGACCAGGAATCTGCGCAGCTTGCTCCTTGGCTTCCAGAAAGACGTGTGAAGTGGCACCTGGCAAGCTGTCAAACTCCCCAATACGCCTGCGGCAACTCCCCCATGTCCTAGTGAAGGACCACTCCAAGAAGGGACTCCGCACCCTGCAAAAGGCTTCAAAAAGGATTACAGACAGAGTATTGCGGGTTCCGATCCTTCTTTCCCTCCTGCACAGGAAGGCTTAAGTAATCAGGGCCATCTCGCATTCGCAGCGTTTGGACTTTGCCCCCCCCCCCCCCCCCCCCCCCCCACACCTGCATCAGCTGCCACTCGCAGAGGATCCTTGGCGGAAGCGCCGGGCAGAGTACGTCAATTCGGTAGAGAATCACAACCGTTCAGCCCGGCCAGTTCTGCGCCTTAGGCCACTGCACTGCTACCTTAAACCCTAAACCCTAAACCCTAAACCCTAAACCCTAAACCCTAAACCCTAAACCCTAAACCCTAAACCCTAAACCCTAAGCCCTAAGCCCTAAGCCCTAAGCCCTAAGCCCTAAACCCTAACTGGTGCAGCCTCGTTGCGGTGTCGGAAGTCACTGGAACACCTGAATGCTGGTTTAGGGTTTAGGGTTTAGGGTTTAGGGTTTAGGGTTTAGGGTTTAGGGTTTAGGGTTTAGGGTTTAGGGTTTAGGGTTTAGGGTTTAGGGTTT
>CAJNDS010002486.1:186453-358953 GCA_905221605.1 Symbiodinium natans | reverse complement strand
GGGGAACATCCCCAGGTAGATACCCCCAACAACCAAGAGAAGGGGTCCAGCCTTTCTTGCTTTCATGGGGTTTGCACGGGAGGCGAAGCTCTTGAAGAACAGGCCACCCTCAACCCTTTGCTTCAGGTCTCCTGGGGTGCCTAAAACCTGGACCCCAAACTCTAAAGCCAACAAACGAAGCAAGCAACCAAAAAAACATACTTTACTTCGAACATCCCCACCTTGCTCCTCGTTACAAGGAAAGAGCGCAAATAAGATGTTCAAACAAAGACACATTGATTCAAACACGCTTTCTTAGTTTTTGCTTGCAATGGGGGTTGGGGACTCCAGGGACTCTCTGGGGCTGGGCACTTTAGGAGTCTCTGGGGTTGGGCACTCCAGCAGTGTCTGAGTTGGGCACTCCAATCTCTGGGGTTGGGCACTCCAGGGAGTCTCTAGGAGTAGACCGGGCGAGGAGAAGAGTTTCGGGCGAGGAGAAGAGTTGAGTTTAAAATCTAACAACCCCACACCGAAGGTGGGGAAATATAACAAAAGAACGAACAAAGAAGGCTGCCACTGGGGTCCCCGGTTTGGATCGTCCCGACTGATGGTTGTTTATCCGGACACCCCAAACCCCAAAACCAGAGCAGCTCAGACACATCTTCACCCCAAAGCTGTGGGACGCGATCGAAGCGTGCATGCTCAGCCAAACGGCCAGCAACAAGTACCTGGGGTTTAGAGTTTAGGGTTTTAGGGTTTAGGAGGCTTTCGGATTCTTTGGGCCTCATCCGAGTCTACACAACCCTACGTGCTGAAAGCCATGCCCCGGATAACTTGTGGAATGCAGCAAGCGGTAGCGCTGCACAGAAGGCTTCGCAAAAAAGTTTAGGGTTTAGGGTTTTTTTGCCGCCCGCTTAGCTGCCAGGTAAACATGGGAGGGAAGCTGCAGCTGTGCTGCAGGAAGGCACACGCATTGGACAGCTGGAAGAGGTGCAGCACGAAGGGCGGAGCAGATGCCTGTATCCGCCCTTTGCAGAAGACGATGATGCAGAACTTCATGAACAGCGCCCCGATCAGGTGGTAGACGTCCATTCCTCCACAGTTCGGGAGCCCCGACAACAACTCAATGTTCAGAAGCTTAAGAAGCATGGTTGGTGGTGAGGGAACTTAAACTGAGTTACCATTGTATCGAGATAAAATTACAAAGTATGCTTTCCTTACTACGTCAACGGTTAGCGCCACTTAAGTGTCTTAGCAAGAACCCACTTCAGTCTGCGGCGAGGGTCGGTCCACCGTGAGGTTGACCAAATCCCGGACGTCGTCCCGAAAGAGTTGAAAGCGCTTGAGCTGCATGCCCCATCGCAGGCCCTCTCCTTGGACTCTCGCTTCTTCCTTTTCTTCTCCTCCTGCTTCTTCTCTTTCTTTTCTTCCTTTTCTTCTTCTGCTGCTGCGGGGCTTGAGGGGCACGCACCCCACCCGGATGGTCTCGGAGTCTGCACTGCACTCTCTCTCTCGCTCTCTCCGTCTCTCTCCCTCTCTTCTTCCTCTCTCTCTCTCTCTCTCTCTCTCTCTCTCTTCCTCCCGCTCTCTCCCTCTCGCTCTCTCTCTCTGTCTCGCACGGGTTCAAGAAATAGGAGTTGAGCAGTTGCTATGCTTGCAAGGCAGCAACAGTACGAGGACAAAACGACAGTTGCCCGCATGACTCTTATGGCCTTTCTCTGCCAAAGAAGGAGATGAGCGTCTGTAAGGTCACGGATCGGGGCTTAGGGGCGCCTCTAACCCCAAAACCTGAACCCTAAACCCCGAACCTCCCCCACCCCCCGACACAGCAGCTCAGACAGGGAGCTCTCAAGCGTCTGCTTCTTGTCAAACTGGAAGTTCTCGCGGTTGTAGCCTGAGGCGCGCTTCGGGTCTATTTGTGCAGGTTTCATGCCATTGCCCGCGTAGCTGGAGGCAATCATGACTTTATGCGGCGACTAGCTGGCTCAAGCACTGCCCTGTTTAGGGCTCCGGGGTCGGGCGGCCGAGTACTCTTGTACACTCTGGCTCAGGGTGGAGGTTTTGTTCAAGGGTTATCTCTTGCGACTGTCTGGCTTAGGAGCTTCGACTGTCTGCCGCACACACAGAACCCTAAACCCTCCCTCTCTCTCTCTCTCTTGCTCTCTCTCACAGGCGCTCAGTCAATGTCAGGCCTGTCGTGGCATCACAGCCAGCACAAAAGAGGCAATGGTCCGCGACCACTGCACTTACAGGAATAGCCGACTCAAATCGGCAGTAGCTCTTTGGCCACCGCGTAAACAGACCGCTCTTGCATGGCACTTACTTGCACTTGCAGAACCCTAAACCCTAAACCCTAAATCCGAACCCCTATTAGGGCCCTGGAAGTCCGCTGTTCATAAACTCCAGAACTACTATTGCTTAAGAGCCCCCCCCCCCCAAAAAAAAAAAATATAAATACTCTTCCTTATAAGGGGAACTATAGGGATTATTCTTTCTTAACTGCTTTTGTGGAGGGGGGTCTTAAGCAAATAGTCGAGAACTATCCATGCGGAGGCGCCGAACACGGCGCTCCCGGCCAGCGCCGCTGCTGTCAGCATCGCCATGTCAGGGAAGGCGGACGGAGGGTTTAGGGTTTAGGGTTTAGGGTTTAGGGTTTAGGGTTTAGGGTTTAGGGTTTAGGGTTTAGGGTTTAGGGTTCAGGGTTCAGGGTTCAGGGTTCAGGGTTTAGGTCGGCTTGGAAGGGTTCTGCCTTTAGGCTGTTTGCATATATGGTTTGAGGGTTCATTTTGCCACCCGGTGCCTTGTTCGGAGTAAGTAGGTTGAAACTTTTGCAACCGTCATGGTACACTCAAATAATACTTAAGTCAGGGTTCAGGGCTTGGGGTTTAGGGTGCTGTTTAGTGCTTTTTTCGGTTCCCAAACAGGATGTGGTTCTCAAAGTCTGAGCAGCGAGATGCAGCGAGTAAGCGCTCAGAGCCTTCACGGGGCAGGCTAGACGGGGCAGGCTAGGGGCTTCGACCCTCGCACTCCTTCATGTTGGTTAGTAGGGAATGAGGGAATGAGGTACCCTATCTCCCCCTATATAGACCCTTTAAGGGATCATGTAGGGTACCTTATTCCCCCACTCCCTACGAACCAGCAGCAAGACTCGCACAAGGCAAGGCCCGGCAGCTGTCCGAAAGCTTTCTTCCGCGTGCGCGCGCAGCTGCGCAGCTCAAGGCACCAGCGGAGCAGCGGCCTTGAAAGCTGGGCTCTCGGCCCTAAGTGGGTTGTACGTGTCCCATGTGCCAGGAAAGCCATCGGATGCTACACGGAATTAAGGTTGTCACAACTTCGCCGCCGCCGTAACGGTGTGGCGTGGCTGAGCGATCGAAGCTCGGCCACGACATGCCGCGACTCAAAAAAGTGCAACTGCTGCCAAGCTGTTCCCTCAGCCGAAAGGGAGATCCGATTACGAGGTCGGGGCTTGTCTTGTAGAACTCTGTGGATCCTCCCGTCGACTCATTGGCTTATGCCAGAGAGCACGAGCAACTTGGACAGTGATTCCGCAGGATTGCTCACTGCGCCCCGAACGCCGGAGCAGGTGAACACATTCAGATTCAGGAGAAACGTCGGAGCAGGACTTTATGCTCCGACCTCATCTGTTCTTGCGAGACGCTTCTTAAAGATTTCAGGCCAGCTCGTTCGGCGCTGAAGATACACTGACACAATGACGATGTAGTGTGCTTCTCTTCATCGACATGTTTAGTTGCTCATTCGCTGCCTGTGCTGCGCCAGTGCTGCCTGTGTATGCTTCTTCAGTCAGCTGGCTAAGGACAAAATCAAAGAAGGCTTCGCAGCAACCTGGCCCTGATATGAGAGGATTGCTACAAGGAACTACAGTTTTCAGAGTTGCGAGGCTTTCTTGAACTCAAGCTGCTGCGACTGCTCCCGTGCTTCACCTTGGAGCAATCCAAGAGATACCTTCTCAGGCCGCAAAGTCGACGCCCTCGATCTTGTCCTCGCACTCCTGGTAGACATCCCGCAATTTCTGGATGTTCTCCTCGTCAGTGTCCCAGTAGCCCTTTGCATTGGCTTCCAGGAAGGTCTGCACCATGTCCCTCAGAGCATCTGGGTTCGCCTCCAGCATCTTGTTCTTGATTTCCTCGTCTTGGATGTAGGTCGTGTTGCAGTCCTCGTAGACGAAGTTGTCCACGGCGTCTGCGGTCGTACTCCAGCCGAAAGTAAATCCTGGGTTCCCCAGTAACCTAAGAGAAAAAAAAGTGCACCCTTTTTGGTTTATAGGGGTTTAGATGCGATGAGAACCCAATAAAAAGGGAATAAGGGCACTACTGGGCATCCTAGAATCTCATCCGCTTGGAGATCTCTCGGACACCCTCGTAGCCTCCCTTCAAGTTCGCCTCGTAGAACTTCGGGTTCAGGAGCTTGGTCCTGCTGTCCAACCGGACCTGGCGGCTGGGTTTGGGGTTACCGTTTAAGGGTTTAGGGTTTAGGGGTTAGGGTTGAGGGTTGAGGGTTTAGGCGGTTTAGGGTTTAGGGTTTAGGGTTTAGGGTTTAGGGTTTAGGGTTTAGGGTTTAGGGTTTAGGGTTTAGGGTTAGGGTTTAGGGTGTAGGTACCCCACTAAGGATTGGATAAGGGGTAATTCGCCGGTACAACTATTTCTGGAAAGACCCCACCTGGGCAGAGAGGGACCGGACCTGGGCGTTGGCCGTAGTCGTGTCCGCAATGAGAGCCGCCGGCTTCTTTCCGTCCTTTCGGAGGTTGGAGACCACCTTGGTGGGGTCGTTGTCGAAGTAATGGGAGACATCAGTGAGCGAGATCTCGCTGCTGTCCAGATTCTGGAAAGTGACGTCCACCTTGCTGAGGGCGGACTTGAACAAGCCAGAAGACTCAATGAGCTCCCCGGGCGCATCTGAGCTGAGCGCAAAGCCTTTTCGAGTGACAAACTGCTCCTGCAACTGCTCTTCGTCAACGCTGGCGCCGTTCTCCACGGCAATGCCAACGTTTGCAGAATATGAGCCCGCTGCGTTGGAGAAGACACGTGTCGCCGCCTGCCTGAGAGAGATGTTGAGCTCCTCTGCCTGCTCCATGGCATGCTTGCGGACGAAGTTCTGCTCGGGAGGCTCATCTGCCTCCGCTGCTGCCTTGATGGCGCGGTCGAGCAGGTTCATCTGATTGATGAAGAGGTCACGGAAGACGCCGGAGCAGTTGCACACGACGTCGACCCGGGGTCGTCCCAGCTCTTCCAGCGGAATCAATTCCACCTCTTTTATATTTGCTTAAGAAACACAAAACAATTACAGTATTTATATTACCCTTAGAGGTAAGAATTTTAATTTGGGGGGTTCTTAAGCAACCGGTAGACCTTGTTCACTCGGCCCAAAGAGTCTGGAACGGGACGTGCTCCAACCAGCGCCAGCACCTGTGCCAAGGACTCGCCGTAGGTCTTGATGTTGTCCTGGGATGGCCCCTGGAAAACCCTCTGAAAAAGAGTCCTCAAGATAATAATCCTCTTCGACCCAATAGGGAAAAATTTTAAAATGTCCCGAGTGTCGGTACCCCAAAGAGTGAAGGCGATCGACTCGGGCATCTCACCCTGCTGCTCCGTGAGTGAATCGAGGAGGCGATCCACGACCACCATCGCCACATCCGTGGCCGCCTTGGTGGGGACAGGATTGGGGTTTAGGGTTTAGGGTTAGGGTTTAGGGTCTTTGGGTTTAGGGTTTAGGGTAAGTTTAGGGTTCAGGGTTTCGGGTGTCCCTGGACCCTTGGGGATATAGAGCCCCTGAATAAGGTCCCCTGTTTAAGAGAGCCAGGAGAGGGTTCAGAAGGGTTCCCCTTTTTAAGGGTCCCCCCCCTTCTCCCAGGAGGCCTTGGTGGGGATGGAGTTGGGATCCAGGGCGTGCATGTTCTTGCCGGTCGGAAGCACATCTGGGTTCCGGATGGGGTCCCCACCGGGGCCCGGCTCGATGAACTTCCCGTCCAGGGCGTTGATCAGGCTTCCGACCTAAAGGGGGGGGGGGGTTTACGAAACTCAGGGGGGAGCCCTATATAGTATGAACCCCCAAAAAGAAGAGGATTCCTTAGAAAGGGAACCCCAAATGAGGTACCCCTAGGATTTCGGGAAAACCCCCCACCTCGTTGTTGCGCACGACCTCCCCGAGGCACGCCTGCAAGTACTCGAAGAGGGGCTTCAGGTCGTCATCGCTGACACCGTCGAAGCCCACCTCCTCAAGGGCCTTCTTGTACTCAGAGCCGCCTGAGAAGAAGTTGAAGACGTCCTGCATGAAGGGGTTTACTTCCTCCACGCGGCCCTCCGAGTTCGTGGACTGCTGCACCAGGGCCCCGACGGCTGCCCGACTCGCCAAGGTGATCTCCTGCACAAGGGCCACGTCCTCCAGGACTCCGTCGTTGTTGCCCTTGTAGACGGCCTCGATGTCCTTCCCCCGACACTCTGCGAGCAGGCGCGGCAGGCTCTTGATGCCCATCTCCGGACGGTCTAGCTGGGCGATGTTGACCAGCGTGGCCACGCTCTCCTCTGCCGTGGGCGGCACGCCCACTTGATGCAGGCCCATGGGCAATGCTCGGGACTCAATCTCCATGAGTAGCCTGTACACCTTTCCGACAACAGCATCACGCTCATCAAGGGACACGCCCGCCATGTCCTCCTCCTCGGAGGGAAGCTCGTCAATGTCCTTGTCCAGGTTGCATTGCCGAGCCGTTGCCACGATGCTGTTCACAATCGAGGCACCTCGCTGCTCGTTCTCACGGAGGCCTTGGTAGGACTTCACCAGCTCACTGAGCTCCTTCAAACCCTTGTAGAGGCCGGCATTCTCAGCGGGCGGCGTGAGGTAGGAGATCGTGGACGCGTAAGAGCGGCGCTTGGCGATGGTGGCCTCCGAGGGGTTGTTCGCAGCATAGTAGTACAGGTTGGGCAGCACTGAGATGAGGCGATCCGGATAGCAGCTGCCCGACATACCCACCTGCTTCCCCGGCATGAACTCCAGGGATCCGTGGGTTCCGAAGTGGAGCAGGGCGTCGGCCTTGAAGATGAACTCCAGGTACGTGTAGAAGGCAGCGAAGCCATGGTGAGGAGATGCCGACTTGGCAAAGAGCAGCCTCATCGGGTCACCCTCGTAGCCGAACGTGGGCTGCACGCCGAGGAAGATGTTTCCGAAATGCTTGCCGTAGATCAGCATGTCCCGGCCATCGGTGTTCAACTCCCCGGGCGGAGGGCCCCAGTTCTCACGCAGGTCCGTGGCGAAAGGGCAGAGCTCCTCGTACTCGTCCACGCTCATGCGGTAGGCGACGTTCAAGTCCGACATGGACATCGCAGCCTCCGGGTCCTCCAGGATGGACTTCTGCAAGCCCTCGGCATTCTCAGGCATGTCATCGATGGTGTAGCCCTGCTTCTTCAACTCGCCCATTACTGCGTAGATGCTGCCGAAGACATCAAGGTATGCGGCCGTGCCAACGTTGCCCTTGTCTGGGGGGAACTGGAAGACGCAGATGCTCAGCTTCTTCTCCGAGTTGGGCTTCTGGCGCAGGTTTGCCCAGTTCATGGCCCGGGTCGCCACTGCGCCGATGCGGTCCTGCATAGGGATGGAGCGGCCACTGGTGCCATCGCGCCCTGAGAAGATCAAGGGCTCAATGGCACCATCAATCTCGGGCAGAGAGACCTGCAAGGCCACCTGCACCGGGTGCAGACCCAGCTGGCTGTTCTGCCACTCCGTGAAGGACTGGAAGACCAGCGGAACACTAACCAGATAGGGTCGGTTGAGCTTCATGAGGACCTCCTTGGCCTTCTTGGCATCTTGAGATGCCGGGCCACCAACCAATGAGAAGCCGGTCAGGTTCACAAGGGCATCCACCATTCCTTCACCAGTAGGTCCAGCCAAATACTCCTGGACCGGCACCGAGAAGTCCAGCCCGCCGGTGTAGGTGCACGCGACACGTGCGCCACGGCGCTCCAACTCCTGCACGACGCCCACGTAGTGGCCATCATCCTTGGTCGCGATGTGCGACTTCTGCAAGACAAGCCCGATGGTTGGCGCGTTTGGGAGAATGCCCGAAGCAGGGCAATGCACGTTGTCGTACCACTCCTTGTACTCGCTCATGCTGTCGAAGATCTGCGGGGCAAGCGGATGCCAAATTCCCATGTCTGGCAGGACCACAGGCTCCATCAGCGCATCCGTGTCGATGTCCTCCACGCCGGCAACGTAGCCGCCGGCCACTCGCAAGAGCATTGCCTCCAGATTCTCTGGCGTTCCACCAAGCCAATGTTGCAGTGACAGGACGAAGGTCCTGGCATCTTTGGCCTGATCTCCTGGCAAGAACTTCAGGACCTTTGGCAAGGTTCGGACGAGCTTGAGGAGGCTATCCTGGAAATTGCCACCCGAGGCCGGCTTGTTCTTGGAGAGAGACTTCTGGCGCAGGTCCTTGACCTGCTGCGCGAAACTGCCCAGGGGCCCTCCGGCAATCTGGGTCAGGTCGAAGGTGCCAAGCTTGTTCCTACACTCCCCCTTAGAACCTTAATAAAAACAATATGTTTGATATTTTCTCTTGGGTTTTATATAAACAAAAATGCAAAAAGAATTCCCAAGGGGGATATAGGTTCTGCTTCATCACCTCCGGCATGGAGGGGAAGCAGAGGCACGCGTCCAGGTTCTCACGGCGGGGCTCTACTATCTTCACGAGCTTCTCGGCCAGCTCCTGCACGAAGATCAAGGAGCAGATGAAGATGTTGGCGTCATCTAGGTCCTTGGCCAACTGCTCCTCACTGGTGGTATCCCGGATCTCCTCCAGCAAGTAGCCCACGCACTCCATGCAAACTGGGCCCGGCGACTTGTTGATCTGACGGATGGCAGTCGTCATCGCCGACTGGTATTGGGACTCCAGAACGACGTAAACCACTTTCACGTACTTCCGGCCCTGCCGCTGTGCCTCAGAGGGGACCACACGGCGCGCAGCCACATTTGACTGCGTGTAGCCACCCATGGCGCCACCGGAAACACCTGCCATCATCTCGTCCTCCCCGTCTGGAGCGTTCAGCGTCTGGACGTCGGCCGTGGCAACGTGCAGGGCTGTGCGCTTGGAGCTGCGCTTGGAGCTGCGCTTGGAGCGCGTGGAACTTGCACACAGCCCCAGCAACGAGCCACCCATCAGAGCTGCCGGGCCCGACATCGTCGCGTGGATGTCCGCGCCCGTCGCGCTCTGCGCCGAGACAGCGCCCGGTCGGGCGCGCACCGGGATCTGCGACAGGGACGGCTGGGAGGTGTAGGCGAGACCTGATTCAGGTACTGCTCCAGCATTCCCGGCCATGACAAAGGCCTGGCTGGCCTGGCCCGACATCTTCGTGGCGGATCGGGGGCTTTAAAAAAACCGAGGAGAATTGAGACTTGGGCCAAATCCATTTGGGTTCAGCTTCTGCGTCGATGGTGCCCGGATGGAGCAGAACATGCAGCAGTTGGGCATCGGAATTGGCAAGTGGTCACGCGACTTTGCCCCAGGCAACATGTGATTCGCAGCATGGCGCCGCAACAAGCAGCGATCGCGGATCAAGGGCGTCAGAGGTTTTCTTATGAGCCCCCTATCCCTGCGCACCTCCACGGATTCCTGCCCTTCAGCTTCTGGGGTCCGCATACCCTGCTCAAGGGCCAGAACGTCTTGTGAACGACCCCCCGCCTTTCTTTAAGTTCGCCTTCTCGGCTTCCCTTGGCCCCTTGGGGGCCCCTGTTGGGTTCCCCTCCTGCCACTGACGGAGTTGGCGCAGGGATGCTGTGAGGGTCTCTCTGGGTGAGCACTCCAAAGAGCAGGATTCTGTGCGGGATTCTCAGTGGGGGACCCGGGCGAGTTCGAAACGCGGTGGCAAGGAGCTCAGCTGAGTTTTGCCAGCAAAAGCTTTCTTGACCGCAGGCGTCAAGTGTGCAGCTGTCGAGATCGTTGTGTGTCCTCCTCTATCACAAGAACATCTTCAGCCTCTTGATGGGACACTGTGATGCTCGGGCAAACAGTTGCCAATGCACATTTTCGCCCTCTCGCTGGCTCTTCACGATCGAGATAGGCTCGGAGCTTCCCAACACTCACGGCATCCAGCCCACAGCAAGCAAGCAAACACCTGAGTCAGCCGAGACTCCTGACTCTCAGCTTAGCTTTCTTAAGGGGTGCCGGAGTCCAGTTCTGGGAGCAGAAGCAAGGGGCATGCTTCCGTTGCCCGGCTTCGCAACAAGGCATAAGATTTGGCATAAAGTACACAAAAAGATATAATGGCATACACTCTTCGACTACATGTTAACTCGACCACATGAAGCGAGCGTAGCTTTGGGTGCGAGTTGGACGACGACCCTGGTGGAGTTTCCTTCAAGACTCGGAGGACCCAAAACCCTGAGCGTGCGAAGCACGTATATGCTCATTACTCTTGTTCGATTAGTATAGGCTCGAACCTCGCAGGTGTGTCGTGGCCTAGGGCGAAAGTGCTCCCAAGCTGCAGCATGTTTCGGAGAGTCCTTCTAAGGTCGTCTAGGGTTGCGGGTTTCGGCTACCGACCGGCGCCCGGAAATAGTTGCACAAACCACAAGGAGTGCCAACCATGCGGCAAACTGCCAAACTGCCCCACCACACCCCAAACCCTTTTACATCCAGGCCTGAAAAGCCTAAACCCAGGGATCAACCGCAAGGCGTCCTTGGCTCCATTCAAACTACAAGGTGCACCAGGGTGTGCACCACCTGGGCCCACTGAAGTAGGAGACATCATGTTGCCAATCAGATATTCAAGCAATATGAGTAGTTTATTCTGGTTCATAGTACCTTAATCGGAATTCTAGTAGAATATATATACATAGGCGTTCTCAACGTACGCATGTCGGTCTTTGTTAAGGCCTGCAACTCCCATCAAGTCCAAGTTACTGTTTCTCAACTGCTGTTGGCATGCCGTGCTTTTGCCTGTAGATTGATGAAAATCTGCAAATATGTAAGTGTTCAGAGTCTTATATGTGTGTGTGTTTAGAGTATCAGGGTCTGGGGCCCGTGCCGATGGAGCCCTTGCGAACGCGCAAGCCCTTCTATTTAGCCATGTTTGCCAGGCGAAACCCCACACACCCACACAGTCCTTCTCACACGCACACACACACAACACACACACACACTCTCTCCCCTCTTCCTCTCTCTCTGTCTCTCTCTCTCTCTCTCTCTCTGTCTCCCTCTCCCTCCTCTTCACCCCTAAACCCTAAGCCCGAACCCAAGAACCGTATCGCAACCCCAGACACAACACAGGCCGAGCCTCCGGCTGGCATGTCAGCCGGCCAAGAGTCCGTGGCAGCGCGCGCGCACGCGCACACACACACACAAACACACTCACACACACACACACACACACACACACACACACACACACCTCTCTACCTGCACCTGCACCTGCCCCTACACCTGCCCCTACTACACCTGCCCCTACACCTGACACACCTTCACACACACTCACACACACACACACACACCCACACGCACACGCACACGCACACACACACACACACACACACACACACACACACACACACACACACACACACACACACACACACACACACACACACACACACACACACACACACACACACACACACACACACACACACACACACACACACACACACACACACACACACACACACACACACACACACACGCACTTTCGCACACTGTCCCCTGCAGTGTTGGTTTTCCTCCTCATGCAAAACTTGTTCAGCCCGACTGCAGGCAAGCATGAGGGCATCGTAGCTGTTCTCATCTGCGTCGATTTGCGCGTGCAACAGCAGCCATAAAGCCAGCTGCCACTGCATGGCTTTGCCCAGGGCAGAGATGGCCGAGTTGCAGACGATCGTCGTGGCTTCCAAGCCCTGACCTTCCAGCCGATTGAGAAGTAGTAGCACATGTGGCCAGCTGCCTTTCGCCCCACACGCCGTCATGGCCGTGCTGTACGAGACAACGCTGGCCTCCAATGCTGACAAGGCAAGGTTCTGGAGCAGCGTCAAGGCCAGACTCCATTGCCCGTTCTCGCTCGCCGAGTGCAGGGCTCCATTGACCGTCCGCACATCCTGCAACGACCGCGAGGACAGAAACCCCAAGCCGCGGTGCCACTGCCGGAGTGCAGCACCAGCAGATACAGCCAGGTTTACCGTGAGAAGGCTTGGCTCAAGGCTGCGCCTCGCTAGTGAGGTGCAGGCTTGGACTCCATGCCACCACTGAGAAGCCGAGATATGTGAGTCGATCACCATATGGCTCATGGCCTGGTCTCTTTCCCTGGCTGCAGCTGCGACGTGTAGAACTTGCCGCCAACGACCTGCCGCACGCAGCCCATTTAACGCGGCTGTCTCCATGGGAAGGGTCTTGGCCACACCTCGCGTCGATAAGCTACTGAAGTAAGCCGCAGCATGAAACCAGCTAGCAGCCATCCCTGCCAAGAGGTTTGTGTGGGAGATCACGTTGGTCTCTGCAGACCTCCGGTAGCAGGACACCAGCAACTCCAATGGCCTGCCCCAGCTTTCGCTTAGCTCGTTTTTGCCCGACAACAGCGCACCCATCGACACAACGGTCTTCTTTATCGCCTTCTGCTCCATATCAACTACCATCACAAGGCATTCCTGCCAGTGCCCTTCGCAAGCGCTTAGAACAGTGTTGTAGGAGGCGGCATCGGCTCGAAGGAAGGTCTGTTCTAGCTCACCAATCTGTTGCAAGGCAGCCTGCCAGAGGAGAAAGCCTTTGGCAAGCAGCCCAGCGTTCTGCACGATGCTGTCGGTTTCCACGCCCTTCCGAAGCATCTCACAGAACCTCGCAACGGCCCCTTGCCAATCCTCCCCTCGGACACCGGAGCTGATGGCCGAAGTGAAGCTACGCGCATCGGCCTGAACGCTCGCCTGAGCTGCGGCTGCAAAAACCTGGAGGGCTTCCTTCCAGCAACTTGCACTTTGACATGCGGACATGACCACCCCATAAGAGCTCATGCCCATGTCGAGCTTCATCCCCTGGGCGTCTTGGAGCAGGGCCAACGCGTAACCCCAGTGGCACCGACAAGCACCGATGGCAGTCCGGTAGGTCACGCTGTCACCTTGCAACCGGCTGGCTCGCAGGGACCGCAGGACCTCCACGGCGTGCTGCCACTGAGCACCTTTCGCACATGCCCGCAGCGCGGCGTTGTAGCTGATCAGGTCCTTCTTCAGGCTTAGGCCATCCACCATGCACAGGAGGCCCAGAGCACGCTGCCACTGCTCCCCCGTCCCACACGCAGTGATCACCTCAGAGGATCGAAAGCTGGCCAGGCAGTGCGTTGATCCTAAGCAAAGAGAAAATGGAAGCTAGTAAAATGCACACCTACACACACACACACCCCGACACCGACGAGACCGCAATGCAAGTCCATTTGTGGAAAACAAGCGGCCGGGGTTTAGTTCGGGATGGTTCGGGTGCAGGCGCGTGACTGCCGTACAGGCGGAGATGTCGCATACGCCAAGATCCTCGAAAAGATGCAGCGCCCGGCGCCACGGGCTTCGAGCGAGCAGATTGACGTCGCTCATCTCCAGTGCACTCCCGTCTCCTCGCCGGGCATGGGAATCGAGACTTCCAAACATGTGCCTGCGAGCCGCTGCAGCTGCTCGGGCCAAGCGTTGAGGGAGAACAGTCTGGGGAGGGCCGCGCTAAGCTTTGCAGTCAATGGCCCCCATGCACTTCGAAGCCTGCCATCACACCGTGAGGTGAAATGAGTGAAGTTCTCATAACGTGGATACAGAATGATCTCCACATTTTTGGTCTCCGACTTGAAGGAGTCTCAGACTGTTTTGCAGACATTGCCCCTGACACCCGCACACAAGCACGTCTGCACTGCACAGGTAACGGTAGGGCCCTAAACAGAAGTGCAGGCGGTGCACAGGCGCCCCCAACCGGTCACCGACTCGGTGCAGAGCGTCCTTAAGCCCACTGTCCAGCAATAAGAACACTTGTAAATCAACATGTTGAAAAGGATCCGAGACAACACGGTATGACATCTCATTATTTATCATGTACTTCTGCCCGTGCTCGGTTGAAGTGGGACTTGTGCAGCCTTGTCAATCTGAAGGCCGTTGCTGATCGATACCGATCGCACCAACGCGGCAATTCTCATGCACGGCACCAAGGGTGTCCTAACCCAAAAGACTGAACTCCAATCTCTAGCATTAAAAGCTCCAGCTATAGTAGATTTAAGAGAGTTTGGTTTTGGGGGGATGTAGTAATTTTCCGAACACGCAGTTTCCGGCCCCTAGTGGCTTCGGATACCTGCCAGACCGGATAATCCGCGACGCTCCAGATGACGGAGCCAACGCCTCACCTCGCACGCAGGCAACCAATGGCTCAACTCCCGAAGAGTGTGAGCAGCTTTTGAGGGTAATTCAGGTGCACGCGGTCAATCATCAGAATCCTGCATCTGGCCCTTTTCAAAAGTTTTGTGGGTACCCACCACTCCTCCAACCCCTGTTGGCCACATGTGGCGGCCAGGACGGCTGTAGCGGCCGTCACGAGGCCTGCGGCGCGCACAGCAGTGACAGATGTGTTCTCAAGGCGCGGCACACCATACTTCCATTTAGCCACACATTACGCCAGCACATTCTTGGCTCGACATGCCGCGCGACTTTCCTTCACAGTACACGTAGTGCTATGCAAGGAAGCAATTGCAACCTCAACCGCGGTTTGCTACAGAAGTGTGCATATGGACAAATTTTACATACAATACATGTATGTAACTACGGTTAGGGCTTCCAACACATGAGTGGCCTTCCCAGTAGGTAGAGGCCCCAACACCAGCCCCAACCAAGATGCCATGACTTCAGGGACAAGCCGCAACCCTGGGTTGCTCTTAAGGAACGCAAATCTAAGTTACCGTAAGCAGTACAGGTATAGTAATTCTTCTGCCTACCTGACTATGGTAATTCTGGAACTGGGAAGCTCAACACCCCTGCATAGCCAGGCGACTGGGCTGGAGCTCCTGCAATTGGAGTGCTTCCAGCAAAATGCCGGCCGCCTGCCACCTCGGTGAACACGGGCTTGCCATAAGTACTGGCCAGACCGTGCGAATGTGAGTTCTTCCCCAAATAAATAGGGGATGCCTCCACCCATGGTAAGACCCCGACATACTTATGCTAGGAACCTCCTGACAGTATGTATGAAGAAGAAAGATATGAGTTATAACACTTTGCAAATAATGATCAAGTTCAAGGCCACGCACACCTCCCGCGGCCGAGGCGCTGCCTGGCGTCCTGGCTTGCGCCGATCGCCGCGCTGTAGGCGATCGCCTCAGCGGGCCGAGCTCCTAGGGAACGCTTTGATACGAAGAAGGGCCTTTTGCTTCAAAACAGGGTGCTCCCAAACACGTGCTTCAAGGGGGGAGGAAGGCAGGGTCAGAGCCTGCGTTATGGCACACTTTCTCACTTCTGAAGCACCAAGGTACCTCGGGTTGCAGGCCGCAAGCTTGCAAGTCACTGAGCAGCTGAAGAGCCGCTCGCCATCGACCCGCGGCCTCGCACGCCTGGAGCGCCCCGTCGAAGGAGACCGTGTCCGGCCCGGACGCCGAAGGCACGTACCCGAAGAGGGACAGGGCAAAGCGCCAGCTCCCACTCCCACTCCCAGCGCAGGACACGATGGCCGAGTTGCAGACGATCGTCGTGGCTTCCAAGCCCTGACCTTCCAGCCGATTGAGAAGTAGTAGCACATGTGGCCAGCTGCCTTTCGCCCCACACGCCGTCATGGCCGTGCTGTACGAGACAACGCTGGCCTCCAATGCTGACAAGGCAAGGTTCTGGAGCAGCGTCAAGGCCAGACTCCATTGCCCGTTCTCGCTCGCCGAGTGCAGGGCTCCATTGACCGTCCGCACATCCTGCAACGACCGCGAGGACAGAAACCCCAAGCCGCGGTGCCACTGCCGGAGTGCAGCACCAGCAGATACAGCCAGGTTTACCGTGAGAAGGCTTGGCTCAAGGCTGCGCCTCGCTAGTGAGGTGCAGGCTTGGACTCCATGCCACCACTGAGAAGCCGAGATATGTGAGTCGACCACCATATGGCTCATGGCCTGGTCTCTTTCCCTGGCTGCAGCTGCGACGTGTAGAACTTGCCGCCAACGACCTGCTGCACGAAGCCCATTTAACGCGGCTGTCTCCATGGGAAGGGTCTTGGCCACACCTCGCGTCGATAAGCTACTGAAGTAAGCCGCAGCATGAAACCAGCTAGCAGCCATCCCTGCCAAGAGGTTTGTGTGGGAGATCACGTTGGTCTCTGCAGACCTCCGGTAGCAGGACACCAGCAACTCCAATGGCCTGCCCCAGCTTTCGCTTAGCTCGTTTTTGCCCGACAACAGCGCACCCATCGACACAACGGTCTTCTTTATCGCCTTCTGCTCCATATCAACTACCATCACAAGGCATTCCTGCCAGTGCCCTTCGCAAGCGCTTAGAACAGTGTTGTAGGAGGCGGCATCGGCTCGAAGGAAGGTCTGTTCTAGCTCACCAAGCTGTTGCAAGGCAGCCTGCCAGAGGAGAAAGCCTTTGGCAAGCAGCCCAGCGTTCTGCACGATGCTGTCGGTTTCCACGCCCTTCCGAAGCATCTCACAGAACCTCGCAACGGCCCCTTGCCAATCCTCCCCTCGGACACCGGAGCTGATGGCCGAAGTGAAGCTACGCGCATCGGCCTGAACGCTCGCCTGAGCTGCGGCTGCAAAAACCTGGAGGGCTTCCTTCCAGCAACTTGCACTTTGACATGCGGACATGACCACCCCATAAGAGCTCATGCCCATGTCGAGCTTCATCCCCTGGGCGTCTTGGAGCAGGGCCAACGCGTAACCCCAGTGGCACCGACAAGCACCGATGGCAGTCCGGTAGGTCACGCTGTCACCTTGCAACCGGCTGGCTCGCAGGGACCGCAGGACCTCCACGGCGTGCTGCCACTGAGCACCTTTCGCACATGCCCGCAGCGCGGCGTTGTAGCTGATCAGGTCCTTCTTCAGGCTTAGGCCATCCACCATGCACAGGAGGCCCAGAGCACGCTGCCACTGCTCCCCCGTCCCACACGCAGTGATCACCTCAGAGGATCGAAAGCTGGCCAGGCAGTGCGTTGATCCTAAGCAAAGAGAAAATGGAAGCTAGTAAAATGCACACCTACACACACACACCCCGACACCGACGAGACCGCAATGCAAGTCCATTTGTGGAAAACAAGCGGCCGGGGTTTAGTTCGGGATGGTTCGGGTGCAGGCGCGTGACTGCCGTACAGGCGGAGATGTCGCATACGCCAAGATCCTCGAAAAGATGCAGCGCCCGGCGCCACGGGCTTCGAGCGAGCAGATTGACGTCGCTCATCTCCAGTGCACTCCCGTCTCCTCGCCGGGCATGGGAATCGAGACTTCCAAACATGTGCCTGCGAGCCGCTGCAGCTGCTCGGGCCAAGCGTTAAGGGAGAACAGTCTGGGGAGGGCCGCGCTAAGCTTTGCAGTCAATGGCCCCCATGCACTTCGAAGCCTGCCATCACACCTTGAGGTGAAATGAGTGAAGTTCTCATAACGTGGATACAGAATGATCTCCACATTTTGGGTCTCCGACTTAAAGGAGTCTCAGACTGTTTTGCAGACGTTGCCCCTGACACCCGCACACAAGCACGTCTGCACTGCACAGGTAACGGTAGGGCCCTAAACAGAAGTGCAGGCGGTGCACAGGCGCCCCAACCGGTCACCGACTCGGCGCAGAGCGTCTTTGAGCCCTTGTCCTGCAATAAGAACACTGGAAAAACAACCTGTTGAAGAGGATACGAAAAGGATGCGGTATGATATCTTATTGCTTATCCATGGGCTTGTGTCCGTGCTCGGTTGAAATGGGACGTGTGCAGCCTTGTCAATCTGATCCGAAGGTCATTCGCAACGCCGCTGCTGATCGATACCGATCGCACCAGCGCAGCAATTCTCATGCACGACTCGGCACGAAGGGTGTCGTACCCGGTACCCCGGAACCCCAATCTCTAATATTGAAAGCTCCAGCCATCGTAGATTTAAGAGAATTAGGTTTTGGGGGGATGTAGTAATTTAGGGCTCAAGGGCTGACTCCCCCGGCAGCTATGCCAACACGCAGGTTCCGGCCCCTAGTGGCTTCGGATACCTGCCAGACCGGATAATCCGCGACGCTCCAGATGATGGAGCCAACGCCTCACCTCGCACGCAGGCAACCAATGGCTCAACTCCCGAAGTGTGTGAGCAGCTTTTTGGGGAAACTCAGGTGCACGCGGTCAAGCAGCAGAATCCTGCATCTGGCCCATTTCAATAGTTTTGTGGGTACCCACCCCTCCTCCAATCCCTGTTGGCCACATGTGGCAGCCAGGACGGCTGTAGCGGCCGTCACGATGCCTGCAGCGCGCACGGCAATGGCACATGTGTTGTCAAGGCGCGGCACACCATGCATGCTTCTACATAGCCACGCATACATGCTTGGCGCAACGACATGACGCGCGACTTGCCTGTACATCTACAGCACACATATTCAAATCTGCCAAGATGCCATGACTTCAGGGACAATCCGCAACCCTGGGTTTCTGTTGAGGAACACATTCAGCTACCATAACCAGTAGATGTATGGTGATTTTGGGATGGTTTCCTGACTATGGTAGCTTCGCTCTGAAACTGAGAAGCTCAACATCCCCCCCCCCCCCCCACCCCCAACCCCCCTACTAGGGCCAAGCGGCTCGGCCGGAGCTCCTGCAATCGGAGTGCTTCGAGCAGGATGCCGGCCGCCTGCCACCTCGTTGAAGATGCTTGGGCTCTTTGGGTGTTTGTGTTCCGTTGGTGCCAAACAGTCTAGGCTCTTGTTGCCACACTGCGGGGCTCACTTCGGAGAGGGAACAGGACGCCAATTCCGCTTGGGGCCCCGAAGTTCTTGAGCCTCGTGTCCGGTGCTGATTGGGGATTCCAGAAGTACTGGCAAGACTGTTGCGGATGTGAGGGTTCCCCTGATACAGGAGATGACCCCCCCCACCCTGTAGGTGAGACCCCAACATACTGATGACAGGTAAGAGTAAGAGGTGTGTCCCCTCCTGCGGCCGAGACGCTGCCGGGCAGCCTGGCAGGCGCCGATCGCTGCGCTGTAAGTGATCACCTCAGCACGTCGCAGGGATGTTTGAGGTTAGGCTCTTCCTAACCAAAAAATGGAGCTTTTAGGCATGTGCTTCGGTGATCTTCTTGGGGGGAGAGGAAGGCAGGGTCATGGCCTGTGTTATCGTGCCCTTTGCAAACTTCTGACAAAGGAGCCTCGGGTAGCAGGCCGGCAGCTCGGAAGTCGCTGAGCAGCTGAAGAGCCTCTCGCCATCGACCCGCGGCCTCACACGCCCGGAGCGCGGCGTCGAAGGAGACGGTGTCCGGACCCAGCGCCGAAGGCACGGAGCCGAGGAGGGTCAGGGCCCAGCGCCAGCTCCCACCCCCACTCCCAGCACAGGACACGATGGCCGAGTTGTAGCTGGTGAGAGTGGCCTCTCGGCAGGTTTGGAGCTTGCAGAACAGGCTCAAGGCCGGGCGCCACTCCTCCGCCCTTCCGCTTGCGGCAATGGCACAATTGAAGGAGATCACATCCCGACCCGAGTCCATAAGCCAGGCGGCTACCTGCCAACGACCCGCTTTCGCACAGGCGCTCATAGCCGTGTTGCAGATCACGGCGTTGGCCCGGAGCCGCATGGCCGGAAGCTCAGCAAGCAAAGCAAGGCCCTGCTCCCACAGGCACACGCGGTCGAAGGCCGAGAGGGCAGCCCCAAGGCTCACCACGTCCAAAGTCTGTCGTTCTTCTTTGAGCTCCCAGAAGAAAGCCAGTGCCAGCTGCCAGCTTCCCCGGGCTAAGGCACTGAGAACCTCAGAAATGTACGTGAAAGCATGCCGAGGAAGCGAGCGAGACAGGGAGACATGAGCCCCCCCCCCCTCAAAACCAGATGAGCTGGGTATGTGATTATCGGCCGGGCTGCGGCGTTGCAAGTGATTAAGTCTGGCTCAAGGCCGCTCTCAGCCAGAATAGCATACAGCGCCAACGACACCTGCCACGCGCCATCCTTCTCACCTCGGTATCGGGATGCCCTGCGACATTTCGTTCACATGGTAGGCAATCGAAGCTACTGTTGCCAGTAGTGGGCTGCACTGCCACGACCCCATCTAACCAACGTCAAGCACCCACTAAAGTCACCAAAGCATGTCACCAACCAACATCGCATGATTTGCTCCCAGATGCATGCTGTGATGGCGGCGTTGTAGCTCAAGATGTTTGCGCGGAGGCTTGCAGTCTGCACATCCTTTCAGGCTCAGAGCTTGGGCAGCACTGCAGCACACAAGGGCCTCGTTGGGGTCCCTCCGTCTTTCCCCTGACGCAAGCTTAACCCCCTTGTGCTTCTGTCCTCCATGAGGTAGAGAGCCCGACTCCATCCACCACCCACGTGAAAGGCGCCCAAGGCGGCGCCAAATGTCTGAATGTTGGGCTGGGCCTCATGAACCGGCAACCTTCAGCGAGTCAGAACCAACCACAAAAAATTGTCAACCGCTTCGGGGAGTTCCTTCGGGTTTTGGTCGCGGCTGAGCATGAAATTTGGCTAGCGCCTTGAGAGCAGCAGCAAGGCCGTCGACCAGGACCCAGAGCTTGCGATCCAGTTCACCGCAGCTGACCAAAGCACAATGTCGGGCTGCACCTCATCGGTCTTCAAGTCTCTCAGCAACAGGAAGCTCCTCTGCCAGTCGTTCCGGCGGTTCCGATTCCTGCAGGCATGGAGCACTGAGCTGTAAGACACCACGTCACGCGTTCGGACCGCCCAGCACTGCTCCAGAAGCTGCACGGCCCAGTTCCACGAGCTTGCTGAGCTTGCGTCACCCTCGCAGGCACGGATGAGGGTGTTGAAAGACACCTGGTCCAGCAGGTTCCAGCTCCGGAGGTTATCGAAGGCACGGGCGGCGGCCTGCCACCGCCCACCCAGCGCGTTCATGGCCACGTTGCCCGCCACGCAATCGGGTCGGAGGCCGCACTGGCTAGCCTCCAAGTGGTGCAGGGCCCGGTGCCACACGGCCTACAGGGTATTTAGGCAGGGTTTAGGGGGGGGTGGGGTAGGGGGGACCTTAAGAGTCTCTACGGTGTTGCGCGTTGACATTTGGGCCTTCGAGGTCGCACTGGCGACGGTGTTGTAAGCCACCATGCCCAAGCGCAGCACAGTCCGAAGCCGTGAAAGCAAAGATTCAGCCACCTGCCAGAGCTTTGCCTTGCCAAGAGGTCGGAGGCAGAGAGACCCATCCCCCAGGGACCCGGGAATGAGGCGCAAGCTCCGCTGCAGAACGAGATGGAGATCTTCCTGCCATCGGCTCACGGACGCCATGGCAATGGCGATGCAGGGCTGCCTTGACCCTACATGGCTGCAAATTGGTTCAGGGCACGCTCTTTCCTGCTGGTGAGGTGCGGAGATTGGCTGCGAATGTAGAATAGAAGGGAAGGAAGGACACATTTCCACGGCGCAGGCCGTAGGCCAGATCATCACCAACAGCAAATCTTAACCGATTCCAGCTTGTCTGTAGCTTACGCGTTGCGGAGCTCGCCAGCCTATTCTGCAGAACAGAACTGCGGAACTCCCGCGAGCCTTTTGCGATTACGACCCAGACCCACACCAGGAACCTAAGCCAAAGACTCCCAAGGACCCGAGCCTCCAAAAAAACCCTGCACCGGCAGTTTTTCAGCAGCTTTGGCTGGATCACCCGCCTGGTCTCCCGAAAGGTCATCTCCTCGACTCTCCGAAGCAGGCGAAGGATGTGCTGGAACCATCCCAGGAGGCGGCGCCCAGCTTCTCCTCGGCTGGGCCTCTGCGTGTGCCCGGCGCTGCGCCCAGCGCTGCGCCCGGCGCTGCGCCGGCGCAGCCGCCCGCGGCACGCCGCCCAGAGGCCCAGAGAGCAGCCGGCGGTTCCCAGCAGCTGAAGTCGAGGAAGGCGGCGATCTGTTGAACCCCTGTGAGCTGCTTGGGTGACTGCTGCACCTTTTCCACGCCTCCCGACCAGCAGATCTCCTGACACCATGCCCCTGGCTGTGGCAGGGCCCTGGTTTCTTGGATGCCGAACAAGCCACTTGACAAGCGAAGGGCGAGCCACGACCATTGCTCCGGAACCCAACCGCCCTGAACTGTACCAGCAGCCTAAAGCGTAGCCGGGCCTAGGATCCTGGCCCAGTCTCACATCCTGCATGGGACACCTACCATTGTTTGTAAACCCCCGCGTAAGCCCCAAGCTCTGAAAGCCAAGGAAAAGCACGGAACATCGGCCATGAACAGCAACCAGCAACAAGACTTGCAGCATCAGACTCTGTTATGCATGGCTCCCATCAGTGCATGTTACACGCCGCAAGGGTATCGTTTTTCAAAGGTCCCCGCCTAAACCCTAAACCCTAAACCCTATCCCCTAAACCCTCAACCCTATCCCCAGCATATCTGTGTGTAGGGTCGGGCATGCTAGGCGATCATTCTGGACAGTGCTGGATTTAGGCCATCTTGGGCGGCGCCTGGCTGCTGCTCGCCACTGCCATGTCTCGCCTAAACCCTAAACCCTAAACCCTAAACCCTAGACCCTAGACCCTAAACCCTAAACCCTAAAACCATGTGCCTCCCGCACGCCCGTACTCTGCAGCATGGCCACCGCCATCGCACAAAACGATCTCCAAAGACCCCGCTTCTGGCCAGTACCGACTTGCGCGGACCGAGGCCTGGAGTTTGTTCATGCTGGAGATAGACCCCGCACTGTGCCTACCTTCGTTTGTTCACGTGACATGCACGACACCCTTCTTGTCAGCACTCAGCCCAGGCCGAAACAGAGCAGAACCAGCAGATCACCTTGAAGACTGACTCCAACTGCGGACCTGAATTCTGGCAGCTCCCCCAAAGCTTTTTTCAGCCTCTGCGCCTGCATCCACACCTAGGGCGTGAAGGGCATAAGCCCCACAAGCTGAAGATCCCACCGAAAGCGGATCCGGGTTTCGGGAAGGCAGGGTTTAGATGGGGGGGAGAGCTGGGGCCGTTAAAATGCAAAATCTCCAAGGTTTAGAGTGCAGGGCTCAGGGCTTAAAGCTCAGGGTTTAGGGGACTCTCTAGATGTTGCCGAGACAAACATTGCGATTCTCGTGGCATGGGATCCGCGCAATAATTTAGGCCTAAACCATACAGGTGGGGGCCACGAAGTGCAGCGTGTCTTCTCATTAAAAACCGGCTCTAATTAGATAGCCACAAATTCTGTCTTTGGCAGGATTAGGTCCTGCACACTCTCACGGAGGTACACGGGCACCAAAGCATGCAAAAACGCTCTGGGTTCTAGCAACCTTCCGAGATTTCCAAGGCCCTAAACCCTAAACCCTAAGCCCTAAACTCTGCGTTTAAAGGGGCTCTGTTGGAGGGCTTCGCCTGTGCACCAAGCCGACGGTGAGCTGTCACTAACGAGCAGCCAGGATCGTGACGACGCATCTTGAGGGCACGCGCCCATAGAAACATATAGAAACCAATTGAAACAAAGTAAATGGAGACGAAAATCAATCGATATCAGCAAAGAGAGCTGAGCTCGTCTTTGGGCCTGCTCCGTATATGAACACACAGAGGCACCTCTGTCAGACCGGTCGCGGTTTTCCTTCCGTCGCCAGCCGTGTCCAAACCCTCTGTGAGGCATTGAAGTCGTCTACGAGGTCCCACAGGGCTGGCAAGACTGCCGCGAGGGGGAAGTCGCCGTTCCCCACTGTGACCCGAAGTCCCTTCACGAACTTGCGGGCGAACATGAAGCCTTCTTGCACAAGCTTCCAGAGGTACTCGATAGATAGTGAGTCGAAGACAGCCGGGTATCCATTGAGCTCACGCTTTAGGGCAGATTTGAAGAAGTTGAACTCACGGTCGGTGAGCATGCGGAACTTGCCATGTTTAAACACAATGTCCAGGTCCTTCGCAATGTTCTCCGAGTGATCCAGCTTCGTGTCGGTGAAGCAATGCCGCCAAAGCACATAGGTCAGGCACTGCTGCTCCACTCCCATGCGTGTTAAGTCTAGCCAGGTATTCCCCGTACCTAGTTCGTGGTTGGGATAATATTAAACACCTAAATGTTTATCTTTTTTTCCTTATTGGGTTTAAGTACCCTTAAGAATGTAAAATGGTACCCAACTATGACAAAGGTACTCCTCTCGGTCTGCTCCAAGTCGAGCAAAAGCGCCGTTCCGGGCACCGACTCATCGCTACACCCCTCGCCCATGTTCAGGAGGTCCGGGGCAGCGAACTGCCAGGTCTCCTTCCAGGAGTTTAGGGTTTTTTTTTGCCACCCGACTAGGAGTTTAGGGTTTAGGGTTTGGGGTTTGGGGTTTAGGGTTCAGGGTTTGGGGTTTATGCCAGGTCTCCTTCCACGAAATCAGGGCCTCCTCTGCCCGCTGTATGACGATCTCCGCGTGCTCGCGCTTCAAGACCACCCACTGGTGATGCTTCATCGTGCCTTGCGATGCAGAGAGACCGCGTAAACAGGCAAGCACCATCGAGCGCAACCCCGAACATCAAAATACAGCTTGAAAAGAAGAAAGCTTGTAGACCCAAACCCTTATACAGCTGATACATTTTTGGCCCCAAGCGCGGGGGGAGAGGCTCCGGTAGAAGTCGCGGAAGACCTGGGCGTCGGGCCTATTCTGGATGGGGGTCGGCAAGGTTTTTGGTTGGTGGTTTCGCTTATCATATTAAGGAACCCATAGCAGTTACTATGTCTATCTATCTCCATCATGTCTCCCTAGTATGGCAACTCACCTAGCATAACCTTATTCACCCCCAGCCATAGCTCTATCCCGCATAAAGAAACTTCGAGGTTCAAGTTCCTACTCAACAGCCACAGCAAGTTCAAGGGCAGTGGGCTTCTGTTTGCCGCTTGGTCTGGCGTGGTCTGCCCCGTCCGGGTCCCTATTCCCGGACCACGCAACAAAGGGTCCGATTTCCTAGGAAGGGTCCCAAATTTCAGGACAGATGGATGCTCGCTGGCTTTGTCATTATTTCGGGAAGCTTCAGGCCCAAGGGACTGGCCTTACCCTCTTTGTATTTTGATTCTGCTCTCTCTCTCTCTCTCTCTTTCTCTCTGCACGCATAGCCCCCCCCCTCTCTCTCTCTCTCTCTCTCTCTCTGCCGGATGGGTTAGGTTTTCCTCACGCGCGTAGGCGGCAAGGAACTGCAGGCCAAGGATTTAGGTTTTCTTGTTGCCCCCAGCCGAGCTGACCAGCTTCAAGGAACTGCGGCCAAGACACACACTGCCGGCGCAGCTCATTCCGGATGGTTTCAGAGGTCGCCATCTTGTGGAAGGCCGGTTCCTTCGAGCTTGCACACTCCGAGGATGACTGTTGGCCTAGTGCCGGCAAGAGCAGAGGCCTCAAGATTCAGCCGGAACCCAGGTACGTCAGATCACTTGCAAGCTGGCTATTAAAGCCATGTGCTTTGCACTCTGCGGTACCGGCCACGGCAGTCAGGTCCGAAAAAAAAAAAACGAAGCCCCTGGGTCAGGTTGCAGCCCAGTGTCCGCGAAGCAGAACTTGCTTGTGGCAGGCGAGTTCACAACAAGCTGCTTGTAGACGTAATCGAAACCTGCTCATTCATCAAGCTGCTGTCCGACAACCCTTGAATGGCGGGCTGGCCCTGTTGGCCTTCTAAAGTACCTGATCTTTTCCCTAAAGGTAAGCCTCTTAAACCCAATGAGGGAAGACATCAAATCTCCCAAGGGCCTGCCCAGGAATATGGCCAAGGAACTCTTGAGAGGTATCGTGTTGTGCGACACGAACACGAACTGCTGGTTTCTGGCATCCTTGCGGGGGACAACGGCAGAGCGTCACTGGAGGTTGGACTCAGGGGCCCCAGACATTGGGACAATCGCATGGCCAGCTCACTCCATATGTAGAATCCCCTTTCTTCTGTACCCTTCAGAAGAAGGGGCCGTAGTATGGCAGGGACCCACTTGACCAGATTACCGAAGAATTTCTTCCGATTTGTGCGCTGAAACGTCCAGCTGGGGCAGGGGCCTGGAGAGCCGCGTGCAGGAGGGCCACCTCTACCCCGAAAAGGGCACACCAGCGATTCTCCACCTTGCAGACAGCACCATCGTACGAGGAAGTCGATTCTTTAGCATCCCCACCTTCTTGGGTCCTCTGTGGTATTGTATATCCGGTGTCCAAACAGGGGGCTCACACGGCTTTAAGGATGGAAGCCTCTTGACGATCTTTGCATGCAGAGAGTGTTCATCAGGTGCTGTCTTTCAGGTTCCCCGTGCTGCCGGCCTCCCACCACGAACCCTCAACCATGAACCCTTGGGATGTTTCCCCTCATACTAACAGTCCTTCATAGGGATGAGAAGGGGGAACACCCCAAACGAACCCTCAACCATGAACCCTCAACCAGCTTTGCATCAAGGACTCTTGCGCCGCGGCACTACGACATGATCCCGCCGACCACAGTTACACTCACCCGCACTGAATCAGCAGGACGATCACAGCTATACCAATCATACCGAACCCTAAACCACTAAGCCCTACAATTCATCCTTTCTTTGTCGCTAAACACCTGAAACCCGCCTCCTAGTCCTTTTGGCACGGAAGAACCCCAAACCACTTGTGCTGAGGCCGAGGCCTAAACCCCTAATTCCATGACGTTTCAAGCCTAAACCCTAAACCCCAAAACGCTAAACCCTTTTTCACAAGGGACTCGACTGCTGCCCTTTCTGCCCAGCCCGCCCCCACACCACAGTGCCTATGACTGCAGGGCGAGAGTCGCCACTTCGCGGCACCAAGCTTCAGGCACAACTTGATAAGACACTACTCTCTGGAATGCTTTGTATAGCTTGACAGTGACATCATAGAGGGTATGCTCAAAGATCTCAAAAGCAGTATGCGCGAAGAGAACTTGGAAAGACAGCCAGGTGTCCACATATCTGAGATGACAAATGACGAAGTGCAAAACGGAGTAAAGGTCCTCATGCTGTGCAAATGTCAGACTTTGCCAGCCGTCCGTGACATCCAGCCACACCACAGCCCAAGAATCCGAACGCAGCAGCACGAAGAGACTCAACCCCCAGTGGCACTCATGAACGCTAAACCCTAAAACCCTAAACCCTCCGCAAACCCTAAACCCTAAACACTGAACCCTAAACCCTAAAACCTGAACCCTGAACCCTGAACCCTGAGCTTTGGACGCTAAACCCTAAAGCCCTAAAGCCCTAAAGCCCTAAAACGCTAAACCCGAGAGCCCTAAACCCTAAACCCTGAACCCTGAACCCTGAAGCCTGAACCCTGGGATTGCCAACGGCACCTGCGGAATCTCCACGGCTCCCCAGCGGCTCAGGGGCCTTGGCGGACGTGCAGTGGGTGGGAAGTTCGGCACATGCAACGAATACAGGAGCCCGTACCATCCCCGTAGAACCCCCCCTACATAATTCTAGCTCTACAACGACCGTTGTATAGCTATATCCAAAGCACCAAAGAAAAACTGGGACGAAAACTCCTACCTTGAGCTTCGGCTGGAGAGAGCTTTCAGAAGGGCCAGGCCACCCCGAACCCGTGCTTGCAGGCCTACAGGAAGTCTGCCGGGGAATCAGCACTGTCAAGTTGCTCGCAAACCCCCGCGTGCCCGAAACCTTCAAATGTTCCCCCTGATGATTGCTAACAGTCCTTAATAGAGATTATACTAGAGGGCATTATACCTATTCAGGACTGTTAGTAAAAGGGGGAACATCCCAACTTCAAGGAACGAAAGGAGGGACCCTTGTAAGGGACCTTAGGGGTTCTTTGGGGCTGACTCAGGTTCTACTTAGGCTGTAGGGACTCTATAAGGTTTTTTTTTGTAAGGGATATATAGTAGTACATATAGTATATAGGGGAAGATAAGGGTCCCTTCTAGGGGGTCCCTCCTTATACCCCTTAGCAACCGAAACCCCTCACCCCGAAGGCCTACACCCCGACACCTGATCCCAGGCACGTGGTAGCCTTGCTCCAGGACCGAGACCAGCCTCGGATTCGAGGTTCCAAAAAAAAGCTCCAAGCTTTGGCTCAGGGTTCAGGGTTCAGGGTTCAGGGTTTAGGGTTCAGGGTTGAGGGTTTAGGGTTTTGGGTTTTTGGGATGTTTTGGGTTTTGGGTTTTGGGCTTTGGGTCTTGAGTTTGGGTGAGGGCTTAAGGTGCTGCGGCGTCCGCATCCTCAGCCGACGGGTCCCACGAGAGAACGGGTCCTACAGGACCCCGGGGAGGTGGGCATTCAAACCCTTTTTTCGAGGGTTTAAGGTTTTCGCCACCCGCACTGCACGCACATCCAGCACCCGCATCCGCAGGGTCAAGTCGTGGTTACCGGAAGAAAGACACGCAACCGCCGGCGCGCCTACAATGGTGGACTGAGCAGTCCCCTTCCGTAGAAGGTCTGTGTCATTAACCTCCCCTGCCCTGCCAGGCCACGTAACACCGACCAACAAGCTACGAGGGTTTAGGATTTAGGGTTTAGGGTTTAGGGTTTAGGGTTTAGGGTTTAGGGTTTAGGGTTTAGGGTTTAGGGTTTAGGGTTTAGAGTTTGGAAACTGCCAGGACTGAGGCGCACTATCAACCTTCAACCCCAAACCAGCCGGGCGGCCACCGAAGCCCTCCGCAAAACGGCGACCCCCTGCTTCCTTGCTGCTCGCACGGTGGACGTAGATGGAATAGGCGCCATACCTTGCTTGGGTTGCTCCAAAGATGGCTTACAAGTACCCTAGGATGGCTTAAAAGTACCTTAAACATGCTACAGGTAACCCTCTCTGAACCCGAAACTTGCGCCCTCCGCAACTTGGGTGTTGGTCGACGTCATCCTTACACCCACTTGTGCCATGGCGCACACGCCTAAATCAGGGGTTTTCGCATTCAGGATGTTTTTTACTGGATGCGCCCCCCTTTGTCCTGGTGCGTGGCTTGGGGTTTGACGCTTCAGGGTTTTGAGGAGCCAGATGGGCAAAACCCGAGGGGCGTCCCGACATCCGCGAAGAACTTGTCCCAAACGTCCTGGCAAACACCATGGACCCCTAAACCCTCTTAGGGTTCATGGGTCTATCAGCCTTAAATTTAACCCGAAACTCCAAACCCTAAACTCCATACACCCTGAGCCCTCTCACAAACCCTATCAACCCCTATCGAACCCTATCAAACCCTATCAAACCCTACAAACGCTCTAAACCCTCAGCCCTGCGAACTCTGAGTCGCTTCTTCGCAAATTCTGTAGGCCACTGAAGGGGCATCCCGCGAGCCTCGAAGTCTAAGCCGTCCACGGTCAAGAAAAGGAAGGCCACCTTCAGGGGGGTTTAGGGATTTGGGGTTTGGGGTTTAGGGTTTTTGGGCTTTAGGTTTTTAGAGTTTTTGGGTTTTGAGTTGTTGCCACCTGCCTAGCAGCCTCGTAACACACCGCAGGGGTGCAAATGTCCATCTCGCACATCATCGTGAGATTTTCGAAAGGGGGAAATATTGATGAAGGAATCAAAGGAGGCAGGGTTTAGGGTTTAGGGTTTAGGGTTTAGGGTTTAGGGTTTAGGGTTTAGGGTTTAGGGTTTAGGGTTTAGGGTTTAGGGTTTAGGGTTTAGGGTTTAGGGTTTAGGGTTTAAGGTTTAGGGTTTAGGACCGCTGACACTCAGGCCACATTGCAGGAACAGTCTGTCCATATCCACTGGAAAAAAGAGCGCGAAGCGAAAAGAGAGACGTGGCTTAAAAGGTAACAAAAAACTCAAAGAAGGTCGAGGCTTCCAGCTACTTTTCCTGGATGTTCAACAACTCGAAACTAGCCACGAAAACTAAGACGACCACTACTACACTACAAGCCCCCTGAGTTCAAACGTTAGCGTCAAAGGTCTCAGCCTCAATGCCTCAGTGTCAGTTCATCCATTCGATGCACACCCCCAAAGGAGTTTAAAGCGAGCTCAGGAACCAATGAACACTCACTCTGAGCTAAATCACTCCAACACTGGGCAGTGCACCAACACCAAGCGAAAGTCTCAAAAGGCGACTTTAGGCTGTTCGAATCTCACATCTCAAGTTGTGTTTCCTAATTCTTGAAACCCCTGAATTCATCATGCTCTCGGTATCCTAAGGGACCAGTTGAGCAGCACTTCTCGAACTCTCCAATGCAACGTCTCTCTCAGGTGACGCACACACGCAGCGTGCGAGAACAGGATCCCAGCTCAGACACCAGCCACTCAGAGCCCAGTCCAGGCACAGGCCATGTGTCGGTCCCAGACATGCCCATGCAGCTGTAGAAGCGCACTCAGCACTCTGAACCCTAGTCCTCGAACCCTAAACCCCTAACCCTAAACCATCCCTAAACCCCTCGCACTTTCCCGACAAGCCTGCTTCTCGGAGGTGGGCCAAGCAGGCAGCACCGACGGAACCGTGAACTGCCGCACCTGGGCTTGGTGATTCGGATGTTTCGGGCTTCGGGTCTCATTGCGCGATGCTTAGGGTTTAGGGCTTAGGGTTTGGGGTTTGGGGTTTGGGGTTTAGGGTTTAGGGTTTAGGGTTTAGGGTTTAGGGTTTAGGGTTTAGGGTTTAGGATTTAGGGTTTAGGGTTTAGGGTTTAGGGCTTAGGGTTTAGGGTTTAGGGTTTAGGGGGGGTTATACTTGAAGGTTCATGGGAACTTGTATTACGAGTAGGGTTGTAAGTGGCCTCATGAAGATTGATGTGCGGGTCTCGGGGTTGCGTCGGCTTTGGACCTGTGGTCCCTGAACGCCTTTTCAAGCACGGGAGGTCCCTCACCACGCGGCGAGTCCCCCAGTGATCGTCTTAGCCCATTGCCCACTGTAGCGCCGCAGCACGTTGGCCGCAAAGAAAGACTCTCAGTAGTACTAAACCCTAAACCCTAAACCCTAAACCCTAAACCCTAAGAACCCTTCAACCCTAAATCGTCACTGCAAAGACGACTGAGGCTTGACTGCAGTGGGCGGTCTTAGCGTTTGAGGGAGCGCCTTCAGCTTCGAATCCTTTACATGGCTTTCAGGGCTGCTTCGGGTCCCCCTTAACCCAAAACCCTAAGCCCTAACTGAAGGAATCCTTTAGGGCTTCCGCCCTCTTAAAGGAGCCTTGGACTGAACTGACCAGTTGGCACCGATACCGAACCGAAGGGAACCCGACAAATCCCAAAGCAAGACACCACGGCCAGGTCTGTCTCCATCTTCTCGGTAATGTACCGATGCCGCTTCTTGATGACCTTCCTTCAGCAGCTGGGGGGGGGAGGAAGGTCCCTAAACCCTAAATGTGTCGAGTTTTTAGCAGGGCTTCCACTGTTCCCTCAGGTAGCTCCCACAAAAAGGCCCTGCTTGGATGTCATGATCGGGCCAAAAAAGGGTACGTACCCTCAAATCTTCCCTACTACTTCTAGGCCTTTAAGGGGGCGACTGAAAACCAACGATATCCAAAGTGCCTTCCGGTGGACTGAAGCCTACCTACAGGTTTTGTGTCTGAGTCTTTGCCATCCACATAGCTGGGTTGGGGTTCCGACGTCCGCGTTCACACAAGGCAGCCAAGACATTTTTTTGCGTTTCCCGGAATTTGTTTTGGGGGGGGGGGGGGGGGGGGGGGTGCAGGGGTGAGGGTGACCCAGCAAGCTGCCAAGACACTCCAAGGCGATCGCCTCAGTCTGGGCACTTGGTGGGGAACTGGGGATCTGATCGGCTTGGGGCTTTCCGTGGCCCGAGCCTGGATGACTCTTGATCCCTCCCCGGATATTGAATACTCCCATTATAGTGAAGCTGCGTAAAAGGGGGGGGTATGTTCATAGTAGGGGACAGAGGGGGGTGATATACTAGGGGGGAGGGGGCACTCCTGGCCCTCCTTGAAGCTCCAACCCTTCCCTGGAGGAGAAGCCAAATTTTACATCCGAATGCAAGTCGGGTGTCCTCACGGCTTGGCGTGTCCTCTGCGACGAAGAAGCGCCGGACAAGTGACCGCATGAAGGTCGTGTTGCTCAGGTTGACGCCTTGACTTGCTGGCTGGGCCCTCGGGTGCTTTTTCGGCTTGAGGTTTTGAGGTTTAGTGAATCCCGAATCCTGACTCCAAAACCTTTGCGGGCAAGGGAGGTCCGCATTGCACACCTCTACTTCTTCGATCCCCAGATCGGCCCCCCTTGAAGTCCTTAAGCTCTTAGGGTTTACCTGAGTTTGCCGATTACAGGGCATGTCTTTACAAACCACCAGTTCCTCCACTTGTGAGAACCTAGCTGCCGGCACTATCCAATGCAACACCACACAAACCGCGGGCCTCGGCTCAGACTCCCTCTACACACCCGAGACACTCGAAGTGTTCTCGTCAGCACAGGATGCATTGTCGCCATCCGCACTGTCACCATCTGCGCTGTCGAGGCCGGGCAGGTGGGATATGAACATACCGGGAAGGCAAACGCTGACTATCGGGGGGCTGAGCTGCAGTAGGTTCAGTAGGCAGCTCATCCTGTGTCCATTGTAGAGACCCCTCTCCTCCGCATTTGGGAAATTTAAAGTGTCTCAGACCCCGGGAACAATCTGCGCAGGTCGTGGGCAAACCTGCAGCCCTCTTAACACCAACCACGTCAAACCCTTCTTGCCGCAGAATTGCGTAGGATGCAATATAGGGGTCGGAATACTTACTCATAGTATTCCCTTATGGCGCCTGTAGAATTATACTGGAAACCCCCCCCCCACCCCCAAAACCCTGTCCTAGTTATGAAGGCCCTGCTACCCTAAACCCCAAACCCCAAACCCTAAACCCTAAACCCTAAACCCTAAACCCTAAACCCTAAACCCTAAACCCTAAACCCTAAACCTTAAACCCTATTCGCCCTAAACCCTAAACCCCTCCGCCTGGCGGCCCAAAGAGCCAGTGCCGCCGCACATCCGTGCTGTTGACCCGGGCCGAAGCAGTGGAGTTCTGCTCGATGTCGGAGTCCTGGGTTGAAGGTTTGAGTCTGGGACCCCCTTATACTCACAGTCCTTAGTAAGGATTGCAGTACTGAGTACCAAGGACTGCTACTCTAAGGGGGGGAACATCAGGGTGCCTTGCGGGGTGGATCGGAGGGGGCCAGCGAGACAGGATCGGGGTTGTTGCGGGTCGCAGCTGGATGTTTACGTCGCAACCAGCCATCTTGCCCATTCTTCCGCCCACACGTCACACCCAAGCTTCGCGAAGCATGGGGGTGGGAGGCAGCCAGCTGGGCTGATGGAGTTCAAACTTGAGGCAACTCAAGGCTTCGGGCAGGTACTGTCGACAGACAAGGGAACGCGTGACTGCGCGGTTCCTGTCTCGGATTCTCTCGGTACACAAACCCAGCCGAAGCTTTCTAGACCAGGGTTCGTTGTAGTCTGCATCCAGCTTTTCCAGCTCCTTTTGCAGTTGACGAAGGCGCTGGAAATGTCTTCTCGCGTGCCTCCGGCCACGGAGGTAGCGGGGAAGGACCGCGTTTGGGCGTGTGTGGTTTGCCCAACTAGAACTTCTTCTGGCAGTGCAAATTTTCACTCATTCTCGCGCACTCATGACCACTTAGTGGGGTTCGCTTGCTAGCTACAAGAAGCCCTTCGCTTGACTTCGAGCGCAGATAGCGATGATTAGCAAAACCCCAGTCTCTATGTCCCACGCAGTTAAGCTTCCAAGTCGAACAGTCCTGCCAAAGAAACAACGTGCCCCAGTTGAGCGCGCCAAACTAAGTGTTCAGAAGCGGCCAGGAAACCATAATAGCCCCTGCAGTGACCGCATCACGCAAAGGGTGGTTGGGCGATGATGTTGGTGACTGGAAGTCACCCCACTGCTTGAAATCATCCCGACACCCTCTCAAGAACCATCAGCCCCCCTTTTGCACTTCTGTGTGTGATGTGCCTCTTGCATCGAAGCCTCGCATGCAGGCCCACGCATGCAACTTGCCGGACATAGCCGGCTAACGCCATAAATCTCGAAACCTGGGGGAACCGCATACACGCAAACTGCCAAGCCACCCTGGCGTCGAATCCTCTTCTTCCAGGGCCGCCAAGGCCTGTCGGACCTTCTCCTGTTTACGCTCTCCAATAGGGTTGACAAGGTCTGGGCTTCAAACAACGTGATATCGTGATGTTACTACAGAGTGATATTACTAATTACTTATTACATTGATTTTCCTATTGTTTGGAAGGAAGTACGCACAAAAGCGCGACAGCCACCCGCGCAACACAAATGCCCAGCCTCAAACTTCAGCCAAGAAATTGCTAAAGTGTGAGTTCTTGGGCAAACCATCTCCAACAAACAGTCGAAACACGATGCAAACAATTGGGGTTTGCTTGCAGAAGCCTCTCCTCATCTTCAAACTTCGCCCCGTGGCACATCCACAGCACCAGGAACAGCACTGAGGGTATCTTGGTCACTCCTCTGAGCTCAGAAAATTCTACGCTACAGGCACTGCGTCGGAGTTCTTGCATGTAGGTAAGGCTATGCAAGAAGCATGGCTTACGAGATCTTGCATGCAGGTAACGAGGCTCGCATCGTGCACCTTCCCGTGCCGAGGTATTCGCAAAGAATTAGCCAATCATTAGTCACCTAAGCACATGCCCCGGTTGAGCCCGTCGCCCACCCAAACAAAGCTCCCAGAGGGGGCCACCTATTCACTGTGAAATAGCTCACGCAGCCTGTCTCGCAAACATGTAGGCACAGCAACTGCATATGATTGGGTGCTAGCGGTGATCACAAGTGATTTCTACATCCCGCTTGATACCCGTTTGCAACTCTCGAATGCCTGGGCGTGTATGACTCAACTCTCCACCTTGCATTCTCCACGCGAGGAGCTCGAACCCAAAATCCGCAAACCCCCGGCGGACGACAGGTGCCTCCAATAAAGGTTTACTTACGGAGCCCTAAAAACTGGATTTTGTCTGCAGCTCCTCCACCCCAAGCTGCCTTGCCGCTGACTGCGACACGCATGGCGCCAGAAAATTTCGAAGGCTTCGCGGGCTGAACTTAAACTTGGCGTGGGTTCACTGCATTTTGCTGCAACCACTTTAGCCCGAAGTCAGTACTGTAAGCCCAAGCCCTCAACCCTCAAACCCCCAATAAACTAGCTGGATCAAGTCCAATGCAGGTGTGCAGTAGGCCGCTGTGACAGCCAACGCGGCCGCGGCGTGTTCAGGTCTGAAAGTCAACCGTAGCCATTTTGGCTCAAGGGAGTTTTGGCTCAAGTTGCGTTGCTCAAGCTCAAACGTTTCCCGCCTCCCGTTTCGTTTTTTTCTTTCGGCGTGTCATGGTCTGGTGGCCGGCTGTGTTGACGACCGCCGCGCAATGGGCCCTGCACCAAGCCCGCCAAGCGGTTCCAGCCGCGATGCAGTTCCCGGATGGGTGCCGCGAGGCAGCGACGCACGCAGTGCTTACTTGCGTGGCGGTCGCGCCCCGCTATTATGCGCCAGGTTGGGGACCATGCTCCCACTGCTGGGGCTGGCTGTGTATCGGGTTGGTGCTTGGAGCCTTGGGGGTGGCGTTGCTGTGGGGGCGGTCGGAGATGCGACAGGTGCCGCCGCCGGCGTGGTCGGTAGCGGCGTCCGAGCTGCTCCACTGCCTGGCAGCTGGGGGCGAGCAGGAGCTAGAAGCTTTGGCCGCTGCGGCAGGGCAGTCGCCTACGGAACTGCTCTGCCGCGTCCTCCACCAAGCGACCATGCCCCATACTCCATCGCTCCCAACTCTGCCCGGCCCACATGGCCCGCGGCCTCCTGTGGCTTCCGCACGCCGCCTGCCACTCCCCTCTGCCTCGCGGGATGTTCGTCGCCCCTCCGCGCCATCAGCTTCCAGGCCAAGTCCTTCGGGGTGACCGCCAAGCAGGCCACCATGTTGAGGATGGGGGGGGGGCAGGGCGGCGCGCAAAATGCACGGTCCGCGCTTGTCTACTCGTTGGCCATCGGGACCTCCGGGGGCTCGTGCGCGACGCCAGGCCGCCGCGCTCCCGCTCCCCGCGGCATCTTCTGCAGCCCACGTCCGACCAGCCGGGCAGTGTCGGTCGGCGTGACAGCAGTACATGCCGGACGGGGGGGCGGGGCGCGCCACACAAAGCACGGCAATGGTCGCCCGCATGCGCTTCCGATGCTTGGGCCGTAGAGCTCGTCCCCAACTCAGGCCGGCACACGGGCGGTTCCGACCCCACGCATGCTCGAGCCTGGAGTGAGCCCCGCCCGTGGACGCCGACCCCTTTCACAGGCCGGCGGATTGGCGAGGCCGATAATCCCGGCCCTCCAGACCTCGTTGACGTGGAGACGCGTAGGCAACGTGCGATGCATGCGCTGGCCCAGATGTGCCTCGTGCCCGCTGGTGCAGCGTCGGGGGGTGAGGACGCATTGTCGGACGCGACGCCGTTCGCATCACCACGTGCGTTTCCGGCGGCTTCCCCGCGCGCCGCCCCGGAGGCCGACGTTGATGGGGCCGCAGCCCCGACCCCTGCTGGCGACGTTACGCCTGACTTTTTGCCGGCGGCCCCACCAATGCAGCACGATGACGTTCAGGCAACTGTCGGCATGCCTTCTAGCCCCGCGTGGCAGGCCGCGGGACCGCCTCGCCGAGCGCCACCAGGGGAGCGGCAGTCCTGGCTGTACGTACCGCTGCTCCACGAGGCCGCAGGTTTCCTGACCGCAGATGCCTCGGAGGCCTGGAGGAGGCATGAGCAGGCGGGCCCTCGCTGGACTGAGCTGGTGGCGACACTCCAGCACACTCAGCCGGCCCATCCGCGCGCGTTGGCGCGGTTGCTCCACGCCATAGCCGACCTTGACGCGGCGGAAGCAGGTGCGCAGGTGTCCAGCCGCCGCGACGCGTCGCTCGCCTCGGCCCTCCTTTCCTTGCCGGACGCGCCCCTCCCTCTGGCCGCTGCACTGGTCCTTTGCGCGGATGCTGACGGGTACGTGCCGGCAGCCGCGCAGGCGACGCTGTTGGAAGGGTACGGAGGGGTCGTGGTCGCGGCGGGCACCCAGGCCCTGGCCGCGGACATGCGGGCGGTGTGGGAAACAGAGCGGCCGCCCGAGTGTCCGCCACTGCCAGGACCACAGCGGAGAAGCAGGGGACGGAGGCGGGCCAGACAACACCAGCGCCGGCGTTCTCCGGAAGGGGTCGCAGAGTTGCCCCAGCCCGAAACGAGTGCTCGGAGCGTAGACGGCGGAGCCGGCGCCCCCACCAGCGCCGCACGGCCTGCCGCGGGAGTCCCCGTGGGAGCAGCTGGACGCCGTCGACTTGCAAGAGGAGTTGCGCCACCCAGTCCCGACGCTGCAGGACGTGCCCCCGTTTATGCGCTCGTCGGTCCGCGGGGCTTTGGCCTCGCTTTGAACCATTTGCGATCCACTGGGGATGAAGATGGGGCGACCCTCCGAGCGTGGAAACTTTTTCTCCTGGCGCCACGCATGCTCCTGGCCCGGCCAGCCATCAAGCGCGGCCCGGGCGGCCGCGAAGAGCTCCTCAGTCGCGCAGCGGCATTCCAGCAGGGCGAGTGGATCCGCTTGCTGCACGAGGCGCGCCAGCTGCCCCGAGCAGCGGACGCGGCTCCGGAGCCCAACGCGGAGGAGGCCGACGCCCGGCGCCGCGAGCGGGCGTGCGCCAAAGTACGAATGGGCGAGGTCTCGCGCGCCTGGCAAGTCCTCACAGCTCCAGCTCTGGCCCCGGGAACAGAACAAACGTATGCGGCCCTCACGGACCCAGCGCGCAGGCCTGCCGTCCCACGCCAGCCCATCCCGCCGGACACCCTCGCACACGAGCCAGCCGAGCCCGTGACCCTGACGCCAAAAGCTGTGGCGTCCGCGCTGCGAGATGCGCGCCGCGGGGGCGCACCAGGCCTGTCCGGCATGCGGGCAGAGCACCTTAAGCTGCTGTTGCAGGATATCCCCGCGCAGGAGCTCCTGGCCCACGCCGCCACGCAATTGGCCCGGGCCCGTGTGCCCGCCGAAGTGGCCGCCGCCGTTGCCATGGCCCGATTGACGGCTCTCCAAAAGCCTGACGGCGGGGTCCGCGGCATAGCCACAGGCGACGCATTCCGCCGCCTCGTCGCGCGAGCTCTCGCAAAGCAGTGGGGAACCGCTCTCGACCACGCCACGCGACCGTACCAGTACGCACTCCAGTCGCGGGCGGGCACTGACGCCATCGTTGCGACTGTCCGAGCGGCGCTGGACTCGCGCGAGGACGTAGTCGTCGTTTCGCTCGATGGCCGCAGTGCCTACGATAGCATCTCGCGAGCGGCTTTCCTGGTCAAGTTGCAGGAAGTGGCGCCAGAACTGCTGCCTTTCGTGCGCATGTTCTATGGTCGCCCCTCCACCTATAGCTGGTGGGACGCGGCCGGCCGCAGGCGTGATGTCCACCAGGCCGAGGGCTGCGAGCAGGGCGACCCGCTGGCCCCCGCGTTATTTGCCTTGGGGCAACACGGTGCTCTCGCACGGGCAGCCGGCGACCTCCTTCCAGCCGACAAGCTGCTGGCATTCCTTGATGACCTCTACGTCATCACGGTGGCCTCAAGAGCACGTCCGGCACTCGACACGGTGACCGGGGCAGTGGAGGAGCACTGTGGCATCGCCTCCAATCTTGGCAAAACGCGAGGGCTCGGAGGCTCGGAGGGGCCTGCTCCGCCGGGCCTGGCTGAACTTGGGCCCGACGTGTGGAGGGGGGACCGGCCCTCGCACGAGCGAGGCATGGTTGTGCTGGGCTCCCCTGTAGGCCACACGGATTTCGTGCATGCCTGGGCGGTGCAGCAACTGCCCCAGCTCCCTGACCTGCAATGTTCATGGTTGCTGCTCGCGCTCTGCGCGTCTCCGCGCGCGAACCACGCGCTGCGCACGGTGCCCCCAACCGCAATTGCCTCGTATGCCGCAGGCCACGACGATGCCATTTGGCACACGCTACTGGACTGCTTGGGCGGCGAGGCAGGGGCCCCACCGGAGGATGCGCACCTCGCGCGGGCGACCGCTTTCCTGCCGGCAGCGTTAGGTGGCTTAGGTCTGCAGTCGGCGACGCGCTCAGCGCCGGCGGCTTACTGGGCAGCCTGGGCGGACGCTTTGCCAGTCGGGGCCAGGCTCCCGGTTTTTGCGGCGCACTGCGTCGAAACACTCCAGCGGGGAGGGGCCGAAATGGCGTGCCTCCGCCATGCGGCGGATGCCCGCACGCTTCTCCTCACGGAAGGCTGGGAGGCGTGCCCCACATGGCAGGATGTAGCAGGAAACCAGCGACCGGAACCAGCCGCGGAACCACAGCTGGGCGATTGGCCGCATGGATGGCAGCAACATGCATCGCGCACTCGGAACTTGTACTTTCGCGACCGTGTGCTGCTGCCGTCATTGCCGCCTGCTCGTCGAGCAGTGCTACGGTCCCAATCTGGTCCCCATGCCGGCGCTTGGCTGTCGGCGATTCCCGGTGACGCAATGACCACCTTGCCACCGCAGACTATGCAGATAGCCCTGCGCCGCAGGTTGCGGCTGCCGTTACAGCTTGCCGCTGGCCAGTGCGGCCCCTCGCCCGGATGCGGGGGCCACATGGACGCGCTCGGTGACCACGCGCTGGCATGCCCGCGCTCAGGGCTGCTGGCGCGTCGCGCCAAAGTGGTCGAAAGAGCGTGGGTCCGGATCGCCCGGGAAGCAATCGGGCCCGAGGGACAAGTAGTGCCCTAACAATGGTTCGGACACACCTCGGCACCAGGAGTCGCGGCAGATGACCGCAGGCGGCTGGACATGCTGGTTTACGGGGCCACGCCCATGGGCATCGCGCTGTGCTGCGACGCTACCCTCGTGTCGCCCTTGACGCGCACGGGGCAACCGCAACCATGCGCCGCCGACACGGATGGGGCAGCGCTCCGCGTTGCGGAACGACGCAAACAGGCGGCCTACCCGGAGCTCACGGGCGGCGGGCCCCAGCGGCTCGTCGTGCTCGGCTCGGAGGTCGGGGGTCGCTGGAATGGCGGGGCCCTGCGATTCATGCGCGACATGGTCCGCATTCGCGCATGCCGCGCGCCGCCAACAGTGCGCCGCGCGGCCGCATCCGGCTGGGCAAGACGTTGGTGGAGCATCGTCTCGGTCGCCGTTCAACAGGCCGTGGGCACCACGGCCCTGGGTCGTACGTGGCCGTCCGCTTCCACCGCGGCCGACGAGCCTGCCCCACCGCCTCCTGGAGCCTGGGCCGCCCGACCCAAGCCGGCTGCCTCTGCGGGCATAACTACAGCCCGGGTAGTTTAGGAACAGCTTAGCCGACCGAACGGATCAGCAGGCATAAAAGTCCGAGAAAAAAAAGTCAAATGAAGACTTGTGCCGTGTGGTCAGGTTGTACACGACGCTGTGCTTTGTGCGGGTTTCCGCCGTTGATGTAGGGGGCAGTGGAGTTTGCATCAATGACTTCAAGGTCGAGGGGCCCAAGAGATCTTCAAAGATCCAACCCAGATTGAAGGGTGCAGGGAATCTAGGGTGTTGGTGCAACAGATACTTTGAAGATACTTCAGGTTCAGACGCTTGTTTTCTTGCTGTCCTTGTACGTCCAACGTCGCACACGATGCATCACTCCACCATGACAGCGCTCACTATCAGAACTTCAGGGCTGGCACTTCCCAGAATCCCGCCTTTTTGCATCCGGGCTCGGAAGCATCTAAACCTGTCGCGGCCCACTTGCAATGATCCAAGGTCTTGGCCAGATCCATCGAGGAATATCGAGGATGTCATGCCAGAGACGAGTTATCCCTGGAACGCCAGCGTGACTTTGCAACGTGGGGGGGGGGGGGGGGGGGGGGTCATGGCCCCGAAGCTTCCAGGCAAGCGTAACTAGTACCTGGGATGCGGCATGTATCGTAGTGATGCTCGGATTTTGGCCTAAATTATCGTTTTAAAGCTGACATGGACTATATCATTTTCTGAACCAACTTCCATTGCGAGGCTGATGAAATCTTGATGCCCGAAAGAGCCCCCTGCCTGTGATTGAAACAACTGGCTTAAACAACTGGCTTAGGTAAGGTGTGGGTTTGCTTCTCAAGCGAAGTTGTTAGATAGAAAGTATGCAACACGACTCCTGGTGCCACGGGACATGACTTCTGCAGCTACCAGTGGACGAATGCTCACAGAGGCCCGCAGGAGGGCTGTTCGAACAAGAGTCCCCCTTGCACATGTCCCCCTTGTAGGTACTTGCTCACCTGCCTTCTCAAGGATCCACCGAAATTTTCTCCTTATCCTCCTTTAGCAAACCCTGATTCTAACTCTTTCTTTGCAGCTCCATTGGGTTCGAGCGTCGCGATGGCCAATGGGCGAGATTCATCGGGGCCTTTCTCCGATTAAGTGCTGTGCAAAACAGCAAACTAAAACGATTGGTGCAAGCCTCGCGAACTGTGGAAGGACCCAAGCCCCTGCAAACATGGGGCTCGACGTCTCATCCCCATGCAAAATGAAATCTGCAGCCTTTGCCACTCCCCCAGTTTGAGCCAGGAATTCTCGCCGTTCTCGTCCAGTTCCAGAATCTGTTTCACGGCCGATCGAAGAGCTGCCGGTGACAAGGTTTGATTGGGGAGCTTGAAGGAGATGGCGGCCCCAGTGTTCGACAAAGCATCGGCATTCAGGGGCTGGAAGGCCTCGAAAGCTGTGGTCGTCAGCGGGGAGACCAGCGTGGCGTCGCAGCACAGCGCTCCGCCCAGAGGCGTGGCGCCATAGATTACCAGGTCCAAGCGGCGCCTGTCGGAAGGGTCCACCCGGGGGGCCGTGGTGTGGGCCAGCCATTGCTGCGGGACTACTTGCCCGTCTGCCCCAACTGCTTCCCGAGCCGCCCGCACCCACGCCCGTTCCACTATCTTGGCACGGCGGGCGAGGAGGCCGCTGCGGGGGCATGCCAAGGCGTGGTCCCCGACAGCATCTACTTGCGCGCCGCACCCCGGAGAGGGCCCACAGCGATCGGAGTGGAGCGGGAGTGCGAGGCGGAGGCGTCGGCGCAGTGCCACCTGCATGGCTTGGGGTTCCAAGGTCATGGCGGGCTCAGCGGGCACTGCTGTTAGCCAGGCTCCCGCATGCGGCCCAGCCTGCGAACGCAAAAGCGCAGAGGCGGCTGGCGGCAAGGATGGCAATAGCACGCTGTCGCGGAAGTGAAGGTTCCGGGTACGCGACGCATGGCTTTGCCAACCATGCGGCCAGTCGCCCAGGCCGGCGTGCGCAAGGGAGGGGGCGAGGGCGGGCTTCCTCGGCAAGAGCTCGCCATTCGGGGCATGTATGCCAACCTTCGGCCCGGAGAAGGCTGCGGGCACCAGCCGCGCTCTGTAAGCAGGGCGCGGTTCCACCCCGCCCAAGTAATCCACGCAGGAAGCGGCGAACTCGGGCACCCGCGCTCGGAGTACCGGCAAGGCATCAGCCCAGGCAGCCCAAAAGGCCGCCGGTGCCATGCGCGCAGCCGACTGCAAACCCAGGCCTCCGAGCGCAGCGGGGAGCCCCGCCAGAGAGCGCGCTCCGTCCGCTTCGTCTGGAGGAAGGCCTCCCAGAAGTGCGACCAAGTCTCCCAGACTGCATCGTCGTGCAACTGGGCGTAGCGCGCGGGGAAGCGCACATGGCCAACAGCAGCCAAGCGCATTGGAGGTCTGGGAGCCGGGGCAACTGCTCTAGCAGGTGGCGCTCTTCGTGCGCTCGGGTCGTTGCCCTGGCGCGCACGTACTCCGAGTGGCCGACCGGCGTGCCCAACACAAGCAGACCGCACTCCGCCAGGGGCCGGTCCCCGCGCCACACGTCCGTGCCCAGCTCGGCCACTCCGGGCGGCGGCAGGCCCCCTGCCAGGCTGTAGACACGGGTTTTGCCTGCATTGGACGCGATGCCGCACTCGTCCTCAACGCGGTGGACCACTGGCACGATCCCGATTGGTGACGATGTAGAGGTCGTCGAGGAAGGCGAGTGCGAGGGCCGAGGCCGCGCTGCTCAAAGCACCATGCTGTCCGCGTGCGTACAGGGTGGGGGCCAACGGGTCTCCCTGCTCGCAGCCCTCACCCTGCGAAACCTCTCGGCAATTACCTGCCGCATCCCACCACAGGTACGTGGACGGGTCGCCATACCACATGCGTACAAAAGGTACCAGCTCCGGCGCGCAGGAGTTCAGCGCGGACAAAAAAGCCGCCCAAGACATGCTGTCGTAAGCATTTCGCCCGTCCAGCGACACGACTACTGCATCCGGCCGCATATCGAGCGACGCACGCACATGAGCCGCCAGGGCGTCTGTACGTCTGTACCGGCCCGAGCTTTGAGCGCGAACTGGTATGGGCGTGTAGCTTGGTTGAATGTGTCGGCCCAGCCCTGAGCCAGCGCGTGCGAGACGAGCCGACGGAAGACGTCGCCTGTTGCGATCCCGCGCACCCCGCCGCCGGGCTTTTGAAGCGCGGTGAGACGCGCCAGTGCCAGGCCGGGGACGATGGCAGCAGGGATCTGGGCATTGGCGAGTTGGGTGGCCGCGTGAGCCAAAAGTTCGAGCGCGCTGACGTCCAGGAGCAGGAGCCTGAGATGCTCCGCCCGCATGCCGGAGAGGCCCGCAGCGCCGCCCCTCTTGGCGCCGCGCAGAGCCGCAGACACAGCCGCTGGACCAAGTTGGACTTTTTGAGTGGGCGTCTGCATCAATATGCGCGCAGCGCCGCGCGCTGACCATGCACGCTCTGAGGACGGTGCCGCCCGACCTCATCGCGCCGTGTGCGGCGGCACGGTGCCTTGCTGGCGTGTCTAGGCGCGCCCGCAGAGGACGAGTGACACAAATAGCCCTGCTCCCCGTCAACCTGGGAGGCTTGGGCCTTTCACAGGCCCCGCGCGTCAGCACAGCAGCGTGTTGGGGCCGCGGCAAATGCCCTCACTGTGCGCTGCGATCGCTGTGCCGCTTTTGCGCGTGGCCTGACTGATGGGCAATTGCCTGCGTGCCTACAGGCGGCCTCGGAGGCACGCGGCGTGCTCGAGGCGGACGGATGGGCTGCCTTCGTGGGAGCTCGTCGCCCAGCCCAGGGAGCCAGCCCACCCAGGAAGGGACCGCCGAGCCCGGTGAGTGGAGGCATGGGTGGCAGCACTGTGCGTCGCGTAAACGGAACGCTTGCTTCCCCCCCCCGAACTGTTGAGGATGCGGGCGACGCGGGCGGGTTTAGCCAATGCGACGATTCGCTTCCGGCGTAACGCGTGGGTGAGGGCAGGTGGGACGGCGGCTTGCGCAACCTGGCGGCTGCAGAGGCAAAGAGCTCCGCGTTCCGAAATTGACCCCCTTCCCGGCCCGCATTGGTCGAGGACTGCTTCCCAAACGATCGTCCATTTGCCCAGTGCGCTGCACAGGGCCCCCTGCACAGCGACAGACATCGCATGTTTTTTCTCGGGCCCTTTTCCGTCCGCCAAGGTTTGTCCAGTCCACCGGTTTTACGCGCGCGCAGCGGCAGCAGAGAAGGCAGCGCCGGCTCGGCCAGCTCGACAACTTCACTCAGCGTCGGCTGCCCATCGCTTCCCGGCTGCGCGGGTGCGCGCCCAATGTCGCCCAGCAGTGTGGACGCCAGTGCGCGCTGCTGCGCGCAGCTCAGGAAGAAAACCGAACTGAAGTGGATCTGTGCAAGCAAGTGGCTCTTGAACTGTTAGGAAACTTTTATGGCCGAGTAACTGCCGGCGGACCGGCGGGACTTGTTTTTAGAAAGTCGTCATCGGGGCTTGCGACCCGGATCTCGAGTTTTTGCAGTTTGACGAGGGGGGAGTATCTGGACTTTCACGCTCCGAGACAGCAAGCATCGCGAAAACGTTTTGATGCTCCTCCACTCGAAAGTCGCAGCATCGTTCGCACTGCGCATGGCTGCGGGTGCCCAAACTGGGTTAAGGGGGATACCAAAGTTGCGTCGCAACGCAGCGCGCCGCCGTTTGTCGTGTTGCCATACACGACCATGTCCAAGCGTCGGCGGTCTGATGCACTCGGCGCGTCACGCCGGATTTGTGCCTTCAACTGTTGGACACGTTTCCGAAGAGCATGTTTCCGTGTAGCCGAATCAGACCGCTTCTTCGAACGGACGCACCAGTTTGGCTCACGCTTGCGGGCACGCCTTTTAGCAGCAGGAGTGCCTTTGGCCTTGCCCTTGCAGGGTTCCTCTGGTCCTTTTCTTTTGCAAACCTTGGCTTTGAAGGTTGGGGGAGGTGCACCGGGCAGCAGCAAGACAGGCCATGAAGGCCCCCACGCAAATCCGCCAGTCGCACGGCGCCCACTCTCCGAGGCCCGCCCCTGACGACCTCCGAGCCCCGCAGCATGTGGACTCTTGGACTCGGAAACCCCAGGCTTGCTGGCCACTTAGCCTCCTCTCGGCCTGACGCCCTCGACACGCGCCCCAAATCTGGACACCCCAAGTCACAACGAGTTGGGCGAATGCTTCAAGCCGCAGATCAAGCTTCTTCCCCGATGAAAGACTTGTAAAAAGAGAGGAACGCAGGCAGTTTAGGACTTCGTAAAGAGCAACGTGGACAGGCCAGCGAGATGGGTCCTGCACGCATTGAAACCCCAACTTCCCCGAGCCTCCATGGCAGGGCCAGCATCTGCATGTTCGTTAGGCTACGCGGCTACAAGAGGCCGCGGAGTCGCGAAGGAGACCTCAGAAAACGGTGCCAGGAACCCCCAACCGACGGTGTGCCACATCGCTTCGCTCGCGAATGGCCAAGGGCAGAGGACCTTAATCAAGAATCAAGCTTGCAGAATAAATCCGCATGTGCTAAGTGCACGAGGTGGAGATAGGCGCTGCGGGCGTCGCACGTCGTGCATCAGTCATTGCAATGTTCGCTGGTTCCGGGGTGCCGCGACTGCAGCGGAGAATGTCCTGCACCTGACATGCGCGCACGCTCGTGCTGGCAGCTCACCGGCCGACGGTACGACGGTACGTTTGCGTGTGTCAGCATGGTCGTTGCGTCCATTTGGCACTGCTGACTTTCAAGCTAGGGGCGCATCACGCAGCCTAACAGAGTGTTCGCACTTGTCTTGGTTGTAAGATACTGCTACTGTGAATGCTCTTGCCAGCTACATGCGCCGCTCCGAAACAGCCACCTTTGTCTTCAACGCCGCCGACACGGGCATTGCGCAGGACTACCGCCGTCACTTCGTCCAAGGTGTCGCGAGGTGCTCGCGGACCACATGTTGGCTACGCTCGCGAATTCGCAATTTCCAGTTCCAGAGGCATGAGGTCTACGGTACCAAGGTCCTGGTTGCTGCGTGTCCGAAGACGCTGTCCTTCGTTTATCCGACTTCGCAAACTTTTGCAGCTAATGTTTTGCTGGCTGGGGAAAGTTGACGAACAGCCTGTTCCGAAAGCCTGAGCCTCTCTGAAACGCCTTCGAACCCTGCCGACCCGCGCGCCGTCCTAGCACCCCAGCCCCCGTCCGGAGTGGCGGCGCTGCAGGACGAAAGCGGATGGAGAGCCATGTGTCTGCAAGCCTTTTTTGAAGGACTCTTGCGAAAAGCGCGCACTTGCTCCGAGCAGCCGAAAATCAAGCCGGCTGGGGGCACCAGCAAAGCTCTGCAAATGAGTACTCATAAATCCCCAAGGCCCGGCGGCCCCGTCCCTTGTTGCCTTTTTCGCCTTCTGCCGCGCTTGTTCAGAAAGAGTACCAAAAGAGTACATCGAACTAGCTAATCTCGAAGACTGCCCTTTACAAAAAGGAATCTCCTCCCCCCGCATCGTTGACTGAGCCTGGTCCTTGCTGCGTGCCCTGCATGACCAACATCAGCAATCCCAAGATCTCATGGTCTTTCAGAATTGCAGCACAGTGTTTTGGAAGTTCTTGGCATGTGCACCCGAAATTGCAGAGCTGTCATTTCTCACTGCGCCGGTTTTGCAATCTCGACCACATCTACGGGCACTGCCTTGGGCAGCCTTCTTGGGCAAGCGCCCCCGGAAAAAATCCGGGGGCCTGAGACTTGACGCGGAGCCTTTTCATCTCGCCAACCCTCAGGCTCTTCTTTCCTTCCGCTGCGCATAGTCTCTCTCTCTCTCTCTCTCTGTCTCTCAATGTCTCAACAAATCATGATCGGACTGTCTACTAGGGTTTAGAGTTGGGATTTCACGGTTTTACCAAGTCGACAGGGCTACAGGGTACTTGCTCTTACAAAGGCTTACCAAGGGCGTCGGAGACCGTGAGGGCTTGAGACGCAGCAGACGTTCGTCTGATGCCGACGGCTTTGCGAGCCCTGCAGCTACTGCAGCTCGGATTCCACATTCTGTGCTAGGCTATGAAACTCTAAGGAGGCATTGCGATGGCGCATTCCAAGGTCTCAAGCTGACGCGAGAGCGATGAGTGCTGCGGGGTTCACTGAAGTAGTGTACACGGGAAATCCACACACCCCGGAGCCTCCCATACTGGGTCCAGGAAGCTGCGGGGGGGGCGAAGGCTTTGGGCCTCGGGAAGAAACGGCTCTCGCGTTCAAGAGCCGCCAACCAGCACCGGTCGCCAGCAGAAACATAGCCAGGCGAGGGCTTTGGGTGCCGTCCGTTCGCTAGCAGACCTCCCAAGACACGGGCGTCACGCGAAGCCGACCTGAACTGCCCAAACTTCACCCCTGGTGATGCCTAATCGCGCCAATTCCAAACTAAGCCCAAGCCTGAAACGCTACATGTACTGAAGCCCCAAAACCCTGAACCCTGAAATTAAACCCTCAGCCTTTCGGTGGGATCAGGGGTTTTGGGGGCTTCTGGGTTTTTGGGGCGTAAAAAGTCTCAACAATACCCTCTGGTAGCTTTCAAGTCCTTCTAGGCCTCAGCCTTCAACATCCTTCAGCCCAACAAAGTCCCCACCTCTGTGCTCTAAACCCTAAACCCTAAACCCTAAACCCTAAACCCTAAACCCTAAACCCTAAACCCTAAACCCCAGTGTTATAGGGCCTCGAAGAGGATGCTCTTTATTGCCCTAGTCCAGGGACAGATCGTGTCTTGCAAAGGCCAAATCGGGAGCTTCCCAAAAATAGGAAGTACCCCCAAAATCCTGCCAGGACTGCATATAAGGGGATTAGGGTTTAGGGTTTAGGGTTTAGGGTTTAGGGTTTAGGGTTTAGGGTTTAGGGTCTATTTTGGGAAATGCCCGAAGGGGGCCAGAAGTGCGTCTTGCACCACTTGAATTGCATGCATTTCCCTTGGGGTCATGGGTCTAGGTCCCGGAAGCGCATCGATGCGCGATCACAGAGCCTAGCGCTGAGGGTAACCCTAAACCCTAAACCCTAAACCCTAAACCCTAAACCCTATAGGTCGTATGGAACCTAAACCCCGTAACCCCGGTCACTGGCCGGGGCTCAGATAGCAGGCGCGGCGCACCTGAGGCAGCAAAAGACTTTCCCGGACGCTCTCTACTTGCGTTGCGGAACCGGCAACTCGAAAGCTGTCCAGGAACCCCAAACCCTAAACCCCTAAACCCCTAAACCCCTAAACCCCTAAACCTAAACCCCTAAACCCCTAAACCCCTAAACCCCTAAACCCCTAAACCCCTAAACCCCTAAACCCCTAAACCCCTAAACCCCTAAACCCCTAAACCCCTAAACCCCTAAACCCCTAAACCCCTAACTCCCTAAGCCCCTAAACCCCTAAACCCTACCACAAACCCAAGAGGGCCTTGAAGATCTCCTCGTTTCGGCACAAGAGCGCCTGGCGAGTAACACCCAGCCAAAACCCCGAAATCTCAAGGGTAGTTCCATGGTCCCCTAGTATGGGCCCTTAGAAGGGTGCCCCTTACAGAGGCCCCTTGAATGCCCCTTTTGTACCCTATGCAGATGAAGGGCCCATACATCAAAACCCTTTAAGAGACGACCCTCCGAATTCAAAAGCAGGTGGAGCTCGGGACCAGAGGTTGGGGTTTCGAGAGATCGGAGCCTCCCACACAAGAGCAAGATGAGCCATGGAGGGGTTTCGGGAGTTCAGGGTTCAGGGTCGGAAGTGCTTGACAAACAGCTCAAGGCGCGTCTTCCTTTGTACCTCTACAAGGACCTTTAGATCAACGCCCCCACACCCTTTCTCTGAACACCTGGCGCTTCCCTGTGCTTTCGGTGAAAGCAAGTGGGTGGCTTCCCCCTAATTTGGGGCCTCCTAGAATCAGGATGATAATATGGCTTGGGGATGTATCTGAGCGACCCCTTCTTTTGGATCCCGAAGCCTCTGACTAGTTCAGCGCAGAGTCCCGCCGGCCTGCAACCGCGCGACGGCCGAGGCCGGCCGGGGCGCGACGGACGCAGTGGTGGAAGAGCCTGGCACTCAGGAGCAGGAGCTTGGGGTTTAGGGCTCCTAGGGTTGAGGGTTTGGGGTTTAAGTTTCTGGTTTTGGGCTTCAGGCTCGGATGCGACAGGACGAGAAGACCAAAATCCCAACAATCGTGAACTCCAAACCTACAACGCCGTCCAGTCTTTGCCAACGAACGAGTACTGCGGCGTGACCCCAGAAGACGTCAAATCCTGGTATCAAGGCTCGCCAGCGTTTATGCCGATGCCCTCTCTTATTGCCCACACTCCCTACGCGCCCTTTCACCGAAACAGTATGCCGACTTTTCGAGGTCCACGGCGCATCCAAGCGGTGAGGCCAAACTTAGGTGCCTTGCAGCTCAACTCGGTGACTAGCGTTTGCAGGGGCCGTACCCACAACGGGCACACTGGTCCTTGCAGCAGCAGTAGCTGTAGTCCCTCTTGTTGCAGCAGTCGCTGTCTGAGCTGCACTGGTGGTTGCCATGCCCCCCCTCGATCCATGCACCGCCGCTGCATCTCCAGGGGTTCGCATCGCTCTGATCATGGCCGTGGTCCTCCACTGCCTTGCCCGACGCCTGGCGACCCACGGTCTTTTTCTTGCACCCGAAAGTTCTTACTAAGGAAAAACTGCTCTCCTTGGGATGGGGGGTCTGCTAGCTGTTAGCCACGTTCTGAAGCCGGGAGGCATCTTCCTCGCGCTCCTCGGCGACGAGGTTCAACAGCTCCTTCTGGCTGTCGCGGGCACCCTCGCAGCAAAGCAGCAGCGCCAGGATCAGGGCGCAGCGGCGCATGGCGGAGGACGAAGCAAAGGGAGATGAAAATCGGAAACTACGAGCAACTCGGAAGCTGAAATGGGCTTCGGAAAGCGATTCGATTCCTAGCAGAGGCGGGCGAGACAGTTCATGCACATCCCCGTACTAAAGAAAAAAAGGCTGACATGGAGTGCGTCCACCTCGCATGCAATCCTTCTAGAAACCTCCCCTAAACCCTGGAGGTTCAAGTTTGTTAGGCTTGCTAGCGGTCTAGCCATGCATGTTTTCAAACCCCTGAGTGTTTTCAATCGCAGGTCATTTCGACCAGACCGATGTGCCCACGAAATCCCAAACAACCCCGAAAGCCCCCAAAAAAATGCCCTGAAGCACTAAGCCCTGAATCCCGGTGTACCACGAAGCCCGCAAGCCCCCAAGACCCTAATGCCCTGAAGCACTCAAGCCCTAAGACCCCAACTCTTTATCTAGGATAGCCCCTGAAAACCCCTGAAAAAGAGTCCTAAACGTAAACCTCTTCAACCCAATAAGGAAAAACAGAAAATATGCCAAGGTAGCTAATAACCCTAAACCCTAAACCCTAGACCCTAAACCCTAAACCCTAAACCCCTGAAGCCCCCAAGGTCCTTCGCCCCAGTCTTCCGAGGGCGGCGAGACCGGCTTGCGGCCACCGGCGGGGGCAGATTGGCAGCGGGCAGGCTTCCTGTGGGCGAGGGTTTAGGGTTTAGAGTTTTGGGTTTCGGGTTTAGGGTTTAGGGTTTGGGGAAAAGGGGGAAGGTTTTAAGGTTCAGGGTTTAGGGTTTATAGAGTTTAGGGTTGAAACCCCGAACCCTACACCCCAGACCCCTACTCTGCCTCGGGGCGGCAGGCTGCGCGGCACCGCTGGCCGACTGGAGCCTGCAGGCTTTTCAAGCATCCCGGGCCGAAAAGGCCCTAAATCCGAAACCCTAAACCCTAAACCCGAAACCCTAGACCCTAGACCCTAGACCCTAAACCCTAAACCCTTGGGTTTTGTGGGATTAGGTTTTGTGGGATTAGGGTGAGGGGCGGAGGACGACCCCTTTCATGGCAGCCGCCCTTTCCAAGCCCCCTTTCCACGGCTTCCCTGCTCACCCAGAACCCGAAGCCATGTGCATACTGCGTCTTGCCCCATGAGGGTTTAGGGTTTAGGGTTTAGGGTTTGGGGTTTGGGGTTTAGGGTTTAGGGTTTAGCGTTTAGGGTTTAGGGTTTAGGGTTTAGGGTTTTTCGCTGCAAGCACATGTCTAACAAAAGGACATGCTGGCGTCCACTGACGTTTGGCTTGGCAGGGGGGCCTCGGGCCGTTTGGTCGATGTTCAGGAACTTGAAAGTTAAGTCAACATAACGCGGAAACCCATTTTTTCGCACAGCCAGATGATTCGAAGGCTTTGCAGAAGAGTCCAGGGCTCCAGCACGAAGTATGGAGGTCTGCGGGGTGGTAATTGTCCTCCCAAAATCCCCCACCACCTATATTGTTGACCTTGGCCCAGAAGAGGAACCCAAAAGAGGAACCCAATACGAGGCACCCAAAAGAGGCACCCAGAAGAGGAACCCTAAACCCTAAACCCTAAACCCTAAACCCTAAACCCTAAACCCTAAACCCTAAACCCTAAACCCTAACCCTAACCCTAAACCCTAAACCTCAAAGACCCGAGGCTGCCAGCCTGGCCGTGGCCGTGGATGGGCGCTGGGCGCTCGGCGTCTCGGGTCTGGCATGAGCAGCTGGGTGGGGTCTTGGGGGTTGAGGTTTGGGGTTTAGGGTTTGAGGTTTTGGGTTATGATGGGTTTCGGGCTGTGATGGGTTTGGGGCTTTGGTGAATTCGGTGGCTTGGACCAAACCGGTCGCGCGCTGTTAGAGGGGGGGGTTTCAGTGGCTCGGGGTTGGAGGGTTTGGGGATTCCGCGGGCAATGATGTAATAGCTCACCCAAGCCGAAGGGATCCTTAATCTTCTTCCCCTACATAACCCCTCTGTATATACCTTATATCGTCTTTTTCAGTGCATTGACTTTGCACAGGGCAGTAAAGAGTGGCCACGATCAAGTGCAGCATGTTTCTGGGCTGCACGACCCAACCCGTTTCACCCGAATTTAGTTTGTGAGTCCGCACAGAAACAGAACAGAAGAAACCTAAATTTTACCTAAATCGCCCCCCTAAATCTTTGGGGGAAAAGGGGGGGGGGAAGGGGCCGGCTCTACTCTCGCATCCTTGCCTGCTACAACTCTACCACAGTACTCAAAGAAGGGCACCCGGATGAACCCCCGAGGCCACCCTAAACCCTAAACCTTAAACCCTAAACCCTAAACCCTAAACCCTAAACCCGAAACCCTAAACCCTAACCCTAAACCCTAAACCCTAAACCCTAAACCCTAAACCCTAAACCCTAAACCCTGACTCAACCAACAAGGCCTCTGCGCTCCGGGGTCGGTGAACTCAGATCGGTAGGCTGTTGAGGGCCTCAGTTCAGAGGGGACTCGTCAAACCCCTCGGAACGTGCGGCTTGAAGGGCTTTTAAGGTGGTGGCTAGTAGGATCTAGGGTTCGGGGTTAAGGCTTCAGGGTTTGGGGCTTCAGGTTTCCATACAGTTTCGGGCGTTCGTTCCTCGTCCCCCCGGCCCTGCCCAACTACCCTGAAGCCCGCTGCACGAACGTCCTCCCTGATACTCGCACATAACCTGTCGAACCCTTCTCCACTGCAGGCAACCTGTGCTAACCTAAACCTGGTTTAACCTATCAACCTACCTGCCTGCCTGCTCTAGTCTGGCAAGCACAACTCACGCAAACCTAGCCCCATGATCTACACATGAAATATTACATTCCTATACCCTCTGGTGACCTGCTACATCCTGCCATGACGGCCGCCCTAGCCCATGCTAAATGTCTGTCCCGACCGGCCGCACCGAGGGTTTAGGATTAAGCCCTACAAAGCCCTATAAGCCCTACCCTATAAGCCCTTTAAGCCCTTTAAGCCCTTTAAGCCCTTTAAGCCCGATAAGCTATAAGCCCTGTAAGACCCCCTAAACGCCCTGTAAGCCCTGAAGCCCCACAGGTCCTATGAACCTTAGACGGCACACCCCCTAGCCGAGCCGTGCACGGATGGTTTCGGCCCGGAAGGAAGAGATTCGGCCTCCGCATGCTGTCTGGGCTGCCGCTGGCTCACAAGAAACACTCGCAGGCTATAGGGTGCCTCGCCCACCCGAAACCCTTCACTGGGCAGGCCCTTCCCCCGGAATGTTCGAACCTCCCCCCAGAATAGCCTGGAAAATATTGTAAGGGCACCATCGATACTCCCTAAACCCTAAACCCTAAACCCTAAACCCTAAACCCTTAACCCTTAACCCTAAACCCTAAACCCTAAACCCCTTAAACGTTGTGATGGCGGTCCTGGGCGGCTTGGCCGGCTCGCTCTTGAACCTGGGTAGCTGCACTTGGGACTAGGAGGAGGAGAGGAGGGCTCCTAGGGTTGAGGAATATATGTTTTTGGGCTTAGGGGCTTGGGTTTAGGGTTTAGGGTCTAGGGTGTAGGGTTTAGGGCTTAGGGTTTAGGGTTTAGCGTTTGCTGCATCGTAACCTTGGCGCTTGGGGCTTAGGGCTCGGGCTTTCAACCCTAAACCCTAAACCCAATCGCACCCTAAAAACTTCAACAACACCTAAACAAACAACACAAACAACACAAACACACACACACACACTATATATATATATATAACAATAAATACATAATTCTCAAATTATGTATAATAATAAATAATCATCATCATCATCATCATCATCATCATCATCATCATCATCATCATCATCATCATCATCATCATCATCATCATAATTCACAATCATAACTCTCCAATTCTCCACGTCTCCAAGAGCTGAGCATCCTGTGAGCGTTGCAGGTTTCGGGCTTGCGCTGAGGGTTCCCTAAACCCCGAACCCTAAACCTGGGGCTGAGTTGTTTGGGTTCAGTGCGAGACGACCTAGGCTTTCGTTGCAAAGACCTCTGCAGAAAATTCACGTCGCGCTGCCCTCAACCCTAAACCCCAAACCGTTTAGGGTCTAGGGTTTAGGGTGTAGGGTTTAGGGTTTAGGGTTTAGGGTTTAGGGTTCAGGGTTTAGGGTTTAGGGTTTAGGGTTTAGGGTTTAGGGTTTAGGGTTTACGGTTTAGGGTTTAGGGTTTACCTAAACCCTAAAACCCTGAAGCTTGCCGCTTAAGCAGGAGGGGCTGAGGCTCGCGCGCCCGATACGGGGGCCCAAAAGCCTGATGGGTGACAGACCTGCGGATTTGCAACAGATCAGCGCATCTCAGGATTGACAGCCCCAAGATACTGCAGAGGGTTGAGGGTTTAGGGTTTATTGTTTAGGTTTAGGGTTTAGGTTGAGATGTTCCCCCTTATACAGTTATACTAACAGTCCTTAATAAGGATTGTAGTCGGGGGTACTATAATCCCTATGAAGGACTGTTAGCGTAAGGGGGGAGCATTCCGAGTCCAGGGCTTGGAGTTCAGGGTTTCGGCTTTAGGCCATGGGGCCTTTTTGAGAATGTGTATGTTAGGTAGCGCATCCTAAATCACGTGGTGTCCGAATTGTGGTAGCTGTGTTAAGTTCCTCAACAAGGGACCTCCATGGAGGGCTTAGGGCTTGGGGCTTGGGCTTTCTCGCTGGTTAAGGAGCTTCACCCCTGAACTCAAAAAAGGAATCCTCATGAATGCAGGGTTTTGGGGGTCCAGAGTTTCAGGGTTGTAGGGCTATGGGGTTTTGGGGTTCGAAGATAGGTGATTAGGGCTGGCCGCCTCTTCATCAGGAGATCACCTGAGGGCAGCGTGCTGCTGCGCCCGACCTGCGCACAAGGTTGCCCAGTAGCCGAACGAAGGAACCAACCAAAAGCTAAACCCTAAACCCTAAACCCTAAACCCTAAACCCTAAATCCAAAAAAGGAATGGACCTTTGGCTTGGCGCTCTTCTGCCGCGCCCGGGCGGCCTGCCAGGAAAGTCCGACCACCGGGTTTGGGGTTTAGGGTTTAGGGTTTGGGGTTTAGGGTTTAGGGTTTACCCTATGCCCTAAACCCTACACCCCAACCCTAAACCCTAAACCCTAAACTCCAAACCCTAAACCCCACGTGCGTCTCCCAGTTGGACCACGCCTCCTTGCGCGAGTAGCGCCTCCATGCCTCCTTCGTGGGTGGGTGGTTTTGGCTTCGTGGGCGTTTAGGCGGCTGAAGGCTTTGAGGTTTAGGGGTAGGGGTTTACGGGCTGAGGCGGTTTAGGTTCCAGGTTTCAGGTTTCAGGTTTCAGGTTTCAGGTTTCAGGTGTCAGGTTTCAGGTTTTAGGTTTTAGGTTTTAGGTTTTAGGTTTGAGGTTTTAGGTTCTAGGGTTTAGGTTTAAGGGTTTAGGGTTTAGGGTTTAGGGTTAGGGTTTTAGGGCTTAGGGTTCAGGGCTTAGGGCTTAGGGCTTGAGGGTTTAGGGTTTAGGGCTTAAGGTTTAGGGCTTAGGGCTTACTCCGATCGTGGCCCTGGCACTCCTTGCTGGCGGTCTGGTCGTCGAACTTCGCTGCCGACCCACCTGATTCTTGGGACGACGGGCACTGGGCTGAGGTTTGGGGTTTGGGGTTTGGGGTTTGGGGTTTGGGGTTTGGGGTTTGGGGTTTTAGGGTTTAGGGTTTAGGGTTTAGGGTTTAAGAGTTCAGGGTTTAGGGTTTGGGGTTTAGGGTTTAGGGTTCATTGGGGTCTCAGGGTGTAATTTCCCACTGAAGCCCCAAATGCCGTGATCGACATCCGGGGCCGCTGCTGGCATGCTGAGGGTTGCTGCGCAGCTTGTTCTCCTGCACTAGGGGATAGGATTAGGGTTTAGGGTTTAGGGTTTAGGGTTTAGGGTTTAGGGTTTTGGGTTTTGGGTTTTGGGTTTTGGGTTTAGAATTATAATCAGGATTTAGGGCTTAGGGTTTAGGGCTTGATAGGATTAGGGGGACCCTTGGGGATATAGACCCTTTGAATAAGGTCCTTTTTAAGAGAGCCAAGAAGAGGATTAAGAAGGGCCTATCCTACCCAGGATGCACAGCGGAGAGAACGCCCAGCTGTTAGAGAGGGAAGACCGCCCAATCCGGCACAACGGAAGACTTTGCCTCCACGAAAGATTGCAATGGGTTTTCGTGCCTGATTTTCCTCCTAGCAATTGATTATGGCTATTCGCCAACCCATGCGGATGCGCTTCAGGGGAATGTGTTGATCATGCTTGTAACATTGTATGTGCAAGATCTGGCAGTCGGCAGTCTGCACCCTTATATAATTGGTCATCGGCTCGCTTGTTTATGGGGGGACCTACCAGGCGCACGGTGCCTCTACTATGGTCGGTTCACTACCGGAGGTCTACATGGAGCCCCGACATGAATTCGAGGATTCGCGCGATGTCCTTGCTGTCCCTAGCACAGCACGGTGACCTTCGGGGAGTTTCTCAGGAGCTTGTTTTGCTGAAAGTCTGTTCCTCGAAATGCATACCAAGTGCACTGCAAAAAGTTTTGTCTGCATTCCAGTTAAACATGCCCCTGAAGGCTGCAGGTGGAATGTCACTGAGCGTCGAGACCCAGTGCATTCGTTGCTGCAGCCGTGTACAGAGGGAGCGCCAGGTCTGAGGGGAAACCTGAGGGGTCCCATGTCATAGATGTGCTGTGGAGAAGGGCAGAACACCCCTCCCGGGGTGCAGACTCAGGGTCGCGCCAATCACGCAGCGTAAAACTTCGCGAGACCACATGCCCCGATAACCCGGGGGTGTAAGTGCTATCCAAGGGGCCCCAACTTAGCACAACCCGTATGCTTTTCAGGTCTTGAGCTCTCCTTGGCAAGGGCTCTGGTCACCGGCGCATCATCCAGGGGCAGGGCCTTCACGCATGGCGGAGCTGCCCTTGCCACGACACATGGTCTGTGGATCCCTTTCTGGGGCACCTAAACATCTACCAGGCCCTTCAACTTGAGGGTGCCATTTAAATGTTATAAACATCAACCGACATGGCGAGTTGGGAAAGAGAAGGCCTGCTGTTGGTTTAGGGCTCTTCAGGAATCACCCTAAGATCCCTAAGAACCAACCCTCAGAAGCCGACAGGCCGATCGCGGCGCAGCATCCGAGGAAGCTTGCTAGCCCGGCAACCATACCCTTCTTAAGGGCTTCGGTCCACTTTTACACGGGATCCTAGAAAAAGGGCACAATTGGGCTACCAAGTCCTCAAACCCGAAACCCTACACCTTTCCACTGCACCAAGGAAGCGGCGATGTAGTCCGTGTAGTAGCCCACCGACGATCGGTCGAGGAGCGGAGCCCTGGCCGGGTCTCCGAATCACTGCGATTCCGATTCTGGGGGGCGCTGCACCCTAAACCCTAAACCCTAAACCCTAGACCCTAAACTGAAGAGGCAGGGCCTCGAGTGGCAGTAAGTAGGCTCTCCCCACAAAAATTGGAGCCTACCAGGTCTTGAGGTTCAGCTCCTGAGGCTGGCTTCGGACTTGCAGCGACCCTGAGAGGCCTCTTCTTCTGGTACTTCAAGTACTTGCCACTCCGCTGCCCGATTCCGTGCCTGGGAAAATCTCCGACAAATTGCTTGCTGGGGGGGCTGATGGCTTCGGTGGTTGGCAATAGCAAGTTGCAAAAAGTTGAAAGCGTAAGCTCTTTAAGAGCACCAGCAGTAGTGGTGGTGGTAGTGGTGCGAGTCGTGGGAGTGGTAGCAGTGGCAGTAGTTGTAGTGGTGGCAACGGCAGTGGTAGCGGCAGTGGTAGTGGTAGTGGATAGTGGTAGTGGTTAGTGGATGCGGTTGTGGTCGTGCTAGTGCCAATACTAGTAGTAGTCGTCGTCCAAGTACTGGTACTAGTACAAGGACGGATCGTATCCGTTTGCCTCGCATCGCATGTGGTCACATGCTGCAAAGCATGGCGGGCCGACGCAAAGATGTGTTGGTATGCTTTCAATGTGCGTCGCCGTCGTGTGGAGTTGTACCAACAAACCACCAAAACTCGACATTTTGGCGCTGCCAACGTCTGTGGCTTTGTGTTTCGAATTTCTATGCAGAGTAGATTCTGGATGTGCATGACCTAGAAACACGAGAAACTCGAGATTTATGTCCAGAATTCTCTTTTCGTATCTGCAGAAGCATGGGCATGACCGCCACCTTAGGGGCATGGATCCAGTGGGAAACGTATGTGCTGGAAGCATGGACGTTACCACCTTCGGCCATGGATGCCGGGGGGGGGGGGGGGGGGGGGGGGGCAATGTATGTGCCTGTACCATGGGCGTTGTCACCCTTGAGCGTGGATGCAGTGGGCATTGCATGTGCTGGTCCCACAAATGCGCAGGGCGAACGGACGCGATCTACCCTAGTACTAGTGCCAGACTTGCAGCAGCGGTAATCGTAGTACAAGTACTAGTACTAGTACTTGGACTAGTAGCAGCAATAGTAGCAGTAACGTAGCAGTAGCAGTAGCTATAGCAGTAGCAGCAACAGTACTTGCGAAACGTCCACCATTTGGGACTTGAAAGTTTTGGCAAAATGAGAACAGCTTCGAACAACTATCAGACCTAGGCCAGACTTGAGGAAGCACGAACGCCAGACCAGGGATGTGGCACATCAATGAAGTTCTCGACGGTTGCCGCTGCCTCAGTCTGCTGCAGCAAGAAGGGCAACGTGAGTCACAGAGGTGGAAAAGTACCTGAATGCGCCTGGATCTTCGGAGAGTACATGACCCGCCTTCTGCTCGTATGGGCTCTACTCTGCCAGACCCGTTCGACTGAGGCTCCGCAAGGCCACTTAATGGGGCAAAGAATTGCCCAGGACCTCATCATCTGAGAAACAAAGTGAGACTTGAATACCAGAAGTCATAGCAAAAAAGACAAGGAGGGCAGCAAACCCCACACCATCGTGGAAACCAACACACACACACAAACACACAAAGCCGAGTGAGAAAGAGCCAGCTTTCTGAACTTCCGACGAAGTATCTCTTTCCTTCTGGGATCAGTGACCGATGAGGCCCATGACGTCCATCTTTGGGCTAGTCGCGGTTCTGTCTCGCACTTTTCCGAGGCGCATCTGAAAACAAGCAGACGAAGCCCCTAAACCCTGCGGATTAAGGTTCAGGGTTTAGGGTTGTCACTTCAGGGTGCGATAAGGTGGGAGGGTCACGTCTTCTGAAGACTGCGGGGCTGTGGCTGAAAAGGTTGGCCGCGACATGTTCAAGGGACACTGGTGAACCCTGAGCCCCCTAACACCTCACCCTCCAAAAGAAAATACAAAAAAGAATCCTGCCTTGCTTGGGCCCCGTGGCATACCCTACATCTCCCCAAAAGAAACATCCCAAGATCCTAACCCTAACCCCTAAAACCTAAACCCCTAAACCCTAAACCCCAAACCCCAAAACCCTAAACCCCGAACCCAAAACAACACACATCCTAGCCCTGAGACCCCGGGCCACATCACCCGGGTCTGCCGGACCGTAGGCTCTCGCGGTGGTGGTGCTGTAGTAAAGCGTCCGGACCTCCGGCTTTCTTGAGGGTTTGGGGTTTGGGTTTAGGGTTCATGGTTTAGGGTTCAGGGTTCAGCAGGGTTTAGGTTTTAGGGTTTAGGGTTTGGGGTCACTAACTTGACACCCTGACGAGGTCAGGCGCCTGGGGTTTAGGGCTTTTGCGCTTGAGGGTTTCTTGGGGTGGTTTTGGGGGGTTTAGGGGAGGTCTAAGGTCCAAGGTTTGGAGGTTCGGTCTGGTCTCGGAAGAAAGGAGGTTCCGAACCCTTGCCTCAGGACTCCTGAACGCATCTATGGGACCTCATGCGGGCAGCTTCTCCCCGTTTGGGGTACCCGAAAAACAAGGCTCCGTATTTACAATGGGAACGTACAAGGGGACCCACACCTGTGAGAGGAAACGCCCCCGTGCACGAAGGAGGGCCCAGAAAGTGCGGCATCGTCGGAAGCGGCCTATGAGAGCAGCGTTCCCCGCTTAAACCATCGCGCAAGCTGCCCATAGGGGGTCCGAGCCGTGGGCGATGCCCGGCCACAACTTCTTCCTTGGCATTTGCCTGTGGAGGAGTCGGGACAAGAGCCTCCTGGCCAGACGACTCCGCAGGGAAAGGTCAAGGAAGTAGTTGGGGGCCGAGCTCGACCCGAAGTCAGGCCTGCATGGCTTTGTGGCATGCACCGATGGCGGCGTTGAAGCTCACCTCCACGACATCCACCTGCAATGTCCAGTGCTAGAAGCTAGCTTGAGGAGTCCACACCGCAACACGCGAATGACATCCCAGGGTGGTCCCACATCTCTGACTAAGGTTACGAACATCTTGGGGAAATGGTGGGGGGATCTATCCTGAAAAACTGGGATCCTGGTTAAGTTTCCCAATGTTTCCCCCCCCTCCCGAGCCTGGACCTCTAACATGCCCGTGACGAGTTGCGAGGCTGCTTGCCACTGTCCGGCTTTCTCACAGGCGCTGATGGCTGCACAAAAGCTGATCTCGTCGGGCTCTCGTCCCATGGCACGAAGCTGGGAGAGCGGTTGAAAGGCCAGCTGCCACTGCCCTCCCTTCTCGCAGGCACTGATGATGGCACCGAAGGCAACCTCATCTGCAGACACGTTCAAGCCCTGCATCGTCCGAAACAAGTGGACCGCTCTTTGCCACCTTCCGCGCTTCTCACAGGCGCTGATGCTGGCACTAAAGCTTATCCGGTCTTCCTGGACGGCCGCGCGGCGCATGTTGCACAAGAGTGGAAGTGCCAACTGCCACTCGCCGCTCTTCTCGCAGGCGCTGATGGCAGCGTTGAAGCCCGTGCCGGAGCTGCGAGGTGCCAAAGGTGCCCAAGGTAGCGGTGCCAGCTTCAGGGCAAACCGCCATTGTCCACCCTTCTCACAGCAGCTGACAGCGGCATTGAAGCTGACCACGTTGGCACTCAGCCCAAACTCCGGCATGACCTGGAGCAGTTGCAGGGCCGTGCCCCACCACGGCGCCCTTTGAAAAGCACTCAGCGTCGCATTAAAGCTGATCACATCCTGACGAAGGCCTGTGCCTGTCATGTCCCACAGAAGATGTTGTGCTGCCTGCCATCGGCCACCCTTCTCAGAGGCACTGCTGGCTGCGTTGAAGATGATTTCGTTCACCCGCACATGCTCCTGCGAGCAGACCATCATGTGCTGCAGAGCCGTTTGCCACGCCCCCGCCCTCTCACAGGCGCTGATCGAAGCACCGTAGCTGAACTGATCAGCCCTCATGCTGTTGAAGCAAAGCTCGGCAAGCAAGCAGAGCGCCATCTGCCAGAGGCCGGCCTCTGCACAGGCGCCGATGGCAGCATTGCAGCTGATATCGTCCGCCCTCACCCGGGCGCCCTGCATGGCCACGAGAAGGTGGAGCGCCGCCTGCCACTGGCCACCTTTCTGGCAAGCGCTGATCGCCGCGTTGAAGCTGATCACGTTCGACGCCAGCCCTTCCGCGGGCATGTCGAAGAGCAGCTGCAGTGCCGTCTGCCAGTTCCCGGCTTTCTCACAGGCGCTGATTGCAGCGTTGAAGCTGATCTCGTTCCTCGTTACACCTGCCTCGGGCATGGAAGACAAGAGGTGCAGCGCCAGTTGCCAGCGTCCACCCCTGGCGCATGCAGAGATGGCAGCACCGAAGCTGACCACATTTGCGGCGGCCCTGAACCTCTCCATGCCGTACAACAACAGCAGCGCCAGCTGCCAACATCCGGCCCTGTCACATGCAGTGATGGCTGCGTTGGTGCTGATTTCGTTCGCTTGCACACTGAAGTCTTGCATATCGAAGAGCAAGCCAAGCGCTGCCTGCCACTGGCTGCCTCGCTCGCAGGCGCTGATGGCGGCGCCGAAGCTGACCACATTCGGCGCCAGACTCGTCCTGCCTGCCAAGTCTTGAAACAGCCGGAGCGCCAACTGCCACTTGCCGGCGCGCCCGCACGCGCTGAGGGCGGCGTTGAAGCTGACGACGTCCGGCGCCACGTCCGCCAGCGGCATGGCTGCGAAGAGGCCTATTGCCGCCTGCCAGGCTCTCGCCCGGCTACACAGCCCGATAACCTCGTTGAAGTCCCGTGTGGAACGCGAGGAATGTGAGGGAGCCGCCAGCTTGCTGACCGCAGCCTCCCAATCTTCAGAAGCCATGGCTTCTCCAAACCAGGTTCTTCTACACCCAGCACCGCCGCGCTGCAAGCGCGAGCACCGAGTCTGCAGATAGTGGCTGTGTATTGAGCTGGGGGCTGAAACCCTTTACAATCCATTGGGGCCACACTCTCCTGCGGGATATAGAACTCTACGCCTGAGAACAGAGATTTCAAGACTTGGGTCGGGTATAGACATGGATAGACCCATACAAAGTTCCCTACACCCAATTCCGCTGCCCGGCCCCTCAACTGCAGTCTGAACCCCGACCAAAGTGACACAACTAGCGCGAACCCTACCCTACAACCCTACAACCAAAACCTCCTGAAACCCCCGAAAACCCCAAAGCCCTGAACCCCCCTGCAACCCCCCTTAAGACATCGTCAAACCCCCTAACCCCCTCAAAAAACCAAAAGAAACCCTAAAACCTCTGACGGCCTCTAAAAACCTCTCAAGGAGCCCTAGAATCCCCAAAACCCCCTCAATCCCTAAACCCTAAACCCCAAACCCTAAACCCTAAACAGGCCTGGTCCCGCCCGGCCCCCGCAATGGCCGTGCGCGACGGCCCCAACCTGGATTGCAGTCTACAGTTTCGGGTTTAGGGTTTAGGGTTTAGGGTTTAGGGTTTAGGGTTTAGGGTTTTAGGGTTTAGGGTTTAGGGTGTAGGGTTTTAAGGTTTAGGGCTTCGGGTTTATGAGGTTTAGGGCTCAAACCCCAAAACCCCACCTCTGCCAGAATTTCGGTTTTAAGCGGAGGATGGCTTCACAAGGGGGTGTGGGCTTTAGGGTTCTAGGGTCGTTTAGGCCCTTTCGGGTTAGGATGCAGGGTTTCAAGTTTGAGGGTTTGGTGTTGGGGGTTTGGCGGGTCACGGAGCAGCGGCCCTAGTGTCGGCAGACTGGGGAAAGTAAATCTTCGGCGTTGCAGGTCGTGGAAGATAGGGCTGTGGGTGTAGGGTCCAGGGTTTAGGGTTTAGGGGTTTAGGGCTCCTAAACCCTAAACCCTAAACCCTAAACTAAACCCTAAACCCTAAACCCTAAACCCTAAACCCTAAACCCTAAACCCTAAACCCTAAAGTTTGTTTGAGCCGGCTCAGGGTTCAGGCTTAGGGTGACGCCCTAGAAGCCTGCTCTCTGAATGAGGCTCCCTCTTGGGGTGCCTCAAAACCCCTAAACCGCCCCGAAGCCCTGAAAAGTCTACACCCCATCTGAAACCCAAAGCCATCCAACCCCCCTGACATGTCACTTTTTTACACCCCTCAAACTCCCGAAGACAAGAAAACAACCTTACAAGAAAACAACCTTCAAGCCCCCAAACCCTGAACCCCCTAAACCCCTAGACCTCTAAAACACTCAACCCCCTGACCCCCCTCTGCCCCTAAAACCCCTAAACCCAAACCCTAAACCCTAAACCCCAAACCTCCTAAACCCTAAACCCTAAACCCCAAAGCCTAAACCCCAAACCCCAAACCCTAAACCCCAAACCCCCCAAACCCCAAACCCCGACCACATGGGGCCTGGTCGGCTCCAGGCACTTGGGCATGCCTCGTCGCAGAGGCCCTACCTCGGTTGAGGGTTTGGGGTTTAGGGTTTAGGGGGTTTGGGGTTTAGGGTTTAGGGTTCGTGTTGAAAATACTCCAGGTTTAGGGGGGTTTAGGGCTTGGGCCGATTTAGGATTTTGCGTTTGGGGGTGCAGGGCTTTGGGTTTTGGGTTTGGGGTTTCGGGCTTAGGGGGCACGAAAGGAAAAGCAGTGGCGAACCTGACATTTACAACCGCTCCGTGGGGGTGCAACAAAAAATTAGCCGTGATCATCTCATTCTTTCCTACATCTACGACCCTATGAAGGGATGTTCCAAGTAAGGCTGCGGGTTTAGGGCTTAGGGCTCAGGGTGTAGGGTGTGGGGGGGGGGGGGGGGGATGAGGGTTACGCGTATTTCATGAGAAGATGCAAGTTTTTAAGCTCTGAAGCCCCACCCGCCATTCAGTCTGGTACAGCTGCACTTGATGTGTTTTCTTTCTCCTGTATCCCTCCCCCTAATACTACAACCCCCCCTACCCCTTAGTACTAAATACTGCCTTAAAAAGTCACAGTTACAGTTACGGTACAGTACCACAAACCCCTAAACCCTAAACCCTAAACCCTAAATACTGCCTTAACAGTTACAGTAGAGTATACGCAGGATTTTTCAGATTGGGGGGGTAGGCGGGTTTTAACCCAGAGCTGGGGTTGACGACTGCCAGGACTTACGGGCTAAGAGTTTGGGAGTTGGCTGTCCTAAGGGTTGAGCGTTGGGGTGTAGAGCTGCGGTTTAGGGTTTAGGGTTTAGGGTTTATAGGGTTTAGGGTTTAGGGTTTAGGGTTTAGGGCTTGAAGGATGAGAGGTGTGGGGGGGGACCTTCAAGCTTGGAAAGTCAGCGCCGCGCCTCAGTTCCATGCCACGGCCGCGGCGTCGGCTCCCGCGGATGCGTTTGGGGCAGATGTTCTGGCTTGAACTGTCGGTCTACCTTAAACCCTAAAAACCCTAAACCCTAAATCCTAAACGGTCTGGGTCAAGAAACACAGCTGCTCCCTCCTGCTGTGGGAGGTGGAACTAAGTGTCGCTGAGCGTGCTGGGCACCTCCACTTGAAGCATCGTGGCTTCCTCTGCTTGGTGTCTCCGCTCCGAAACCGTACACGCTGAACTGCCCGTCTTTCCTTCTGTTGCTTGACTGGAATGCCTCATCCATGGCCCCGTATGCCCCGTCATGGCTTGGCCACGCTGGAGCCGGAGAGCTTGGTCTTGCAGCTGCGCCAACAAAAAGGCTCTAGTCTTCTTTTTGAAGAGAGGGCTAGTTATATTCGTTGGATTAAATGGAAAGAATAGACCCTATGGGGTTATACCTTTACGAAAAATCAGTGCGCACAAGTTTATTTGTTACTCCAATTGGCGGTCAACTTGTTTCTTGAATGAGTTCTATTACTTAAAGGTCGGGAACGTTACAAGCCCCACCCTACGTTCCAGAAAAGTGCAAGTAATTTGGTTAACATAACTCGAGGCCAAGTATGAGTTTGAAGTGGTATTGTTTGCGTGGCCGGGAATGATGAGAAGGAAGGAAGGATAGCTGCTAACCGACGCGAGAACATTTCTAATCAGAGGACAGTTGCTCATTCTCGCCTTCTAGTTGGGGCTGTCTATACTCACTGAATTACAATAACAACGTTAACGATCTCTCATATAAAGTGTACCGAACAGAAAGCATACGAGCTTTCCCTTCCAACTAGAAAGTCGTTCCCCAAGTTTAGAATGCAACCGTAGTGGTTGGGTTGCTTTATATACTTGGATGTTAAGTGCATTTCTTGAACAAGCTCGACTGTTTAAACGGTCAGGATAATTGGAAGAGAATGCAGGACAGCTTGCAGACAGATGGAGCAAAATTCAATCATGTCGAAGGTTAACAAGAAATATTGCTTCTCAGGGCAGCACCGAGACTGGACAAAGAGCGAACCTGCAAGTTCAAATAGGCCCTCGAGTGAAGCCGCCTACTTCTCAAAGGGCGGCACGAAACTAAAGCTGGCATACACCGCTCCCTGTGTTCACACACTTCGGGGGAGCAAATTGGGTCCATTTATTAGCAGTTGTAGCTTTGTTGGGCCCTCTCCTTGCCACGATTCAGTTCACAACCCGCCTAGCTTCTCTCATGTATGTGGGGGGCATTATGAAAACAAGCAGCCTTACTTTATGTGCTGTCGGACTCCCATGAAGCCGCAGGTTCTTGCATTCATTATTCTTACTATTATTGTGACTATGATGGCTATGTTGTACATTATGTGTTGTTATCTTGTATAATCTCGAATATTGCTATGATAAATTTTGCATGCTATGCATGTATTCTCTTCCGTTAGGTATGACTACTTGTGCTGCAACCCTGGAAGCCCCCAAGGCTTGTAGCCACTCAGCCGCGCTCCAATCCTTCATTTTCGGGGCCTCTTCGGCAGCCGTTGGGAGACATTAAGCTCTCTGCTCTTTCCTGGGACGCAGGTTCTATGCTGAGCACACATACCCTTAAGGGTTTGGGGTTTGGGGTTTAGGGTTTAGGGTTTGGGGTTTAGGGCTGAGGGCTTAGGGGTGCTTACGCCATTGAGGGGGGATCTGTATAGGCAACTGCGGCACCAGGCACTTTGGGCGGTTAAACTCGGGTAGGCCAAGGTCGCAAATCCCAGCAGGAGCGCCTCATTGAGCTCTCAGGGGTGAAACTGGCAAGCATCTTGCTTGCACGCGGAAGGATGGGATTGTCCTAGATTATTCTTGTGGTTCCAGTTCTCTTTAGTCTTTATTCGCGTTCTTCCCAGTATCGTTTTCTTCTTTTGTGGTTCCTACCTTTTATTTATACTATTCAATTGTTTTCTGATGTTTTCTGCTTAGGCCCCCTTTTGTGTCTCGATCAGGCGGCCTTTCGGGTCCCTCAGATGGCAATGCCCTGATGTGGGTGACTCCTCGGCGCACATGGGGGTGCGCGGTTTTGATCCCAGCGTCGGGGCTGGGGTAAGGAGGCACCTGACAGAACCCCTTAAGGGGCAATGTATAAGGGGATAGAAGGTGCCTAATTGCCAGCTTAAGTTGAAGGCTTTGGAGGTCACCAACCTTTTGACCCTAGGCAACTACAACTACCGATGCCGAGACAAGGGCCTCAATCCTTGGAAAGGCACACCGACCCACCCATGGTCGCAGGGCCAAAGGGGGTCTGGGTTCAGGGTTTAGGGCCAATCTTCCCTCAGACGTTCTTGAGTACCGTTTGGAGGGGGGGAGGTATGGAGGGACCCTCACTCAAACAAGACAAAGGCAACCTTAAACATCACGGAAGCTGAAAACAAGGCCCTGAGAACCTGCCACCCCGAGCACCACGTACGATCTGCGCTCCTCCAGCGAAAGCGATACCCCAAAGTGGTTCAAGCACCCTCAACCAAACCCTCTTTAGTCGACCAGAAGGGGAGTTTAGTGTGCCGATGCAACCCTAAACCCTAAACCAGTTCATGGCGCGTCGCAGTTCCGATGTGGCGAGGGTCTCACGTCTCAGGGCTTCTAAGGCATTGAGGCCCTTGGCTCGAACAGGCACCTCTTAGGTTTCCAGGGGCAAAGCGTTGGGGGATGTGCGGAATTAAGTTTTAAGCACCTTAGGGTTTTAGGGGTTTAGGGGTTGGCGGCTTTAGGGGTTTAGGGTTTTTCTGGGTTCAGGGCTTTTCGGGGTTTAGCGGTTTGGGGGGTTTAGGGCTTTTCGGGGGAAAGGGGTTTAGGATGCTTTGGGCTTTAGGTGTTTCTAGGGCTTGGGGCGCGTCAAGGACACTGGGTCCGCGGGCGGGGCCACGAGGCGAGGCTGCGCGCCGCTACAGCTGGCGATGCACTCCAGGGCCTGTGTCTCTCAGCAAGGGGGAGACCCCACACCTCCTCCCAAAACCAAAACGGCTTAGGGCGTTTAGGGTGTTTAGGGTTCAGGGTGTTTAGGGTAAAGGGTTTAGGGTGTTGTCGTAAATGGGCGTGTATGCTGAGGAGTTTTGTTCAAAGAGGGTGACATCGAGTGCATCGTGCCATGCGATATGCTGTGAAAGCCTGACAGTGGACGGCATCTCTCTCTCACAAGGTTGTGAATGCATCACATCCAGAAGTGTTGCGCAGCTGTCCAAGCAGCCCGATGCTTCGTTTTGATGATCGAGAGCTATTCTTTCTTTCATCCAACCCCACGCCGTCTATACGTGACTAAGGTCGAGCAGCTTAAGCACCCCCCCCCCCCCCCCCCCCCCAAGAAGGCCCTGACTAACCGATAGCAATCCCGTCACCCCAATGCCCCTTAAAGGGTGATCGAAGCAGATTATATAAAGTTACTACGTACTATTAGCTACCTCAAGGAGTCCCTCAACGGGATTCTACACGGTACCTAGTTCCCCTTTCCCTGGGGAACAAAGACCCTGAATCCTTCACCCTAAGCTCCGCAGACTGGCTTCTCCTAAACCAAGTTCCGGGCTGGGGTATCTTCTGCTTCTGGCCCTAAACCCTCAAACCCCAAACCCTAAACTCTAAAACCCTAAGACCCTAACCCCAAATCCTAAACTCCCGTGCACGCTCCAGCCTTTTCACTGATCTCGTGGCCTTCCAGGCTCAGCTGGGGCACCAGAGCTTGGTGCGACCTCGGCGAGGATGGTCAGGGATCTCCAGGGAGTTAAAAATTTGAACCGCCAAAGATGTACCCCTCAGAGGTTCTCCTAATCTTCCCTCAGAGGATCTTTTAAAAGAGGTCCCCAAACCCAAGGGTACAACCTTAAGTGTTCAAGGGAGAGTCCCATGAGGATAAGGGTCTTGTGCGCGTAAAGGGCTAAGGAGCCACAGCAGTTCCCCAGGTCGCCTACCATCTTGAGAAAAAGGTTCAGGAAGATTCCCAAAAACTAGGCCACGGCGTGGAACGTCCGGTTTTGGGTTTAGGGCTTAGGGCTTAGGGTTTAGGGTTTAGGGTTTAGGGCTTAGGGGTAGGGTCTAGGGTTTAGGGTTTTGGGGGACTGTTCCCTGCATGAGCGAAGAGGATCCCTGCATGATTTAGGGATCATGCCCCTGGGCTCCTCCTGCCATATCCCGGGAAGCGGGATGCGGGGAAGTCCCTAAACCTCCGCCTGCATCCCAGGCCCCGTACACCCCTAAACCCTAAACCCTAAACCCTAAACCCCTAAGTAACCCCTCATCCCCCTAAAGCCATTTTTCAAAAAAAAAAATAATAATAAAAGGGACAAGTTTGAGAGGCCCCGGCGCCGCGTGCGTTGGAGGCGCCTGGCACGCTTGGGAGCGTTTGGGTGCTTCGCTTGAACCCTAAGCCCTGAACCGCCGAAACCCTAAAGCCTGAACTCTGCCGTTGGGGTTCTTTGGCTTTAGGCTTGCAGCTCTACTTTTGTGATGTCGGCTTCCGGGCATAAAGCCTAAATCGCTGAGAGCCCGGAGCCGCGAAGCTCGTGAAAAGGCTCAAAGAGCTTCAATGTGTTCAGAGATCACTGTAGCCATGCCCAGTGGAGCTTTGCAGGACGCATTTCGTTCCAACCGTGCGGCGGATGAGGAAAGCAGCTAGCATTCGGGGGAGGCTTCGGGGTCCACGACAGTGGCCGCTTGTGAACTCAGCAGACTTTATTCATGGAATGGATTGCAGCATGTGACATCACGACAAGCAGTAGCATGAACTTAACACGTTCGCATCCTAATGCTCAACTCTTCATACTGCTTTTCTAGCTTCAGAACCCTAAGCCCTCAACCCTAAGACGCAGCTCAACAGGCGTCTCACTCGGCTTTCGACTTGGAAGAGGACCCCTCCGAAGTTCTCAGAAGCAGCAGGAGCCAGGGGTTGACGGCAATGAAGCCTTGGCTTGCTTCAACTCTGCCATACAAAACAAACCACATGGTCAGTTCTCAAAATAATGGGTCCCTTCTTGCAGGGAACCTTAGATGCCTTAAGTAGGAGGGGCCGCCTTAGAATGAGGACCCCGCAAACGGGACCATAATTGAGAGAAAAGGCCATATCAGCTATAAGTTACTCTACTATTTTTGTATTCCGCTCCTGGCTGCAACCCAGAAGCCCATAATGACGTCCACCTCGATGCGCTTGAGGGACGGTAGCACGTGCCGTCGCGGCAGCACGTTTGCCCTGTACAGCGTGCCCATAAGTACGGCCTCCATCGCGTGGGCGACGATGAGGCCCCACTTCTCCGGCAGAGACATGGCGGCTCCGCGCGCGAAGCCCACAAAGCGAAGCACGACCATCGTCGAAAGGAACAAGGTCAGGAGAACTTTGACGTCGTCGTTAGAGTGGCGCGGCGCGATGAAGAGCGACACGTCGCAGGGCTGCTCCTGAAGCGCCCATAGCCGCGTCAGCGGCAGCAGCTCAATGGCAGAAAGGACGAGAAGGAGCCACTTCAGTAGGTACATTCCCGCCCCCGCGCTACGTCGAACCTCTCGATACCTGCCCTACTGCATACGGCATAGTGTATGGTGCCCCATATGTGGCTGAGGTCGCCTGCACTGACTAAACGAGGGAACGAAGAGACGCTACGAGGTGGTCGGCAGCTGTGCTTTTTCGTCTACCGACTGACCGCACTGAGCGTTTCGAGAGCGCAACGTAGTGTCGCGCCCAAAAAGCAAATCAAAAAGTAAGCGGTTGGAGAGATTGCTGGTGTTACCGTTGTCGTTCTGGAATTCGGGCTCTTCTTCTTGCTATCATCACTTTTCTTGCTGCGATGCCCATCGTTACACGACTGCCACTGCTACCTGAAACGGTTCACACGTCTGAAAAATGATCTGCTACTTTGGCAAACGGCAGCAGGAAGTGAGGAAAGAAGTTGTGCTGCTTGGTGTTTGCTGCTACTTTGTGCCTTGCCAAGCCTGGTTCTGGCTGTGGTAAGGAATTGTCGGTGAGCTGACCTCCAACGCTACACCTTCTTCGAGAGGTGAACAGGCCCTCGGCATTCTCGAAAGGACAGCAAATGGCCTTTGGGGTTCTGGATATGGGGTTCTGAAGCTTGAAGCCTACAGAGCTTGCTGATAGAGCCCCATTGATTCGGCTGTCTATGCTGTTGCGGCCAACGCCCTCCAGAATTCTTCCATCCCGCACTAGCAAGTCACCTCACTGTGGTACAACACCACCCTGAGCTTCATGAAACGTGACAACCAAAGCACAGATGCTGCCAACGGTTTCGGAAACGGGTGAGAATGGCTGCTTGCTGCAATCCCAAAGTGAACCTCTTCCGAAAGCTTGCTGCAACCCTAAAGCAAGTAGAAAGTTCTGAACCCCAAGCCCCTATCCTAAAGAAAGTAGAAGGTAGTGAACCCCAAGCCCCTCAACCTCAGAGAACGGCTCATGAGACTACGAAGATGGGCGCCGAGGCAAGGATGGGCCTGCAGGCTCTCCGCCGCCACATCTGGCTCCTCCACCTGTGTGCTAAGCGATGCTCCATCCGGACATCTTGGCGGTTTGGGGTTTGGAGTTTGGGGTGTGCACCCTGAACCCTAAACCCTAAACCCTAAACCCTAAACCAGCTTGCCAATTTCAGGGTTTTGGGGACTCAGAGGGTTTAGGCGGTTTAGGCGGCGAGTCATGCAGGCTTGCGGGCTGCCTCTTCGCTCCTCCCTCCTCAACCGCAAACCCTAACCCCAAACCCTAAACCCTAAACCCTAAACCCTCAGCCTTCGAGCCCAAACCGAAAAGGACCCCCCCAAAACGCCTCCTCGGTCGTGTTCGTGCGGAGCGTTGCCTGAAGGCACTTTGGGGACGGGGGGTGAGGGTGGGGGGAACCCAGAGCAGACTTGGGGTTTAGGTTTTCAGGGTTGAGGGTTCAGGGTTCAGGGTTTAGGGTTTAGGGTTTAGGGTTTAGGGTTTAGGGTTCAGGGTTCAGGGTTTAGGGTTTAGGATTCAGGGTTCAGGGTTCAGGGTTTAGGTGGGAGATGATCTGATTGAGGTGTGCAGGGTGTTCAGGGTCTAGGGTTTTCGGGGCTTGGGCCTGGCCCGGCAAAGCACAATTCCCTGATGTATACATCCATGTCAGGGGCAACATCATGCAAGGTCCTCAACAGCCTGAACCCGAGACCCTAGACCCTAAACCCGAAAGCCTAAAACCCAAAAGCCTAAAACCCTAAACCTAAACCCTAATCCCTAAATCCTGAACCCTAAACCCCAAAACCCTGAACCCTAAACCCTAAGCCCTAAGCCCTAAGCCCTGAACTCAGCCGGCCTCGTGGGTCGCCACATCTTTGAGTCGCCTCGGGGCAGCTCGGGCCCGGGGAACGCGAGCGGCCACGGAGCCTGACATCTTCAGCTTAGGGTTTAGGCTTTAGGCTTTAGGCTTTAGGGTTTAGGGGCTTAGGGTTTAGGGTTTAGGGTTTAGGGTTTAGGGTTTAGGGTCTAGGGTCTAGGGTTTAGGGTTTAGGGTTTAGGGCTTATGGGGGTTTAGGATTTTCGGGGTTCAGGTTTAGGGGCTTAGAGGTTTAGGGATTCGTGTGTAGGTTTAGCCTATTGGAGGGCCGGCCCTCTCGTTCTTCTTGACACCCAAACCCAAGCCCTAAAAGCCTGAAACCCTAAGTCTATGAACCCTATCAACCCCCCTACCACCCTAACAACCTAAACCCTTAAAACCCGAAAACCCTATACCCTAAACCCCCCTAAATCCTAAGACCCCAAAGAGCCAAGCCTTCGCCAGGGTGGAGCTGCTCATCGGTTTGCTCTGCGGCCACCTCCTGTAGGGTTTAAACTGTTAAAAGGACTGAAAATCCAGGGTTTAGGGTTTAGGGTTTAGGGTTTAGGGTTTAGGGTTTAGGGGTACAGGGTTTCGGGTGTCGAGTTTAGGGCGTCATTGCAGCAGTTCTAGTAGAAGGAGGGCTTTGCGGGGAGCGTAGGTGTTTAAGCTAAGCTCATCATCATCATCATCATCATCAGCAGCGACTTCTCGCTTTCCCCTTGTCTCAGCCGAATACCGACAAGCCGAAATGCGGAACCCAAAGCCCGCCCCTCCCCGCCCTCCCACGTTTGGGGCTTTGGGGCCTCTGAACCCCGAAACACTGAACCCTAAACCCTAAACCCCCTAAAGACCTCACCGTTCTTAAGGCTTTAACTTCTTTGGAGAGGGGGGTGCCCGTCCGACTCCCTTCCCTGGTGAGGCCTTGGCATCAACAGCTTCGGCCGCCGGCCTGGAGGTTGAGGGCCACTTACGGGGTTCGGGTGTTGCTAGGGTCCTTAGGGTCCTTGGGCTTGTCAGGGCCCTCAGCGTCTTTAGGATACTTCGGGGTACTTAGGGGCTTTAGGGTTTAGGGTTTTGGGTCCTTGGGTCTTAGATGGTCTTAGGGCTTAGATGGTGTTAGGGTGTAAGGTTTAGGGCCTTGCGGCCCCTTGGATGGTCTTGGCTAAGGCTCCTCTTTCATGGCTCAGGGCCCAGGATGGACGGCAGGGGGATGATTGTCAGAGCCCAAAGATTGCCCCAAAGCTGGAAGATCGACTTGCTAGACCATCAACAACCCTCCCTCCCGAACAAAGAGACTGTGTAGGGTTTAGGGTTTAGGGTTTAGGGTTCAGGGTTTAGGGCTTAGGGTTTAGGGCTTAGGGTTTAGGGTTTAGGGCTTAAAGAAAAAACATCCCACCGGGCCGCCGAGCCCTTCGGACAAGTCGCCCTGCACAGGCTCTGACAGACTGGGTGGGTTGCTACTTAAGGCACCCAAAACCCAAAACCCAAAACCCAAAACCCAAAACCCAAATCCCTGAAAACCCAAAACCCTGAAAACCCTAAACCCTGAAGGATGGACTGGCTGGTTCTTAGTAGGGAATGAGGGAATGAGTACCCTTTTTTAATCCCTTTAAGCGTATAGTGCCCTCATTCCCTCATTCGAACAACCAGGAATTAGATGGGAAGTCACGTTCGACGATCGGGTGTCCAGGGGCCTTGGCTGTTGAGTCCGGGGAACCGCATTTTTTGGAGTTTAGGGGGGAACCATCAGGTGCCTGTAGGGCTTGTGCAAAGGGCTTATGACTTTTTAAGCGAGTTTCTTCTGGTATTTTTGTTGAAGGTTGGCCGTACTATTCTACGGCTCACGCACTCTCACTGGAGTTCTGAGGAGCTTGACCTGGGATTTTGGCTCTCACACTGGCTGGTACGGCTATTCGGATTTTGGAGTCTGGCTCTGAAGTCAGGCGTTAGCGGCCCTCGATCAACAAAACGGATGAGGGGGGGGGGGGGGGGGGCACAATCCACAAAGGGAAATGGTGGCTGATAGGCACACAGAATCGGGGAGCGACGCTAGTTCTCATCCCGTAAACCACCTAAATGCTTCAGGCCCCCTTAAGACATCTCCGTTCTTTTCTTGTATGGTCTCCTGCATGTCAATACCTACGGCAAGGACCTATAAAGCAAAGATCACGAAGGACGAAAGGGAAGGAGATCCTTGAGAATGGAATTCATCCAGTATGTGTTCTTCCCAGCGAAACGAAGTTTCTGGGGTGTTTCAAAGCCTCCCAACAAGCTTCTTGAACGCCGATGTCTAGCCTCCCACCATAGTGTCCAATTCGTAGCGGGCCCTATCATCCCAATGATGCTGTCGGGGGAGACAATGACACTCATGAGTAGCCGGTTCTGCTTAAACAGCCGCCTCCTTCGTCATTCTGCTCATGGACGCTCCGGCTATGGGAGTTCCCGAAACCTCTGATGCTAGTAATCGGGATCTCAGCAAATAGAAGCCCTAAAACTTAAACCCTAAACCCCAATCCCTAAAGCCTCAACCCCGGTAGCCCAGAGAGTCCGAACCCGAAGTCCGCCTCGGCTGGTTCCGGAACCTTCAGCGTGTGCACCTTGAGGGCTTAGGGCTGGGTTTAGGGCGAAGGCCACCAGCAGGGACCGCAGAGACTCCGAGGTTCCGCCATGCCCATGCAAGCTTCACAAATAATTTGAGCACAATGTAGTCTACCCAACCCAACTCTTCAACATCTGGACACAGGCCCCCACCCCAAATCCTAAACCCTAAATAGGTCCCAAGCCCTAAGCTCTTGAACTCTCAAGACCACCGTAGCCTCTCCAATTGGAATATCGGGTCTTAGGAGGGGGCGGGGGGGGGGGGGTTGTTATAGTGTAAGTATATGGGGGCCATAAGGGAACGCTAAACCCTCAACCCGAAGCCCGAAACCCTAAACCCTAAACCCTAACCCTAACCCTAAACCCTAAACCCTAAACCCTAAACCCTAAACCTCAGTAATTGTTCCGACGACCCAGGGGGGCCTGCGCCGGCGCGGGAGGGTTGGAAGCATTGGCTGGGCCGGCAGCGACATCGCCGCTGCCTCCCCCTGCGGGTTTAGGGTTTAGGGTTTGGGGTTTAGGGTTTGGGGTTTAGGGTTTGGGGTTTAGGGTTTTAGGGGTTTAGGGTTTGGGGTTTAGGGTTTTAGGGGTTTAGGGTTTGGGGTTTAGGGTTTGGAGTTTAGGGTTTGGAGTTGAGTGTTCTGAGTTTAGGGAATCTGTTCAGGGTTTAGGGATGTTTAGAGTGACCAGGGTTGCGAAGAGTTCGCAGCATGTGGACTCATGACCATGAACTCTGGGGTGTGAGCTTTTGTGCAGTCTGTCGAATCTCGTGGGATCCTTCCTAGGGTCTGGGGCTGAACCTGAAGAATTTCAAACCCTCAATGAACTAAACCCTACACTCTAAGCCCCCCAAAGCCCCCCAAAATGCCAAGCGACCCCCACCCACCCAACACATAAACAAAGACACAAATAAATACAAAAACAAAAAGAATATTTACAACCCTCAAGTGACAACCCCCCATAATTCCCAAATGAAAATCTGAGCCCCAAAGCTTCCCCACAAAACAAGAAACCCAAGATCATCAGAATTCTTCTGCCCGACCTGAAGCTTCTCTGTCACCTTTAAACAGACCGAAGAAGCGTGAAAAATGTCTTTGCCGGGGGATATCCAGATCTTCCATCCTTATCGACACTCCTAGACCCGAAACCCTGAAACTCCGAACCTTAAGTTCCACGAAGGGTTCCGCCTTGCCGAAACGCCTCCGCTTTCGGAGTCGGACCCTCGGGGTGCGGATCCTCCGGGCTTGCGAACCGTGGTAGGGCTCTCGGTGTTTTGGGGTTAGGGTTTCGGGGTTTAGGGCTTCTTGCTGTGCAGTGCTTGTGGGCATTTGGGGTGTAGAGTGGTGGACCATTTCTGAAAAACGGATTCGTGCCAAAAAAAACACATTGGTGGGTTTCGGGCTTCTTTTTTGGAGGGCCTCAGAGGGCTCAGAGAGCCCCTCATGAAGGAATATCCGATAAGCCCCAGCTTTCAGGTACATTCCAGAGGGTGGGTTCAAGGCTGGTTTAGGGTTTAGGGTTTAGGGTTCAGGGTTCAGGGTTAAGGGTTTAGGGTGTAGGGTTTAGGGTTTAGGGTTTAGGGTTTAGGGTTTAAGGCTCGGGGTTAAGGGTTAACAGGGTTTAGGGTTTAAGCTTTGGCTCGGGCCTTTCCTGGCCATTCATGAGCCTCAATGCTCCTGAACCCTCATTTCCACAAACACCCTCAAGCCCTAGGCCCGCTGAAAGGCCTTGCTCCCTGGTCCCCGGAGGCCTAAACCCCCAAACCCCCAAACCCCTAAACCTGAACCCCCCAAAATTGAACCCTAAACCCTAAACTCCTAAACCCTAAAACCCTAAACCCTAAACCCCCTGAACCCCTAAATGCGAACCGTCGGCCTCAATGGGATCTGGGTCCACCGAGTCGCCATTGGGGCTCACTGGCGGCCGGTTCGTGACCTCCGGCCCCAGCTTGGGATTCGGGCTTATCGGCTTATGGGGTTTTAGGGTTTTAGGGTGTTAGGGCTCTAGGGTTTTATCGTTTTAGGGTTTTAGGGTTTTATGGTTTAGGGTTTTTGGGTTGTAGGGTTTCAGGGCGTTCAGGGTTTTAGGGTTTAGGAGCTTAAGGGTCTAGGGGATAGAAAAGTCGCACTTGGGGGTTGAGGATTTGTTGAGGGGAAGTTCAGGGCTGCGGTTTCGGATCAGCCCCAAACCCTAAACCCTAAACCCCAAACCCCAAACCCTAAACCCTAAACCCCAAACCCTAAACCCTAAACCCTAAACCCGAAGAAGCCCAGAAAGAGAACCCCCCGGGGCCTCCAAGAGGAGAGCCTCGGTGGTCTGAGTGGCGCGGGTGCCTTGGGCGCAGGGACTGTGTGGGTTTTAAGGGTTTAGGGGTTCAGGGGTTTAGGGGTTTAGGGGTTTAGGGTTTGTAGGATTTCGGTGTTTAGGGGTTTAGGGGTTCAGGGGGTTAGGGTTTTAGGGTTTGTCGGATTTAGGGGTTAGGGGTTTAGGGGTTTAGGAGTTGAGGGGTTTAGGGGTTCAGGGGTTTAGGGTTTGTAGGATTTAGGGGTTTAGGGGTTCAGGGGTTTAGGGGTTTACGGGTTTAGGGGTAGGGGTTTTAGGGGTTTAGGGGTTTAGGGGTTTAGGGGTTTAGGGGTTTAGGGGTTTAGGGGTTTAGGGGTTTAGGGGTTTAGGGGTTTAGGGTCTAGGGTTTGGGTTTTGGGTGGGTCGAGGGGTAGGGTGGTTTTTAGCTTCTTGGGGTTGTGAACTTTTTCCCACCTTCGGTGTGGGGTCGTTAGATTTTGAACTCAACTTCTCCTGTGCCCAACCCCAGAGACTCCTGGAGTGCCCAACCCCAGAGACTCCCTGGAGTGCCCAATTGCACGCGAAAACTAAGAATGCGTATTTGAATCAATGTGTCTTTGTTTGCACGGGGATCTTGTTTAGGAGTTAGGGTTTAGAGGGTTGGGGTTGGTTGGGGAGTCGGGGGGGGGGTATAGGATTTACGGTTCAGGGGCTTTAGGGGCTGGAGTTGAGGGTTTCGAGCCTCGGGTTGCGGGCTAAGGGTTTGGGAGTTGGGTCAGCGGGGTAGGGTTGAGGGGTTTCAAGGCACAGGGGTTGGCAAGCCGGAGGTGAAAATACTTAACCCAACTCTTACGGGCACCCCGTACCTGGAGTTTGGTTTAGGGTTTCGGGTTTGGGGTTTAGGGGTTTAGGGCTCAGGGAAGCCCGGCGCGCCCCTGAGGTTCAAGCCGTCCAGCAGCGCTATCCGCTCTTGGACGGAGTGGCGGAAGATCCACAGCTCCTGGCCCAGCACTGAACCCGGAAGCCTAAACCCTAAAGACCCTCAGGCCCCATGCTCTTGGGCCTTGTTCCACCCACAACGCCCCGAACCCTCTCTGCCTCAGGCGTCGGATCCGGCGCCTCGAACATCAGCTTCACCTGTTAGGGCTTCAAGCAGATGCTCAGGGCTTAGCGCCTTCAATTGATGCTTAGGGTCCAGGGCCTTCAACAATCTTAAAGAGGGATCTTGAGAGATGGTGTTCTAGCAGGCGACCGGATTCCATCTGCACCCTCCTCTACGCCTGAGTTCAAGGATCTTCCTTACAATGCAACAAGGATCCGGCATGAATAGAAGAGGCTTCCTGAATTTTGAGCTATTGGAGACGGCCCCTAACACTACACCCTCGACCCTCAACCCTCAACCCTAAACCCTAAACCCTGAACCCTGAACCCTAAACCGGTCCCGGGGGGCCGCTCCTTGACGTTGCTGACGGCCCGGAGCCAGAGCTCCTTCTCGTCGGCATCGCGGGCACAGAAGCGGTGACTGGGCACAGGCGATGCTGCGGTTGATATGAATAGCGTTTAGGGTTCAGGGTTTAGGGTTCAAGGGACCTTGATTTTAGGGCTGAGGGTAGCCCATGGTTTAGGGGGTTGAAGGCTTTGGTGGTGTGATTTTGAAGAGTTGAAGACTCTAGGCAAGGTTTAGGGTTTAGGCCTGAAGCCAGAATCCCCAGCCCAAAGGGCGCCCCTAAACCCTCGGACCTCTAAACCCTCCAAACTCTGATTGCGTTCAGCGGGGCTGGTCGATACCGAAGACATTGCAGTGGACGCCGGACCGCGTGCTGACCTTGGTGGAGTGGAGGCTTAAGGCTCTGAGGGCCGAGGGACCATGACTGAGGTCTCGGTGACAAGTCTTCTAGTCCCGTTCTTCGCCTTTACTTCGGGGGTGAGGGGGGTTGGCCCAGCAATCCTTCAGAGGTGTAGTCCGGGATCATGCAAGCCTCCCCTTGTCACTGCACGGAGAGGAGCCAGGCCCGCGGCAGTGGACGCATTGGAAAGAATGATCGTCGACAACTGCGGCATGCTGGAAGGGGGGATTTGCGTGTTGGGTTGGGCCTGCCAGCAGCACACAAGCTTCATGGACGGATGCCACTTAACACCATAAACTTCCGAGTTTCTTGGGGGGGCTTAGGGTTTAGGAGTTCGAGATCTAAGGTTTCAAGCTTCCCGCCCACTACAAGACCCGCGCACCTCTCGGTCGCACCACTCGTCCCGATAGAGAGTTAACTTCGCCTCTCCTGCAACGTACCTGGAGCCGTGGTAGAGTTTTGGGTTTAGGGTTTAGGGTTTAGGGGTTAGGGATTAGGGTTTAGGGTTGAGGGTCTAGGGTCCCCCAGCAGCCCATCCGCCGCAGCCAAGACCATGGCAGCATCCTGCGTGCGCACGCGTGGAGCTCGGCGTAGACGAGCTGGCAGGTGTCCATGTTGCACCCTTGGAGGAGAAAGCCGGCCTGCGCGGGGCAGGGTCTTGGGGGCCTACGGGCTTGTAGGGATTCGGGTGAAGGGAGAGGCCACGGCGGTGCCCTAAAACAAACTCAGTGGGGATTTTTGGACTTGGAACGAAGAGCATCCGAATCTGAGCCTTGCAACCCGAATTAAGAACCTGCTCACAAGGGACGGTGCCCGTTACCCTGAACCATGAACCTGTAAACTCTCCAAGGCCCAAGGCCCTTTAAGGCCCCAAAGCCCTGAGACCCCGACCAATATCCGGGTGGAGGTTGATTCGATGCCCGGCAGGGGTTGGACCTGCCAGAAGAACGCAGGGGCCCGAAAGCCCCCAAACCCTAAGCTCGACACCCCGAACCCCCAAGACCCTGAAGCCAATAAACCCCCTCAAACACCTCAACCCCCTCCTTGGCCCCAAACCCTACACCCGAAACCCGAAACCCTACACCCTAAACCCGACACGCCAAGGCCACAGAAAACTTCGACAGGCCAAGACCTAAGGGTGTAGAGAGGGTTTAGAGGTTGAGGGCTTCAGTTGCCTAAGGGCTTTGGGTTTAGGCCTTGGGGCTTAAGGGGTGTACGTTTAGGCTCAGGGTTTTAGGCTCAGGGTTTAGGGTCTAGGGTCCAGGGTCTAGGGCTTAGTGTTTAGCGTTCGGTGCTTCGAGGCCAAAGCCGCACGGCAGGCCAAGGCTCATAAAACCCTTAATTTTTGGATGTTCCTCCTTACACTAAACATCCTTAATCGGGATTACAGCAAGAGGTACCATAGCCCCACTTAAGGACTGCTAGGATAAGGGGCGAACACCCCAACCAAAAACCCTACCAGCCCTATCCCGGCCGAACCCGACGAGAGCGCCTTGATCTCGGCTGCCGGTGGGAAGAGGGATCGGGTCACCTCCAGGCACTCTGCTGCCCAAGGGGTTTAGGGTTTAGGGTTTAGGGTTTAGGGTTTAGGGTTTAGGGTTTAGGGTTTAGGGTTTAGGGTTTAGGGTTGTTCAGGGTTCAGGGTTCCCGACTGTGTCGTGAGCCATGGGCATCTCGGGACCCAAGCAAGCCCACCAAAGATCTCCAGGGCTCAAGGGGCTTGGGGTCCGAAACGCTTAGGCCTCAAGGGGTTTGAGGTTTCGGGCGCAGGGGTTCCGAGCTCTGGGGGTTTAGGATTCGGGGTTTAAGGAGTTTAGGGAGTTTAGGGAATTTATATAGGGAGTTTAGGGAATTTATATAGGGAATTTAGGGAGTTTAAAGATTGCAGCTTGGTGGGAGGAGGGAATGAGGAAATCTTCGACGTCTTTTGTTTCACAATGAGTTCATTCTGTGCTTTTCCAAGAACGAAGGGGACAAGAGTGAAATTGGAATGGAACACCGAAGTTGGTACTAAATGCTCTTAGTGCTCATGCTATGTAGCATTACGGCTTAAACTTAGACGTCACGAAAACTAAGTACATGATACTGACACGCAACGTTTAAGAAAAGCAATGAACGCTGAATTGCCTGACTTTTTAAATGAACATGCTTGGCTTCCCTTGCTTCAAGGCATGTCCAAATTCTCGGGTTGTGTCCACATCTTTAGCCGTGTGACTGAAGGTAAGACCCAGGAAAGTAAGGCCTCAGGGCTTGCATGAATTCGTGACGGGTGTTCCAGCCTTTCGGTGGAGGTTACACCATCTTCAAAGCTGTTTCAGGCTCATCTCTCCCCCACCTCACCGCAAAGCGAACCGATCTTCTCCACCCACCGGTCGCGCTCCTGCGCGCAAAAAAAGGCGTGGCGCCAGACAGGACTTTGGGGCTTTGAGGCTCGGGGGTGGGGGGGGGGCGGGGGGGGGCAAGATTCAGGAGAGTCGGTAAGATTCAGGATTTTTCGGGCCTGAGGCTTAAGTTTCATGTGGCTGGCCTTGTTCGCCTCTCTTGGGACCCGGAATCTACGACAGTCGAAACCACTGAGGCAGGGCTGCGGATGGTCCTTGTAGGCATTGCCTCCCGTGCAGGCGAAGTAGAGGCAGAGGTCGTGCCCTCCCGAACGGAAGACCTCAAGGGTTTAGGGTTTGGGGTTTGGGGTTTTGGGTTTGGGGTTTTGGGTTTGGGTTTTGGGGTTTGGGGTTACATGTTGCATGCAACCCAGGCTCACCTGAACTGGTGAGGAACCCTTCCTCTGGTAGCTCCTTACCCTACCGACACCCCGCATCAGGCCCTGAACCCTAAACCTGCTTTGGCAACACTCCATCCATCATAGAACTTATTGAATATCTATCAAAAGGCCGAAAGGCATCGCCCGTGCCGCCGTGGACGTCTGAAAAGGTGCCCCAAACATTTTCAAGACCATCTGGTGAAGTTCCCGAACGTGTCCGTTCTTGTGGGTACAGTACCTGGGAACCTGTGTATATTGAGTCCACGAGAGGCCCCACAATTTGAATCACTTCTTCTGGGCTCCCCGCTGTGAGCTTGAATACCGCCCAGTAGGCAGAGTGCTGCAAGGTTTTGACCTGCAGCTCTTCACGGGCTCTTACAAAAGGGACTCCAGAGGCTCCCGAAAGCTGCCTCGCCCCTGTTAAGCATGTAGCGTGCAGCCGCCGGTTTGCAGTGACTCAGAGCATTCTACTGGGGGGGGGGGGGGGGGGGGTTCCCTGCAAAGGGTTCCCTGCAAAGCCCACACGAATAGACCATAACAGAGGCATAAGAAGTGCCCCCATCGCTCCGGATCAGTCGCGCAACCTTAAACAACACTCAACCCCACAGGGTCTCGCGCTCAGGGTGAACCCTAAACCCGAAACGCTAAAAGTAAAACCAGGCCCCAACAAACAGTTGAGACCACAATGTGGCATGCGCGCAGGACGCCTGGCACTTCTCCACAAGGGAAAAGGGTGACCAGGCCCGGTTCACTCGCTTCGTATCACTTCCTGCGAGTCGAGGGTTGCACTGTTTAAGGTTTAGAGTTTATGGGTCTGGGCTTTTTGTTTAGGGTTTGGGGCTTAGGGCTCTTGGGGCTGTAGCTCCCGGTTTCTACCTGAAACGGCTAAGTACCCAAGTAAGGGGCCTCCTTACACGCAACATGAGGAACGCCAGTCCAAAACCTACGGGTTTAGGGTTGAGGGTTTAGAGTTTATTCCTGAACCCTGACGGCAGCGTCCTCCGGCCATCGGCGACATTGAAAAGCCGTTGGCCTCAGAAGACATGCAAGCCCCCGAGCTGCCCCAACCATAAACCCCGAAAAGCGTAGAGCCCTCGGGTTGCGCTACGCCCTATAACCTCACAAACTCGGCACTCAGGTCAGGCGGCTGGAAATGACCTCCAGGGTTGCTGAGATTTAGGGTTTAAGGTAAAAGGAGGCCAGGCAGGGGGGGGGGGGATTTCTCCTGAACCCTGAATCCCAAACCTAAACCCGAGAGAGAGGGCGGAGTCTGAGGCCAAAAGAAAAGGGCACCCTGACAACTGCACGTGTGTATATATATATACCTACCTACCTACCTATTTATCTTTCTTTCTTTCCTATTTATCTAGGTATTTATTTGTATAGTGAGTTCTCTAAATTATGGTCCCTTGTTGGCTACCCTGACTGTTCGGGGCCGCCTTCTGAAGTAACCCCACAGGAGACCGTATTTTTAGAGAAGTGACCATACAACCATCGTGAGAAGATTCACCATGTGACGTATGTGTAACATATGGTTGTCCTTGCGTGGCTTCAGAGTGTCCGAGTCCCAAGCATAGAGCGTGACCGTCATCTGCTGAACGGATTCCTCACACGCCAAGCTCTTCGAACATGGCGAAAGCATGCTACTGAACATGGAAAATCTTCCCCATTTTCGGTGGGAAGAATGTAGCCAAGATTGTTGTTCCAAGCGTCATCAACGCATGCGATCCCCCTTCTCTGGGTTTGGGCATGCCTGCAATTTCCCCCAAACACAGACAGGTCGCGAGGAGACCAAACATCGTGCGACCGCGAAAACAAGAGTTCGAGGGCTTAGCTGGGCTTATACGGTTTCGGGCTTGGGGTTTAGGAGTTTAAGGCTTAGGGTTTAGGGTCCCAAAAGCCCCCCGAAGATACACCCAAAACCTTTAGGGTTTAGGGTTTAGGGTTTAGGGTTTAGGGTTTAGGGTTTAGGGTTTCGGGTTTGGGGTTTAGGGTTTAGGGTTTAGGGTTTAGGGTTTGAGCCCCCCCAACCCCTTAACCACGAGCACCACTACGCCCGACCTCCAGCTTGATATGCATCAGCGTGCCAAGCAGCAGCCTGCAACTACACGGACATCCAGAGACTCCGATACCCACCAACTTCCGCTTAAAAAGCATTACGGGGCCTTGTTCTCTGGAGGGCTTGGAGATGTAGGATCTGGGGCTTTAGAGTGTTTCTTGCGTTTGGCGCTTCGGGTGGTGGGAGTGAGGGTTTGGGGCTCAAGGCTTCAGGGATAAGGGATGGGTTGTTTACACTTGTTCACGGAAGCTCCCCCGCAAGCCCTGCCACCCTTTGCAAACCCCTAAGCCTCTGAGTCTGAAAAGCCCGACACTCCGGAATTCTAAACTCTAGGCCGCTGAACCTCAAGCAGTCAAACCCAGAACTCCTGAACCTCCGAAACCCTCAGAAAACAAACTAACAACCCCCCTCCCACCACCGCCACCAAAACACAAGAATCTGAAAGCCCTACCGAGTGGAATTCAACCCCCTCAACAATATATACATATATATATATATTTTTTTTCTATTTATTTACTTTCTATTTGCTTATTTATTCATCTATCTATGTGTTTATCTATTTATCTATTTATCTAATTAATTATTTTTCATTTATTTATAGATACATAAATATAGAGAGAGATATATATCTGTATAACGTTCAAAACAATGTCAATAACTTGCTCCGAAAACAAAAACTTATGCCGGCAGTAAGAGACCATATGCGCCCAGAAGTCCAAAAGCCAGCACAGTTTGGCAGTTCGCGAGCCCAAACGTCCAAAAGCGATGACAGTAATTTGGTGAGCCCAAACGTCCAAAAAGCGATGCGGCGCGCCCACACAACCTTGCCGCTCTTAAACTTGTCGGGACCCCCAACAGGGCGCCCCAGCCTACTTTCGGAAACCCCATGTCTTTCTTTGTGGGCTTACGATATCTGGGGTACCTATCCTACTATCTGGGGGCCTTTTGTAGGGTACCCTTATTATCGTAACCCGCATTTGCTTCGGTCAGAACGGGCTCCAACAAAAGCCGCCGAGCGTCGGCTCGCCATGCATCGTCTCGGACTCAGAGGCTCGGAAGGTGGGCACCTTGCGCGCGGGGCTTTTGCCGGTGGGCTCTGAAGGCTTCTTAGGAACTTAAAGAGAACCTGCTCGTTGGTAAGGTTTAGGGTTCAGGGTTAGGGTTTTGGGGTTCAGGGTTCCTTGATGGAAGGACGTCCTGCTTCGTGTAGATTTGGTGAAATCAGAATGGATGCCAGAAAGGATTGAGCCAATCGAAGGCCTAGCCCAGGCGCCCATATTCAGCAGAGGCACCTCTCATTGCAGGACTCCTTTCCAAAGGACCCCCCACCCACCAGGACAATCCCCTGCTCGCTCTTCGCTTGGAATTCAGGCGCTAGGTACCTCTAGTTAGCGGGCCCGACTCGCTACTGTAAGCCGTAACCCTAGACCCTAAACCCTAAACCCTACACCCTAAACCCTACACCCTAAACCCTAACCCCTAACCCCTAAACCCTAAACCCTAAACCCTACTTCCCGACCATGACCCTGAAACCCACACACCAAATCCACACGCCAAGGCCCCAGCGGACCGCAGCCGCGGGCCGGGCGGCAGCTTTCCACGTAGCCCTTTCCAGAAATGTTTAGGGTTTAGGGTTTAGGGTTTAGGGTTTAGGGTTTAGGGTTTAGGGTTTAGGGTTTAGGGTTTAGGGTTTAGGGTTTAGGGTTTAGGGCTTGGGGTTTAGGGTTTAGAACTTGGGGTTTGGGGTTTAGGGTTTAGGATTTGGGGTTCAGGGTCTAGGGGTTAGGGTCTAGGATTTAAGGCGCCATGGTGAGCTCTAGTGGTTGGGGTAAGGGTCAAGACCAGCCAGTCCAGGTTCAAACATGCTTGTTGTGCTTGGTGGGCTTCTTGCACAAGCAGCTGTGGCTGTAAGTTCGAACCCCCAAACCAAGCCTCCCTGACCCCCCAAATCCTGAATCCGACACCCCCAAAGCCAGACCCTAAGCACTAAGCCTAAACCCCCAAAAACTAGCAACCACTCCATTGTCTGGGAGCTCCCTGCGAGGAAGGGTCTCCGGGTACTCCGTACTCTGCAAGACCAGCGAGTCCTGCAACAGACCCCGCAAGGGTTTAGGGTTTAGGGTTTAGGGCTTAATTAGGGTTTAGGGTTTAGGGTTTAGGGTTTAGGGTTTAGGGTTTAGGGTTTAGGGTTTAGGGTTTAGGGTTTAGGGTTTAGGGTTTAGGGTTTAGGGTTTAGGGTTTAGGGTTTAGGGTTTAGGGTTTAGGGTTCAGGGAACCAAGGGGGCTTCAGCATGATTACGCCTTGAAACTACACAAGAATCCTTCATAGCCCTGAAAGGACATGTCCTCCATTCAGGGGCATTGAGCTCTCTGGGTATAGAAGCGCGAACACCTAAACTCCACAAACCACGCATCCGCAATCAACGGAGGCATTGTCATCTCCACACCTGTCCTACACACATGCTCGCCAGCAGACTTGAAGTGAGCGCCCACGCAGGGCACGCGTTTCATTCTCAGGGTTTGGGGCGGTTTAGGGTTTCATTAGGGTTTAGGGAGCCTCAGGTTTTGGGGGTGTAGGGTCTTAAGGTTGAGGGTTTGGGGGTTTCGGGGTCAATGGTGCAAAGTTTGGGCGCTTGGCCCAACCCCACATCAGCCCAAGTTAGTTTGAGCTTCTTGACCCTAAACCCTGAACCCTTAACACTACACCCTGAAACCCTAAACCCAGTTTGGCCTATTCCCAGTTCATCCAGGTTCGTCCCTGAAAACGAGTACGCCTCGCGAGGCTACTAGGCCGGGTCTTCAACGCCTCTGGGCCCGCTGAGAAATAATCCCTCACCAAGACCCCGAACGCCCAAACCAGGGGAGCCATGCACAACCATACTGATTCTGAATCCTACTGGCTCTTCATCGGGAATGAAGCACCTTACATGCCCCTCTAGATACGCAGATACGCGTTAAGGGATTCTCCAGGGGACCTAAACCCTAAACCCTAAACCCTAAACCCTAAACCCTAAACCCTAGACCCTCCTTCACTGCGAAGAACCAGTGAACCCTAGCCCTAAACCCTAAACCGGGTGCCAGCCTTGAACCCGGGTACCGCTGGGAAGCTGTCGTTGATCTCCAGGTTCGTGTCCCAGACAGCTGAAGGAGGGGGTTTGTTTAGGGTTTAGGGTTTGGGTTTACGGGGTTAAGGGTGTAAGGTTTAGGGGTTTGGGGGTTTGGTCTTGTTCAGGGTTCAAGGGCTTCTAAGAGATCAAGGGTTCAAGGGCTTTTGAGGGCTCAAGGGCTTTTGAGGGTTTAAAGGGTTCAAGGGCTCAAGCGGTTTTAAGGGTTTACAGGGTTCAAGCGGTTCAAGGGCGTTTTCGGGTTTAAGGGTTCAAGGGCTGAAGGATGAGCCCTTTTTGGGGTTCTGTTGGCATGGCTGAGGCTACCAAGCAAAACCCACGCTTTAGATCAAGGTGTAGGGCTGGGGGTCCACACATAAGCTGAGAAAGATGTCGTTTTTGGGTCATTATGTTTAGAGGGTGTTTTTGAGTGCAGGGCTGAGGAAACATGCTTTCGCCGCAGGTGGTGCTGGCTAGAGTGTCGGTTGTAGGGAGATGAGGCTGCGAAGTGCTCGAAACGACCGAGAGCGCCGCCCTCGTGATGCCAAAAAGGGCCAAGACGGTCCCGCAAAACAAGGCCCCGAAAGGACCGTCAGGTTGTGAAAGTTACGCGGGCTCTCGGAGGCGTCCTCCGGGCTTGGCTGCAACCAAGCGATCCGCTATGAAGCCGCCAAACCAACACATCCGTCTCCCTCAGCCGCAAAATCCTAAACCACCCTAAACTCTAAACCCCAAACCCTAAACCCCAAACCTTAAACCCCAAACCCTAAACCCTAAACCCTAAACCCTAAACCATCCCATGCCCATCCCCCCATCTTGGCTCCGGGCTGCCTCTGTCCTGGGCATGGGAGCAGACGCACTGCTCGATGCCAGAGAGCCACGCGAACATCTGGGCCTGGGAGATGATGTCAAGGTATATGTGTACATTAAATATAATATAATATAATATAATATATATATATATACTTTATGTGTATAATGTATAATGTATAATGTATCATGTATAATGTATATGTATATGTATATGTATATATATATATGTATATAGGCTTTAGGATTTAAGGGGTTAGGGTTTAGGGGTTCAGGGCTCAGGGTTCAGGGCTTTAAGGTTCAGGGTTCAGGGCAGTGCCTGGTCTGCGGCGGCTCCTCGTCACTTGGCCATGGCTCGCTGACACTTTGTTCTTTTTAAGGGTTCACGGTTTAGGGTTTAGGGTTAGGGTTTAGGGTTTAGGGTTTAGGGTTCAGGGTTCAGGGCTTGGGGTGGTTGAGGGTTTCGGATCTTAAGGGCTCAAGGGAATCTCGAGCGCTTGGGCTAGGGCTTCAGGGCGGAGGAGGGCAGGGGAGCTAGGGTTTGGGGTTGAGGGTTTGGGTTTCTATAAAGTTCAGGGAGCTCTGGTATTCTAGGACTCTGAGGTTTTGGTTAGGAGGCTTGGGCGTCTAGCAAGGTTCAGAGCGTCCGGTTATCGACGCAGCTGCACACGCTTAAGCCGATGCTGCACGGGAGCTTTTTGGATCAGCTCCTGCGTCGCTCTTGGCATGCCCAAAAACCTGAGACACAACCATTTCAAAATTTCACACTTCTGCGTGAAAGGGAGCACTTTTCTGTGAATTGGTGTGCTGTGGGTCATTGACTGAGCAGGCGGGGCTGTGCTTGCAGACAGCGCCTTGCGAAGGAACCCGAAAAAATGGTCGAGCCTCGTCGAAGAGTCTAAGAAGTCCATCGCAACACAGCAGCAAACATAAAAGCAGCGCATGGAGAAAAAAAAAAAACCTTCCTTCCCTCCTTCCCTTTTCGCATGCTCCACAGCAGTTTCGCTGTGCTCCCCGGGGGTGCGGTGACGTTGGCGGCAAGATTCCTCAACTCCCTGACGGGCAAGATGAATGTCAGTATCATGCCTTGGGTGCGATCTGGTGTCGCCTACTCGCTGCGATTGGAGGAATCTCCCCAGGCTTCACAGTGTGGCGGGCGTTCGAGATGGGGCCCGGAGGCTTTGAATGAAGGCTTCGGGCGGCTTCGGGCGGCTTCGAGGTCAAACACGGCAGGGTCGGCTTAGGGTTGGACATCCGACCTCAGCCACTAACCCTATTCTATGTTCTGGAACGTGAACCTCCAAAAAAAGACCGAAATCCTACAGCACCCTTGTTGTGTGAGGGCTGTGGAGCGGGCAGCGGGCTACGAACGCCAGCCACTGCCGGCTGAAGACTCAGGAGCACGGAGGACCTGACATACTCGGGGAAGAACTGTGCTTTGTACTCTACGTCCAGGGATCTGGCATATGGCCTTGCAAGAATAATTACGTCAGGCATCAAGGCTTCTATCAGGTCCGGGTTGCAGGGAGCCGTACTTCAGGGTTTCGGGGTCGAGTTGAGGGTGTACGTACCTCTCGCAGCGCTGCAACGAGGGGTTCAAGGCGCCTCAGTCCTCGTCGCTGTCCCAGTCGTCCAGTGGGTTGCCACCGCGCCTCGTTCTTCGTCTCAAAGGGGGGGGCGAAATGTCGTACAACTGAATCTAGTATAACATAGTATATGCGCTACATTAAACCACGGTGTAATTTGAGTAGACTATATACTATAGCAGTACCAAATCTGGGCAAGCAAAGCCTTAGCCTTTAGGACTGCAGCTCTTGGCCGCGCACCTCATCTCACACGTGATCGGCTGCCCCCACACGGCTTCATCTCAGGATGGGGCTTCCGCATCACCCGGTAAAATTCCTCGGGGCTGATGAGGCCGTCCCCGTCGCGATCGGCCTGTCATCGGCGGGTGCAGGCTGAGCACACTCCTCGATGACGCTGCCGCGATGCTTCAAGCCCCACACTATCTCGCAACCCCAACCCCCCGCCCAAAAACAAAAAAAAACAAGTTGTTGGCGCAGCGTGAGCCCGTGCAGTTCGAGCAGGCCCTGTTTATGATAAAAGTAGAGGATATCTCCACCATGTCTTTGATCCCCAAGCCCAAACCCCAAGCCCTCAAGGCAAAAAACGCAAGCCCTCGATAAGCTCGCAAGGGAGACCTCTTCGATCATTTCCTGAAGCTCTTCGTCTGTAAGGCTCTCGCCGAGCTCCTCTGAAGCGGAAAGGTATGAGGACTTGGGATGCGGGGAGTGTTGTATGGACTGCGGGCTTCGGGTTGGACTGCTAGTTTAGGGGGGAACATACCAAGCTTCGGGTCACGTTGCAGTGGCTCGAGGTTTCTTGGGTAATGAGAACATTCCGGGCAGAGAGGTGTCTGCCGACTTGCAACGCTCCTGGATCAAGACCTCCGAAAGACGCCCTGAATCCCAACAATAAACGGAACTCCATCCTGTCATAGGGTCCCCAACTTCTCCCCCCCTACCATCCTGCGCGATTCTCTTGAGATTGCGGAAGGAGATCTTGCCCGTCTCGTCCTCGTCGAAGAGGGCAAAGACCTCGCAAGCGACCCCGCCTTAAGGGACCCGACTTACGGGTGCAGGCTCAAATGTGGCTTAGGGCCCAGGACGTTTCGAATTTCAGGGCTTAGGATTGTTTGTGGTCCAATGAGCCTGTGGCTTTTCGCAGGGGGGGAAGGGAACGCAAGCTGAGCTCGCGACATGGGGATGGGGTTTGGGGCTGAGCCTCACAGAGTTCCACGGCAGTTTTCGAGGTACTGCAGTGCCCTGGAGGCCTTGTCGATCTCCACCCGAGAGTTCTTGTCGGGCATCCTGGCCAGGAGGGACCCGACCGGGGATACTGCTTACAGGCAGCTACGCTCCTGTGTAAGGGCTTACCCTCCCAGGCCCGTAGATTCACCAACAGCAGAGGCTCGAGCGCCCACAAGCCGCGCTCTCGCCACTTTTAGGGTTCAGGGTTCAGAGGGGCGCTTGACAAGTACGGACGGGTGTATGGGCTGCAGCGCTTAGCGCTTGAAAGTTGTCTTCTTCAAAGTCCTAAAAATGGTCAAAAGTAGTTGGGGTCTAGGATTTGGGCTTATATAGGGTCTCCTGGCTTCAACAAACGGCTTCCAAGGCTTGTCAAGGGCAGGAGCAGCTCGACCGCGCGGGCTTCACGGGCCTCCCCTTCATCATCTCGCAGAACTCATTGAAATCAATGGGCTGCGACGGGTCCTGTCGAGCTTGGGATGGTTCCAGACAACCCTCAGCACGAAGAAGGGTACCCCTTCTCTGCTTCGTGGGGTTTGCTTTGAGGAACCTAATACCCTCTGACAAAAGCCAAAGTACGGGCAAGAGTGGGTCACAAGCCACTGCTTCTCGGGCTTAGTGTGATGCTTGAGGGGACTGCTGCCGGAGTGAGTCTGAAGCTGCGGCCCGCTCAAGCCCCCAAAAACCCCGTAATTGAAGTCTGTCGATCCTCGAGTCAGGGTCCAGAGGTTAGGAAGGCCCCCCCCAAACCCGCTTCAAAGGAACAGCTTTGGTCGCCCTTGTCAGAAAAGGTGGTTTTCTACGTGTTGGTCCGTTGCTGGGCACCCTGAACAATATCGCATGGTGCCACAAAGGGGTCCCTGAATTAGAGATGAGCTGAACTACCCTAAATCCTCCACTCTGGGCACGCGCAGAGACCTTCCGTACCCCCTCCCCCCCCCCAGACCCAAAAACTCCAAGACTCCCCATGGTACACTCAAAGAGCTTAGGGTTTTGGAGGCGACGTGCTTTAAGCTTCGAAGGAGGGCTCTTGCTATAGGAGTGGACATCCTAGACCTCTATACACAACATCCCCCAACACCTCGGCACTTCCCGTGCCCAGGCCCGACACCACCCCATCCCTGAAAAGCGCACACTGGAACCCAAACCCTACATTAGGGTTTAGGGTTAGGGTTTAGGGTTTAGGGTTTAGGGTTTAGGGTTCAGGGTTCAGGGTTCAGGGTTTAGGGTTTAGGGCTTAGGGCTTAGGGTTTAGGGTTTAGGGTTTAGGGTTTAGGGTTTAGGGTTTAGGGTTTAGGGTTTCGGGTTTAGGGTAAACCCTGAACCCCCTAAATCCCTATATCCCGACAGTTCCCGAATCCTCTGTCTCCTAACCGCTCCATTGCTACTTACCCTGTGAGCCGTAGCCCCCCTCGGCCGCCGGGCTTTGCCAATGTCAGCTAGCATCTTTCGGACCTTGCGGGCTTTTTAAGTTTAGGGTTTTTAGGGGGTTAGGTTTTGGCTGTTAGGGGCTCCGGCTCAGGGGTTCAGGGGTTCAGGGGTTCAGGGGTTCAGGGGTTCAGGGGTTCAGGGGTTCAGGGGTTCAGGGTTTAGGTTTTGGCTACGCCCTAGAGTTTGCGGCTTAGGGCGTCGGGTGAGCGCCTAGGCTGAAGGAATGGATGTGGATTCCAGTTCCTCTGAGGAACATTGCGGCAAGGGCTCCCTAACCAGCTTTTGAACCCGGGGACTGAACTCCAAGTTCGCTGCCACTTGTCGCAACCCCAAACCCTAAACCCTAAACCCTGAACCCTAAACCCTAAACCCTAAACCCTAAACCCGAAACCCTAAACCCTAAACCCTAAACCCCTGAACCCCTGAACCCTAAACCCAATGTCGAGTCTCGGAGTCGGGCATCTTCCTTCTTGACTTCGAAGCCCAGCGCTCTGAGCGCCGCCTCCGGAGCATAAGGGTTTAGGGTTTAGGGTTTAGGGTGTAGGGTTTAGGGTTTAGGGTTTAGGGTTTAGGGTTTAGGGTTTAGGGTGTAGGGTTTAGGGTTTAGGGTTTAGGGTTTAGGGTTTCGGGTTTAGGGTGTTAAGGGGTTGGAAGTTAATCGGGTCCAACAAGGAATACGCCTTTGGCTGGCAAAGGGACACAAGGCATGTTACAGTTCCTGAATCAAAGAGGATTGGGGCTCCCTGGGTCGGGCTCATGAGGGTTGAGGAGCCAAAAGCTCGAGGCCTTCAGCTCGCGCGCATCAATTGCGCCGGATTGCTCCGTGTCAAAGAGGTTAAATGCCTGGATGTGGGTCGAGACCTCTTTCCCATCTCGTTCCAGAAACACTTAGTCAAGAACCTTGTTGTAAGTCAACCCATTGCAGTAAACTGGCGGACTGCTGCGTGCAAGCGCGTCCGTGAAGAACAGTCATGATTGATGCAACTGATTACATTCACATCAAGCTGAAGCATCCAGAACCCTCCTCATGTCAACCACCCCCTCTTCTGATGTCAGCACCCTACAACCAAGCGCTCCATCAAGTTTGGGCGCCAGGCCACGCAAAGCTAAGACAGCCCAATCTATTCAAAACCTTTGAATTGAAACTTTCAGCTTCGACCAAGCTTCCTCGCGGATCTCTTCGATCTGCTCGTCGTCCAGGCCTTGCCTGTAGTCATGGAGGCCAGGACAACGCCAGGGAAGGGGGTTGATAGCAAGAAAAGCAACGCGAGTTCGTCAACAGGCGTTTTGCTCTTTGCCTGGACCTATCAATATTTACCAGCATCACTACACTGCTTGCTGTACCGACCGACGGCTCAAGAATGACCCGAGGGACGCCAAGCCTGAACCCCGAAACCTGCACTGGGCTGGCCCTTGTCAACCAAACCTTTTGCCTAAGTACGGGTATAGGGTTGACGGTTTCCTTCTCATCCCAGTAAGGACCATAAAATACACGACCGCCGGAAAGTCCCACATGACTGCGTTGCCCAGTGCACGCAACAATTCGCAGCGGCGCATGAGGGTTCGGAAGCAATGTGTTCGAATCGACATTCGGCGGAGGGGCTTCGCACCATCCCAACGAAACGAAGGCAGCAGTGCGCAGTAGAGGGCTAGATGTTAAACAGGTGAAAAAGTTCCATAATTCTGCAGGACACGCCTGACAGGAGAGACCGCCCATGTCATCTGCGACGCGATACCCTCATGGGATAAACGTAGTTTGGGGGATGGGGGGCCGTAGTACAAGGAGGCGAGCACTCACAACTTCATAAGTTTCCTTTGAGTCCAGCATCAGCTCTTGAAGTGCAATTGCCAGCATGCCATCCTGCGACTTGACCTTAGTCGAGACTTCATGTTGCGGATACTTGCAGAAGATGCTCCAAGCAGCCAAGCATTTTGTCGTCAAAGTCTCTGACCGAGCTGTTCGCAGCGGATCGCGGATGAAATGCGCGTGCGATATAGCCCCCAGACCATGACTCGGGAGCAACACTCTTTGTTGTTGTCCATCAGGATCCCTCGACAGACACCAGGCCCATCAGATGGAACTGATGCTCAAGATCTGGCTGGTTTTCTTCCTACGTTTGGAACTACAAGCTGTAAATTGCGAAGAGATCAGCGCGACAACTGAGGTCGCCTGTGAGAGAACTCTGAGTTTTCATGAAGACAACTACTCGAGAGCACAGTGAAGGTTGCGAAGCCAATCAACAGGCGAGCCAAGAAAACGAAGTACATGATCACACACACACACAAGGCGCACGACCCGTGTACCACCAAGCCTCCTTTGTCAGAATGTTTGCGGCATACGTCATCCAGAATTCCATCGCCACGCCGTTTGCCAGGGTATTGTGTGAATGTACGCGCCGAATTCCGTCAGCACGGTATTTGCGAGGGCTTTGTAAGCGTGGACTTCCGTCACCATGGCATGCGAGGTTTTTGCAAGCGCGGAATTCGGGTATCGCTGTTTCTGTGAGGTTTTTCATGTGCGGAAATCCAGTAAGGGTTAGGGTTCAAGGGTATTCTGGGCATATCTGCACTATCAGACCCCTATGAGACCCCACAGTCGACTCTTACCGAAACCCACCCCTCCCCGCCACCAACGCCCAGAAAAAACAACAAAACGCACCCTAAAGTCCCTAAACCCTTACCCCTGAACTCTGAACCCTGAACCCTGAACCCTAAACCCTAAACCCTAAACCCTGACCCTAAACCCCAAACCCCGAGAATCTGTACCCCATTCACCTTCCGACACCAAGGCCTCGTGTTGGGCTTTCGCGTGGTGCGGCCCTGCCTTGAGAGGATCCACTCTTCAGGGTCCACCCCTAGGCCTTACGGTTTAGGGTTCATGCTTTCGGTTTTAGGTTTTAGGGTTTAGGGTCTTAGGGTGCAGGTTTGAGGGTTGAGGGTGAGGGTCGAGGGTTGAGGGTTGAGGCTGCGGAGCTGAGGATTCGAGTTGTCAAGGCAATATGTACCTCTGAAACTAAGTCTGGCTGCAGTATCGCATCCCACGCCCTGTTGAGGCCTACTACATTCCCGGCTTGCACCTGCACTCTTTGCCAAACTCTTGGTCTCTGAGCCTTGACCCTCAAGCCCTAACCCTGAACACCTAACCCCAATTCCTTGAGCGCTCATCTTTGGCATCTTGTGGTTCACTTAACCGACCTGGTCTTTGCTCACTCTGCCTTCCAGTAGGGGCCCTTGCCTACCAACCGCAGCACCCGAGGCCCCCGCGGCCCCGCGCGAGCCAGGACTGGGTGCAGGGCGGGACCACGATTATGAACGAGGGGCCGAGGGTCTGTAAACCTAAATATGTATATCTGCATATCTAGCTTTGCATCGGTATATATATATATATATACATATTCACACATATATGTATGTACATGTTATTTTCTATTGCAAGGTTTGGGGATTCAGAGAACGACGTCTCATTCCGTTGTGCTCCCGGTACCCGAATCCCAGTGGCGCTACTCTGGGCCGACACCAAACCCTCCTGCTCCGGGTGAAGGGCCCTTTCAGCATGAGGATGGTCATGATCAAGTCAAAACCATGATAGTTCATGGCAGCCACAGTCGTTTTTTCCCTTACTGGTCAGTGAAGACAGAACCCCACATCCTTAGACCGTGAACCGTCAAAGCCACAAACCGAGGAGGTTTCCCCTGAAAAAGATAATACTTCAGGCCCGGGATACCCAAACTGTTCACATGTCCCTTGTGCAAACTGCTACTGAACAAGCGGATTTACTCGCCTTGTGTGGTTATTTGCCCTCTTAAGAGGACCACCGAAACAGGCACTGTTTCAAAGAACTGCGCAGCTCTCCGAGCGCGACATCCCGAAGGTGCGGATATTTTAAGTTTTCTTGATGCCACCGCCTCGACATCAACTCCTTGCCAGCTGCCCCCGCCCAACTCGCCCACATCGAAGATCACTTCAAAGCGGTCAGCACCAGTGTGAGGACTTTCTTCACTCGCTTTCGATTCTTCGCGTCGTCCTCATCATCAGAAGAATCAGAATCAAAAATGGCTGCCTCTCTGCATTTTTCGATCTCCTTCCGTGCTCTCTTGAGAATCAGACTCGGATTCAAGACTTCTTGCTTTCTGAGGGCCACCTCAAGCAAAATGTCTGGCTCGGATCGGAGCACCGTCAGGTCCTCATTGGTGCTGTTCCCGGCCAGATGATCAATGCATCTTTGGTATTGCTCCTTGAGACCGTGCTTGTGCGCTTGCAGGAGGCGAGCGCCAGTGACTGGGAGAGTAAGCAGCAGCTTCACGCAGGCGTCTTTGATGATATCCACCTGGTAGTAATCACTGATTGCAAGAAGCGAATCCACATTGTCCTTCGTCACTTTGTCGGTGCTCCATGCCCAAAGTCCGAGCAAGTTATAGAAGGTCATGAATTCTTGCTTGGTGGCCACGACCACCTTTATGACGCTCTGCTGTGCTTCCTTCATGCCACTCTGAAGCATGCCGTTGAACACGGGGGAAGCCAAGCGGAGCAGATGAGAGCTTGCCAACATAGAGACGTCAGAGCTTTCTCCACAGCTCTCAGAGTCTTCGCCAAACTCCAGACGCACATCGCCGACTTGCTCCAGAGTGGCTGCTGTCGCCTCCGTTCGGACCGACATCGCAGACACCTTGGCCCTGAAGTGCCGACCAAGCCACTGCAAATCCTTGGGCCTCAAAGGGCACCCGAAGCAACGCAGCAACTCAGAGGCAAGCTTCTTTACTATTTACAGCCCCCCAGCAGCTAACATCGTGTACGTGACAAGGGTTTTCGTATCAAGCGCCCCTTGAACAGTGTAGGGTCTCGAATGCCTCAAGATCCGGGCTCTACTATCCGGATCCCCCCCCTCCGAATCGCTGGGCAAAAAGTGCCTAGCCATTGTTCAAGCACCCTGAGCTATTACAATCCCTGAAACAACGAGCATAATCCAGAAGCCATCCCGGAACACAGGAACTACCCGAGAGTCTCCTTCCTTCCGTGGGGGGGGGGGCCTACGCTAAGTGAACTCTCAAGCAGCCACAACCCTAAACCCTAAACCCTAAACCTTAAACCCGAAACCCTAAACCCTAAACCCTAAACCCGAAACCCTCTAATCTCCCGCAGCCTCCACCGCCGAGGCCACCGAGGCCTACACAGCCATGCATTGGGGCTTTTTGGGTTTGGGCTTCGGCTTGGGATGTTTCCCCCTTATACTAACAATCCTTAGTCGGGATTCCCGTACCACCTAGCATGATCCCTACGAAGGACTGTTACAGGGATTCTAGTAACCCCCTATTATCATCCCCTGCTAGTATGAGGGGGAACATCCCAAGCTTCGGGTGTGGCAGGGGGAACCCTGGAGGTTGGGTCTATTGGTTTCGTGCGCCCACGCGCAGGCAGTTGCATCCCCCCGTGGTCCCTGAGTTTTGGTAGCTCCCCCCCTCTTCAACCCTAAACCCTAAACCCTAAACCCAAAAAAAGAAAAGGAAGCTCGAAGTGGACCCGACTCTTTCGAGGTCGCGGCCACCGCCGCTCCGAGATGTACTGCCGAAGCCTTGAAACGAATAGCAAGTTGGCATTTATGCTGTTGCTTGTCTATATCTGGACTTCAGACTCTTGCCAGCCTTCTCCCCCCAAGCGGTGATCACTCGATGGGTTCTTCTAGCGCAGGGCATCCGATACCTCGATGCCTTCGCCCTTAACCCCCTCCCTGAACCCTCAAACCTCCTACCCCCCCCACACCCGAAACCTGAAATTTGCTCGGGACCCAGCCGGACGTTCCCCCGAAGCCGCGGCTGTCCCCGTAACCCCTGGCATGCCGAAGGCGTAGGGGCGTAGGGTTCAAGGCTTGGGGCTTGTGGTTGGGACGCGGCCTGGGTTTCTTCTTCGGGGGGAGGGAGGTTTCTTTGAACGCCACAGGGCTCTCTCGTCGGCTTGCTGAATGCTTCAGCTTCAGGCTGCGTTGAGGAATGTCGAGGTTACCGTTCAAGCTTCCAAAAAGGCTGCCTCTCCAAAAACCCAAGAAGAAGAGCATAGCATGTCGGCCACCAACACAAAAGCCTCCCATCACTTACGCCCCTCCACGCGCTCAATCCTGAACCCTAGACTTTATATGCCCTTGTATGACCTTATATGACCTTGCATGACCTTGTATGACCTTCTATGACCTCAGAACACCTTATAACACCTTATATGACCTGATATGACCTTATATGACCCTAAACTCTAAACCCTAAACCCTAAACCCTAACCCCTAAACCCTAAACCCTAAACCCTAACCCCTAAACCCTAAACCCTAAACCCTAAACCCTAAACCCTAAACCCTAAACCCTAAACCCTCACCCCCCAACCCAAGCGGGCGGCTGGGGACCCTTTGGAGAGCAAGGCCATGCTCGGCGCAGCGCTGCGCGAGCCCGGGGCCGAAACACTTCCCCCGAAGAGGGACGAGCAAGCGTCGTTTTGTAGAGTGTAGGGTTTAGGGTTTAGGGTTTAGGGTTTAGGGTTTAGGGTTTAGGGTTTAGGGTTTAGGGTTTAGGCTTTGGTGTTTGGGGTTTGGGATTTGGGGTTTCGGGTTTAGGGATGTACGGTTTCGGCATTCGGGAGTAGGGGCTGAGGGTTCAGCTCGATCTCGGGGTCGCAGAAGCATGTTGATGTGGGAACCAGTAAAACCATCACAAAAGCATTGTGGAGGTTCAGATTTGAGGAGTCGTAGAGTAAAACCGTCCCGCAAGATGAGCTAACCTGGATCGGACAAGCACACAGCCGATGCTCGCGGGCAAGGTGCAGCATGTTTTTATGCCTTTACGGCAACTGGTCTGTCTGCGTGCAGGGCCCTTCACAAGTGGGACATGCTTTCACACGGGGATGATCTTGGGCCTTCTGCGTGCACCAAACCCTACACCCTCATCCACCCTAAACCTTAAGAAAGCTCTCAGGAATTCTGCGAGAATCAAAAGCGGGCTTGGGGAATACGGATCAACCCTATGACACAGGCACACCTTTCATGCCTTGACATCTTGCAAGACATTCCTGCGACAGGTTTATTGGGGCGCTCGAAGCTGAGACGTTGGCTTAGGGCTGAGGGTTTAGGGGTTTAGGGTGTTAGGGTGCTAGGGCTTTAGACTTTTGCTTAGGGTTTTAGGGTTTTAGGGTTTTTGGGTTTTAGGGTTTTAGGGTTCTAGGGCTTTAGGGTTTTAGGGTTTTAGGGTTTTAGGGTTTTAGGGTTTAGGGCTGTAGGGGGTTTTAGGGTTGCAGGGCTTCGGGTTCAAGGCGTCTAAGGTGCAGGGTTTTTGCGGGTTTCTTCAAGCCAAATCTCTGCAGAACACTCACATGACCCCAAGGCCCCTGCAGACCCGCAAACTTCCGACGTAGCTGCAGCTTCGGAGTCTGAAGGATTTTGATATATATATATATATGTATATATATGGTACCCCCCCCCCCCAGTGACCTACCCTTTTTCGCCTTGTCTCAAGTCACCCAGCTGCACTGCAAGCAAACTCGATGTGCAATATAGCGTATTTCCTAGGGCGTAGACTAAAATACAACTAAAATCGCATACACGGGACAGTAGAAAAATCAAAAATACCAAAACCAAAAAAAACCAAAAAGCCAAAACCCAAAAAACCAAAAATACCAAAACCAAAAAAAACAAAAAAAACAAAACTAAAAAAAACAAAAATACAAAAAAAAAATCCGGGACTCTCAGGAAATCCCTATGAGGCTTCTCCAAGAGTCCCGGAAAATTGGTTTTTTTGGTATTTTTTGGTTTTTTGGTTTTGGATTTTTTGGTTTTTTTGGTTGTTTTGGTTTTGGTATTTTTGGTGTTTTGGTTTTGGTATTTTGGCTTTTTGGTTCGCCTTCACGGTCGCGAGGCAACAACTACGCATTTTTTAAGTGTGCTTATGCTAATTGTGCTTTTCAGAAATAGTATACAAGTGGTCTTTCTAGTGCTTCAGAACTATTTGTTTCGTTATTATGTAAGTAGAGCCGCTAGTGTTTAGTGCATCTTTTGGTTGTACTCAAGTGTAGTAGACCTTATTCAGCCATTACTTGGTGCTCTGGTAGCTCAATTCGCATGGATAATATTTGCCTGGTTCAATGCGATTAATTATCTAGAAGCAGCATTTGCAATACTTGTCTTGAGAAAAAGCATTTATTGCTTAGAACTGTTTGCTTAAAAAGTGACTCCTACTCGTCCAGGAATACCCCAAAACCCTATAATCCAAACTTTACCAGAGATTCTCCTGAAAAGCTTGCGCTTTGAGATGTTTTTATGTATTTGTGAATTTGCTTGTGTATGGCCTTCACTAAGTACTTTTCTAGGATTCTTGTGCATTTTTTAAGCCTGATTGGGCAAGTTGCGCTTTTCAGGCATAGTATATATGTGGTCTTTATTGAATACTTCAGACATCTTTGTTTCATCGTTATGTAAGTAGAACCGCTTCTATTTCCATTATTGTGCATTTTTAAGCTTGCTCATGCAAATTGTGCTTTTCCGTAGTATATAAGTGGTCTTTAGTGAATACTTCAGCCATCTTTGTCTCATTGTCATGTAGGTAGAATCGTTTCCATTTCCGCAAGTGTTAATTTCGTATTTGGTTGAGTATGGTCCTTTAAACAGTATTCACTTGAGTCAAATTGGGCTATTTGCGTAAGAATTCCTCTAGTAGTTAAATTCGCATAGAATGAATACTTCAAAAACAATTGTTTCATGAATATGCAAACATAAGGTGTTTCATTTGACTTTGCAGATAGTACTTCAATAATACTTTGCCTGGTATAAACACAACTGTTTCAATGCATTAGTTGCTCAACAAAGCACTATTTGCCCTGTAAACCACACTTTGCCATATGTTGGTTGAATATGGTGTTTCTTTCGTATCTTGGTTGAGTATGCTCCTTTAAATGGTATTCACTTGAGTCAAATTGGGCTATTTGCTTAATAATTACTCTAGTAGCTAAATTCGCATAAAATGATTATTTCAAAAATAAAAACGATTCATGAATATGTAAACATAAGGTATTTCAGTGGACTTTTCAGAGAGCATACTTTGCTAGTACAAACACAATTGAATAAATACAGTATTTGCACTTTAAACGCACACTTTGCCATTTTTTGGTTGAGAATGGTGTTTATTTCGTATCTTGGTTGAGGTAAATAGTATTCACTTGAGTCAAATTGGGCTCTTTGCTTAATAATTACTCTAGTAGCTAAATTCGATAAGAACCAAGAAAAATGTTTCACTATTTGATTAATACTTTGCCTCGTACAAACACAATTGTATAAATAAATTAGTTGCTCAACAAAACATTAATTGCTCTTGAAACGCACAATTTGCATAGAAAAACACTGATCTAAACATCTAAAAACAGCATTGTCCGCTTCAGATTCAAAATGTAGTTTCTTCCAATGCTGGCTTATCGGGGTCTGTGAGGTGGGTGTCCCAGTAACTGTCCTTCATTACCCGGTGATTAACTACGCGACTTTTGGGCCTTCTTTGTTGTTTTTTGTTAAAAAGGCCTAAAAAGGGTAGGTCGCTGGGGGGGGGTAGCATATATATATATATATTTTTTTTTATTGATATTTATTTATTTATGTATTTATTTATTTATGTATTTATTTATATTTGTTTATTCACTTATGTATTTATTTATAAGGCTCAGAGTTTATGGCTTAGGGTTTAAGGCTCAGGGACCCAGCCCCGTGCCCCAGTTGCACACGCTCACCGCCCTTGTGCGCCCGCAAGGATCCCGGCGCTTGGGAGCATGGTGGGGGCCTGCACCCAATCTTTCAAGGGTTTAGGGTTTAGGGTTTTTAGGGTTTAGGGTTTAGGGTTTAGGGTTTAGGGTTTGTCGGGTTTAGGGTTTAGGGTTTAGGGTTTGGGGTGTAGGGTTTAGGGTTTAGGGCAATCTTTCAATGTTTCGGCCCAGGTTTTCAGGGTTTCAGGGTGTCAAAACGGGCTGTGGAGTTATCGGAGTGATTTTTTGAGGGCACCCGGGGATTTTCAGGGCTGTCTACATGTCTTGGTTGAGGAACATTTGGGTGCATTCGGGCTTCCTTGCTTGGGTGTTTGGGGGGCTCTCAACATGTCTTCGTTGAGGAACTTTTGGGGTGCAGGGCCCCGGCCGACTGGGATCCCGCTGAGGGTGCCGAATTCTGGGACGCAGGTCGCAAAGAGATCCGGGTAACTTCCTTACTTGGAGGTTCATGGTGCGTATTAACCAATTATAGTATCCCCTCAAGTGCCCTAATATGGCTGCAAGTACAGAGACAAGTACAGTTATGATTAGTTAATAAGTACAATGAACCTCCAAGTAAGTTATGGTCCCTTTTTGGGGTTACCATTGTAACGGGGGCCCGAATGTTTAGGGTGCCCAGAAGGCGAGCACAATTTAGAGAACTGACCATTTGCACCCCGAGCCTGAGGACGGGTGGATTCGACTCCCTTCTTTCGGGGCATCGAAGGTAACTACATAACAGTCAGGCGCTCTCTGCGACCGACGCCCCTTTGAAGCGATTTCGCTCTCCGCGCACCTGGTATGTGCAGTCACAGCCGCGCTGTGCGCCGACAGAGCTGTGACGGAAGGTCTGGAAAACCGCCCTTCCTTCCGCGGCACCCCTCAGAGGAGGTCAAGCTCCGGTGGACAGCCTACTGGCCCCTTCAAGATCTGAACCTCTCCACGTCATGGAGCAATCACAACAGACCGAACCCTATAAAGCCTAAGCCTTAGCGTTGTAGCTGCGACAAGCCCTTCTTGTAAAAGGTAAAGGTTAAAGGCACCCCCTTTCCACACCGGAGCATGCGGACCTAGATGATCGGCCGCCTCATGCTCTGCATGGGGCCGCCTTCATTTTTTGGGGGTTCGGGGCTGAGAGGCTAGGATTTAGCTTGGCTTCATGGGCGTTTGAGGGACAAGTTTGGAGGTTTGGCTGGGGCGGGGGAGACCACGCCGCGTTTTTCCATGGGCAAAGTCTCCCTGAACTCATTGAACGGATCAGCGGCCGATTTTTCGACTTCCAACATAGACTTAGACCTCAAGACCTCCGAACATCCCCCGGAAAAGCTTCATGTGCATTCTTGCGGGCACCCTTCACATGCAATGCTTGGAGCGAATTCCTGTGACCCTAGAAAAACCTACTGAGAAAAATACCAGCTCATGACGACTCGTGGGTTCGCTTCTATTGCCGGGGCTTGGAGGGGAAGACCCAACAGCGCTCTATTCAACACAAGACCCTAAACCCTAAACCCTAAACCCTAAACCCGAAGAGGGAGAAGACTCCAGTGCCTCCGCTGCTGTGCGGGGCATTTTGCCCAGGCAGCTGCCTCGGCGCAGATTGGGAACCCGAGAGGCCCCTTTAGCCCTTGAACCTGGGCTGTGGGCACTGCGCACGCGATCAATGAGCGCAATCACTCGTCCCCTGCGGGCTTCTCCGAGGGTTCTCTGTCTTCAGTCAACACCTCTCTCCTGGGCCCCCAGGCTCGCGTAGGTGATCTCTCCTCGGCTCAATGGACAGGCCAACAAGGACCCCAAAATTATTCTTGTCATCCAGTTCTGGGTTTAGGGTGCAGGGTTTCACTTCCTCAATGTGAGCACAAACCAAGGCACGCCCTACTTGATACTTGCCGGGCGTCTGATCCAGCAGGACTGCTGCTGTTCTTGTCATGAAGTCCAGCAAGGCCTGCGCGCAACAAGAACAGTCCATTTGGGCTGAACCCTAAGCCCTGAAACCCTAAACCCTAAAGCCTAAACCCTAAACCCTAAACCCTAAAAACCCTGAGCCAACCCAGAGTTCATCACGGCCGCAAGAAACATCCCCGCCTCACAGGCATCTCTCTCGCGCTTGAGTTCCGGCATGGACGCCTCACAGACACTAAACCCCCTCAAGCGGTTTAGCGAGCCTCTCGGGGGGATGCTGATGCTCGTTTGGGGTTTAGGGTTTTGGGTTCCGGGTGGGCGAGGGGAGGGAAAATCCCTTGTGAGCCTCGTCCATCGGCTTCGGAGGCAGCGTCAACTGCGACACATACCTTTCAGGAATCGGTCCCAGGCCTACTGTAGATGAGCAGTTCTCCACATTATGGCCCCGTTTGAGGAGGCCGCGTCTTTCCCTGCCGTGCAAGGGGTTGTGAGTGAAGTTACGCAGTTTCTGGAACAAGGTATTTCCCCCGAGACTTGGTCTTCCGGAGGGTTGAGGGTCTGGGGTTTCGGGTTTAAGGTTTGAGATGCGAGGCCTCGAAGATACAGGGAGCCTTGAAATGGGGCCGCTTTCCATCCAACGTCAACGAGGGACTGGGCTTGGGTTTAGGGTTGGGTATTAGGGGAAGTTCAGTGGGGAGGGGGATCTGACATGAGGGAAAAGGGGTAGAGCTGCTGCTAATAAGACAACACGCGTAGTTCTGGGGAGCCTGGAATGCCCCTGCACACAGATCCCCGTGTACAGCCTCAAGTGTCTGCACAACCCAAACGCTGACAGCGGTCACCTCAGCAACCGACATCTTAGTCTTAGCTGCTGGCTCGTCAACGAACCTATAACACGCATCAGCATATTGTGCATGTACATGTATACATTAATTAATGTACCTCAAGCGCCACAACCCTAAGCCCTCTTCCTCGAACTCCTACACCCATGGATCCCACCTCCTCGCCACGAAGGCCATCTCGTTCTCCGCACGCCGCGGGGACTTAGATGACGGGAAGCAGGTGGCCCGGCTTCCAAGCTGTGGATTTGGTATGGCTGAGGTCTGAAAGAAGCGTTAGCCATACTGGTTTAGATCCTCATACAGTAGGAGTGATTTCAGACCTTACTTAAATTCGGAGGCCTAAACAATCCTAAACAACGTGCAAGGAATTGGGTGCAGGAGTTGAGGTTCTGCGTGGTCGAGCGCCTTCTGGAATTCAAAGATTTCCGATTCCCCTCCTCCACACGTGTGCTAGTTTGGGACGATGCTGCCGCCTTACGTCTCACACTGTCTCAGGCCCGATTGATTCAATGCGCAGGCAAAGCAGCGGGGATTCAAGGGACAACCGTAAACCACACCAAACAGCAGAAAGAGGTTTAGGGTTTGAGGCCTAGCGCTTAGGGAAGTTTAGGTTTAGCAACGTCCAAGACGAATCCTGAGCTTGGCACCACGTCGGCGCCTGCCGCAAGAGGCTCCCAAAACATACAAGACTATTCCGGGTTGCAGGGCTGGGGATTTGGGAGTTCTACATTCGGTCCTGGAATCCGGGGACCCCCCAAGGTTTAGGGATGTAAGCAAGGGTTGCAAGGCTTCGTGCCTTTGTCCGCAGTTGCATGCACTCCGTGGGTATACACCGTGCTAAGGAAGTTGCCGGGCTCAGGGTCATTTCCCTAGCATGCGGGCTTCATGGCACAAGGTGCTGACATGTCTGCTCGCTTGCAGCTAATCCCTGATTCGAGGAAGCAGAACAATGAAGGACCTGCACTGCTGCTTCGCGGGTTGCCGGGTTGCAGTACCTGCCTTGCAGGACCTCCAGTCTGCGATTCGGCCTTCGAGCATATGCAGCACCGGGCCTGCATCGGCGTTCTGCTGGACCTCCTTCGCAGCAGCATCAGCCTGGAGTTCGGATGGCAAGCTGTCCCGATCAGCTCTGGGTAACACACGCCGGGTCTCCGGAAACTTCATTCCAAAGCAGGTTTTGCTGGTCCCACTTAGTTGGAGTTTTGGAAGCCTTTGGCCTAGGTAACCTGGAGCACAGGAGAGACCAAGGCCCCAAACCACACCAACAACCTAGCACACTGCCTCAGGGTGCCCTAGCGGCCCTAGCGGTATCAACCCTAAGCTCCAGGTCGTCACCAAAACCCCACCCTTCAACTAATCTTAAATCATGCAAAAAAAAGACCCTACATGCTTTAAGGATAATATTCTTCCTGAAGGGACCAGGCGGGCTCCCTGGCAACCCTGGGCCCGAAGCCCCTCAACCCTAAACCCGAAACCCTACACCCTAAACCCTAAACCATACACCCTGAACCCTGAACCCTGAAAACCCTAAACCCCAAACCCCAAACCCCTCCCTCAGGCCTCTGCCCCGATGAGCTGCAGCTGCGAGTTCAAGCTCTGCATGACTTGCTGCAGGGCCTCAATGACAGGCTGGCTCAGGATTTAGGGTTGAGAGTTTAGGGGGTTCTTGGGCTGTGGAGGTCTCTGGATTTGTTGGGGATTTGTTGGGGAGCTTGGAGTTTTCGAGCAAAAGCAAGGGCAGCAACCAATTTCTGGAAGAAGAAGAAGAATAACAACCCTGCCCCGCAACAGAAATCATCACACGTAAAGAAGTACAAGAATAACAAGATGACGAGGACAGTCTCCCCCGAACCTCCAGCTCGTGCATCATCTCTGGGCTATGCCCTGGCTCCTGCCAAACGCTGCCGGCTGGATCGGGCCCCGTGGGGCGAATAGCGTTACTCTTGCTTTTTGTCATACTACAAGGAGATGCTCTTGGGACATTTTGTAGGCCCCGGCCTCCTATCAGCCTCCCTTCTGGGCCTGCGAACACCAACAAATGCTCCGTGCCGGCCTGCAGCACTGGGCTTGGTGCGCCATCCACATTGAGCCTTTCTTTGGGCTTCGAGGCTTTTGGGCTTTAGCGGGTTTAGAGGCCTCCAAAAGGCACCATGGCTTCGGGGTTCTTGACATTGCAGACTGCGGCTTGAAGCCATGCCAGGGTGTTCTCCTCCGGGTGGCGGAGGAAAGCGGGCTAGCTACATCGGCTCCTGTAGAAAGCATCCAGCCCAATCAAGCCCCCTTGAAACCTTGCACCAGTTTCGGGGCAAGGTCCCCCACACGACTCCCGCGCTTCCACTTCCACGCAAGGCCGAGAAGCATGCGTCGCCCGGCGAAAACCTCGTCGGCCTGTGCCGGGCGGGCAGAATGCATGCCGACCCTCAGCCATAAATCCTGAGCCCTAAACACGCTTATTGGGTTGGGGGGTTCTAGGTTGGGGGTTCCACAACTGCGCCTGAAGCAGAACTCAGACTCTCAACAAGAAGCTCCAATCAAGACCAACCCCAAAAAAATCCACCAAGCTCCTAAACCCCAAACCCTACAACCCTACTTATTTAACAGTGACCATCATAGGGGTATTATACTAACCAGTCCTTCATAGGGATTATAAGCCCAAAACCCATCCCCCCCCCCCCCCCCAAACCCTTCAGATGCCTTCAGGGAGGGCTCCGCCCGACCAAAGAGCTGGCACTCGAGCCTTCCCAGCTGCACCAGGAACTCCTCTCTTCCAGCGGTAGTAGGTTTTGGGGGGCCCTATAAAAAACTTAATTTTTGTGGCCTGAGAAGGATTTATTCTAAGGGGATGAAGGGGAACAAGAAATTGAAGATGATGTTCAAACTTCCCTCTTCCAGGGGCTTCCAGGGGCTTCTGCCAAATTAGGCTCCTTTTGGGGGGGGAGCTGAGGTTTTAACTCTCGAGGTCTAGGGGGCCGCTTTTGGGTCTTGAGAAGTTGAGTCCTGTTGTGGGTTTTTGCCGTCTTTCTTGTGCTGTTCTGATGCTTTTTGTTGAACTTGGACCTTAAGGCTTGGAGGCCTCCAGCCGAAATCCCAAACCCTAAAGACCGGGCTTCGGGCGCCTGCCGAGGGTCTGCAATGGGCCGCCTCTGCCGCAGGAAGCTGTGCGCCTCTTGCAGGCTCATGCGCTCCTGGGATCTCACAGACATCGTGTGGGTGGTTGTGGGGTTTCAGGGTTTAGGGCTTCTCTATGGGTTTAGGGTGCGGAGCTGCAATTGGTATTGTAGAAAGGAGTTAGTGTTGGAAGTTGAAAGGGTTAATGAACCCGTAAACCATGTTTGGCTCAAGATGGGCTTGAACAGAAAGCCACAAGTTCAAAAAGTAGTGCCTGGGTTCTTAGGGTTTGGTAAGGGTGTGGATTCCTTCCCCCTTTCCTTTCCCCCTGGGTTGCTCTTATCCGTGTTCTTGGTTGTTTCTTGGTTCGATCTGGGAAATATAAGTTCAGGGCGATTAGGGGAGTTGATTTCCTTCCTTGGTTGTCCCCCCGTAGGTTATGAGCCCAAATTAGGCTCCCTGCGGTTAAGTGTTCTTTCAAGGTTTTTGGGATCAAGAAGCAATGCCTTCTCCGAAGCGATGGCTCCAACTTGCCTCGGATGGTGGACAAGATGGTGGAGCTGGAAATGGTGCAGCTGAGTCTCTGGGTGAAAGATCGGTGTTGGAAGAGGTGATTCCCGGCGCTGAAGAACATCTGGAAGAGGCCTTGGTTGCAGAAAGCCCCAATGTGGGTATGAATCCCAATAGGGATATGGTTAGCAATGCTGAAGCTGAAGGACGTGCTGTTTCTGTATCGCCAAAGCCTGGTGAGAAAAGGAACTGGGACGCGACTGGTGGTATAGATCGTGAAATGGAGGTGACTGTTTTACGAGTGTTGCACAAACACGGGTATCAGCCGTCGTCTTCGACTTCGGGTCGAATGGTAGACCAAGAGTCTCAGACCGATCTGATTGGAGAAGTGCTGCAAGCGGCCAGGAGGCCTCTGAACAAGATCAAAAGGGATCCATCTTCGAGTTCCCAAGGTGGTGGAAGCGGTCATGAACAGAAGGGTGCGGACAGCTTTGAAGCTGCACCTGCTGCTGGATACGCCATGGGGGAGGAGGAGATCCTACAGATGGAGGCTGAGAGGTTGCGACAGTTGTCCGAAGAAGAGGACGAGATGCGACAGGTCTCTGAAAGGGATGGTTTTCGGAAAGACGAGCATCTGATCAAAGCGTGCGATGGGACAACGTGGGAATGGCACCTCCATGAAGATGGGAGACAATATTATTACTGCCTGGATACGCAGGAAAGCAAGTGGACATTGCCGGTGGTAGGTGAAAAGATGAAGAGTGACGAGGTGGTTGGGTCTCCTTCGGGCAATGAGCTGGAAGTGGAGGCGGCACTGGATTCTTCATCCTCTACTCCGAAGACTGAGTCTACGAGGGCATTCCAGGGTAGTGTAAATAGTTTAGGTGAAAAAGATTTTTCCTCTACTATCAGGGAGAGCGGTCCTAGGGCTGGTGTGACGCCCCGACCTCGGGTTCTCCTGATGAGGAGGAGATTCCTGGAAACCGAACAGACATCGCTGGAGCTCAACATCTGGATCGGGAAGGAATGGGAGCACTTTCTGAGGGTGTGGCAGCGGTGGAATCGGTAGGTCCAGAAGAAAAGATTCCCAATGTGGAGATCGGAACTGTGTCGGCTGCAGAAGATCGAGTGGTGGATGTGGTACCTGTCGTTCAGGAATGTGGTCCTGGAGATTTGGAAGACGGAGGGAAAAGGTCGTGTGTTGCGACTGAGGAGGTCTCTTCGTTTGGTGCCAAGGTTCCTGCCATTCAAAGGGAAAAAGAAGCTTCTGGAATAGCTGGAGACACAGAAGATCTGAAAAATGAGGCCTGGAGCGCCAATGATGCGCGGGTCGATGCGCCAGATATTACCTGGAGTGCGAAGGAAGCACGGGTTGAGGTGCATATGGTGTTACGTTCCACGGGCGACTGCAACAATGGGGCGCAGGTCTCCGCAGCAGCTGATGATGGAGGTTCACAGGTGGACGCACTGGTGCAACCTGAAGTTAGCCGCGAGGAACGAAATGACAAGGGCTACACCGGAGCCAATGAGGCAGCTGTGGTCAACGATGGTGGAAATTCTCCTTTGGAAGCCATGGAACCAAAGGAGCCTGCGGTGGAAGAAAGCGTGCCTGCCGTGGATGATCGACTCAATTGCCCTGCAGTGGAGGAAGATTTGCCTGCTGCAGAAGGTGTGACAAAGGACTCCAATGATGGGTCCACTCCCATGAAGGGAGAAGTGTTGCCGTCTGGAAGTTCGCCGGAAGTCGACACCGAGCGAATTACAGCAGATGAGGCAAAGCCTTTGGCGGAGAAAAAGAGAGGTCCTGAAGTCCAGGAGCACAAAAAAGATGAGCTTGTGGGACTCGTGGAGCAGGACGAGCAGTGTGACTCAAAGGTGAAAACAAAGGATGCGCCAGGAGCCGATGATACAGAGGTGGTTTCTGAAGAGCACGCAAAGAAAGTGCCCCGAGCGGGAGCCTTGGAATCACCTGGGACACATTGCTATCAAGAGGGAGATGAGATCATGGGTCTAGTGCGCTGCATCAATGGGTATGGAGCCTTTTTGGACCTTGGTGATTTGAATGTATTGATTCCTGCAGAAGGGAACAATACGTGTCATTTCAGATTTGGTGATACTGTCAATGGAACAGTGAAACTAGTGGAAGATGATGGTACCATAATCTTGGACACCTTTCTGGTTTTGGAAGAGGACGTGGAGGACTCTTCCTCAACGCTGCGGAAGTGGAAACCCAGCGGCTGGAGTACGTGGTGGACGAATCCATGGTATGTTGGTCAGTGGTACCGAGATTCCAACGGTCAATGGGACTGGAAACAGGAGGAAGAGCAATCCGATGAGGAGCTTGTGGTACAGGAGTTATCCTCTGAAGAACGAGAAGAAAGACAACTTTATGGAGAAAAGATCTACAAAGCTCTTCTGGAGAATGGAAACGAAGAGGAAGCCTATGTTGGCAAAATTACAGGGATGCTGTTGGGTCGCCCGATGGAAGATTTACAGGAGTGTGTTGCAGATCAGGCATTCCTCAATGCGGAAGCTCGGCGCGCGTATGGCATCTTGCAAAATGGTGGTTGGAAGCCTGATGGTACAGAAAGCACAGGCTTGGGGGAGTTAACCACTTTTTCCCGAAAACAGTACCACAACGCGCTTTTCGAACTGGCATGCAAAAAAAGGAGATTTTCTCGACCAGTTGTGGGTGAAGCGGTGGCAACGGTGCTGAATCAAGGGGAAGATGAGTTTTGGAACGCGCTTTGGTTGGACACCAAGCTATTTTTGCAGGAGCTTGATGGTGCAGTGCAATCCATGAGCAAAAGGGAGAACAAGCCAATGGAAGCCTACATGGACCCTGACCAGTACAAAAAGGCTTACATGACACCAAAGACTGTGTTGTCACCTGGTTACAGCAAGCTGTGCAAGTTCTTCAATCGGGGAAGGTGTCGCAATGGTGATGAGTGTTCCTATGAGCATCGTCGTTATGGTGAAGGTTGGCCAGGAGGAGGGTCAACTGATCCAAAGAATAGCCAAGAAGCTGATGATGAGGATGGGAACATCGGTGACCCTCCCACAGAGGAAGGTACAGTGGATGAGGCACAGCAGGAGCGGGAGGATTTAGCCTTCCGGGCCAAGTACAATTTTGGCAAAGGTGCATCAAAGGGTGAGCCTACGTCGGGTGAGCCAAAAGGTCGGCTGTGTCTGTATTACAATCAAGGTGGTTGTAAATATGGGACTGCATGCAGGTACCTTCACAACGATGACATAGCATTGGAAGGGACTTGGGAGCCCGGCAAATCTTGGGACAATGCTTCCAGGAAGTCACTAAGGGACGCAGGGTTCCACAATTGCTGTTTCGATTAGTACCTCCGAGGACGTTGCCGGAAAGGGTTAAATTTCTGCAAGTACTCCCATGACGAGATGTCAGAGGAGCGGCTGTCGCTCCTGAAACACTTGGTACAGGTGGCCAATCAGGTCCGGTTTGAAAAAGAGAGAGGATGGGAGATTACGGATAGAAGCACGTTTCAGCCGCCTGCAAGTGGGGGAGCTGAATCTTCCTCATCCTCGGCACCGAAAGCACTGCAAATGACCAATGTGTCACAAAAAGATGGTGAAAAAGGTACTCTGGATGAAGCAGAAGCTGATGAACAAAAGAATTCAGTGGCTGCATCCACTGGTACTCAGCTTCAAAATCCGGAGGAGCCAATTGAAAATTGGATGGCTCGCAACGCACACCTGTGGGTGTATACCCCTCATGTAAGTGAGGTGATGATTACGCTTGGTGTGACCAATGTGTCGGACTTGCAAGAGTTCATCTTTGTGGAAGATTTGGTTGACAAAGGGATCAACAAAGTGACCGCATGCAAAATTCTGCAATTGGTTGTGATGTCCGATATCGGCCGGGAGGACCGGAAAAGGCAGTTCCTTCTGATGCATCTGTACGGGTACAACAATCTTCTGGGAACAAAGGGACTGGAAGAGCGGCGGTGCGAACCCTCACTCAGGTGCGTGAAGCTGAAGACTCCGGTGCAAAAACTATGCCGAGAGGCTCCTATCGGGAGCTTTTTGATAAGGTCAGGTACCGTGATGGTTGGACGCTTGCGCAGAGGTCTCCGTTGTGCGTACAGAAGCTGCGGTTGGTGGGAGTTGGAATGCCGCCGGTGAATCCACCAACAAAAAAGTATCGGTCAAGATCAAACCCTGTGAGAAGGGGAAGGCCCTTGCTGGACAAAAAACAGGTGCGACAGGTGCCACGCTCTCGGTCACAACGACGAGTGCAACCGGCGGAAGTGGTGGAAAAGCCGAAGCCACTGGAACTGAAGCCTCGTGGTGGGTTGTCGTATCGGTTCAGCAGAGCGTGGGCAGATGTGGTGGATGATGATGAACAGGCGGAGGCTTTGGTCTCGTATGCCGCTTCCTCAAGCGATTCAAGCGAAGAGGAGACCAATGCCGTACAACGCCTGAAGGAAATCTTTTTGCAAGAAAGGGATTCACAGAGAACTGCGAATCGTGGCAATGTTCCGCAAAGTGGTTCTTCAGGCTCCAATGACGGGCCGAAAAAATCGGTTCACCTTGGCGAAGGGCGCGACAAAGCGTCGCGGGGGGAGACCCGCCAAGAAGTGACTTCACAAGTTTTTTCGCTACCACAACCTTCTCGTCGAGCTGAACGGTCTCAAAAAAGAGCAAGGGATGGTTCAGTTATGGTTGGTTCGCTGGCGGTGGGCTCCACGGATGAGGTTTTACCTGGGCAAGGTGTTGCTGGACAGGTGAATGTCTCTGAAAGCGCTCAAGTTCTTCCTGGGCAAGAAGTGGCTGGACAGGAGACGGCGCCGGAAGGAGCAGTACAGATTTCTGGCGAGGAGACTGACCAAAAAGAAGGAGAAGGTGGGAGCAATGACCTCCGTGGTGATGATGCGAAGATGTTGGATGGTGGTCCGGTGAGGAGTGACCTTCAGCAATTGCTGGTTAAAGGCCTTCTGACTCGGATTTATTGGAAGGTTGCAGTTGGCAAGTTGCCGGTGGGGCAAAGAGACTGCCAAAAAGGGTCCAATAAGATGGATCGAAATTTGGTTATTAGCATGTCATCCGAGGGTGCAAGCGAACAGGATGAGAACCTGGCACTGGAGGACGATGCTGATCAGTCAATGGGTGACGGTGCGATGGTTGTTCTGGTGTATGATCCAAGGACGCTGATTCAGTCGCCAACAACTGATTGGGTTATGCGTCGCGGTCTTACCGATCGTTCCGTCTGGCCAGCAATGGCGTACATGGCACAGAGGATATGTGCTGAAATGGTTCAAGTGGATGAAATGAATGCCCAGCTAGGGACTGGAGCACTCCTTTTTCAAAGGAGAGATCAAGGACATTATACTGACCTGCATCATTCGTTCCATGACAACCCGTGCTTGCCGGCGGTGGGGAATTATCCTCTTTCAGTGATGGGTGCCTTGTTGTCTCCTGGTCTGGAAGGGGAATTCAAGAATACTGACAAGTTTGGAACTGCTATGGAGGCAATTGCCTATGATTGGAGCCGCAGTCCAGGCATGGAAGTTCATATTGAACTTATGGCGAGGGTAGCCAAAATGGTTCACCCATTCCTGAATCTGGGAGCCCAAGGGTCGGTGATGGTTTCGGAATTTCTCTGGCAGCGCGGGAGGGCTCGGTTGATGGAGTTCCTTCAAGCGGCGACTTGTGCGGACCAATTGGAGGCTCTCTGGAGAAGGATGGACGACGATGCTGATGAAGAGGTGGATCCTTCGACAGCGGTGCTGGAAGTTCTTGGACCAGAGGGTGCGGTGCTTGATCAAGGGAACAATGAATCCCTTATTCCCATTGAAGATGCTGGAGGTGAGACAAGTGGTGACACTGGAGGGGATGGCAAAGCGCCAGAAGTTTCTCCGGAAGAGGAGACATGGGTCATCAAGACTGGCCGACACAAGGATTTTCTTGTGGTCAGTGTACTCCCGCGTGGCTTCGAATTTCTCTATGCAGGACCGCGCTACTGGTAAGATCTTTGACAGCACAAAAGGGTATCCTGGTGAAGGACCAAACAATGATGACAATCCTTCCTCTAAGGGGAACTTACCCTGGATCTCGGAAGACTACCTCGACGAAGTGGTGTCAAAAAAGATGGAAAGGTCTTCAGATATGGGTGGGCTTGTTCCGGGAAGTGAGGGACCATTGGAAAAGGCAGAGGTGGAGAATGTTACTGCCTCTAAAATTCTTATGGCTCTTTGGAAGAAGGGACATAGAGTTGGTTATAGGAGGTTGTGTCGTTTGAACGCATCTGGATGCAAGGTTGGAGCAATGAAATGTCCAATCAAAAGGGTGCAGAAGATTGGCACTAGAAAGGCCTTCATGAAGATGTTCAATGTTTTTGGATCGTCTCAGCATAGCTCAGGAGTTGGCGGAAAACCGATCATGAAGGTGGTAGGACCAAGGCCAGGTTTTCCAGCTGTACTCCAAGCACCAAATACTGATAGCACGTCGGGTGAAGGGAGCAGTCCCCAGGTACATGGCAATGTTCATGTAGAGCACAATCGCCCTATGGACCGGTATGAGGCAGAGCGCTTGGAGAAGAGGAAGAAGGGTTTCTGCTATTGGTTCGGCAAGGGGAAAGATCGCTGCAAATTCGGTGACGACTGCAAATTCATCCATTCCGAAGATGATGTGGTGCTACATTCATATTGGTGCAAATACTATGTGGCAGGGAGAGAATGTTTCGCTGGAAAGGATTGTGGGTTCTCGCATGATGCAACTGGTGTGAGGTGCGTCCAGTTTGCTCGGTCTGGGAAGTGTCGATTTGGTGACAGGTGTGTCTTCGAGCATGGTGTTCCGTTGGAAGAACAGAGGCCAAGGTCTCCAAGGACGCCCCCAAGGGATGGTCCAAGGAGAAAGTCTGGTGCAAATGGTGGAGAAAAGGAGATCTTTCCTGAACAGTTCGATGATGATGAGGAGGATTTTATGGTTTATGACGAAGAGACCAAGATGACGGAACTGTTGATGGAGGCGATTTCATTTCTGTCCGGTGGCAAGCCAGATTTGGCTCGAGCAGAGGCGGACCCATTGTTCAAACTCCTGAAGTTCACTGGAGATGCTGACCAAATGGATCAAGTATGGGTTTCGTGGACCACTGAAATGTTGACCGTGCTGGAACTTCTCGAAGTAGTGAAGTCGTATGAGGTTTCGCTCGCGGAGGTGGAAGAATGGGTCAATGACCTGAGGATATGGTATGAGCGAGCCAATTTGGGAGAGGAAAAGGATCCCAAAAGAGGTAAAAAGAGATCCCTAGAAAGGGAGTCCAGCAAGGATATTCCTGCCGAAAAAGGAGTGGTTGAGACTTCGGAGACGGAGGTTGCCGTTGAAGAAGAGAAGAAAAAGGTAAAAAAGAAGAGGAAAGCTGCAGCTATCGAAGATCCTTACACTCTCATGGTTCCAAAGCCGAAGAAGATGCCGACGATCATTGAGAAGGGTGGATCAACATCCAATGTGGTGGCTTCTGCAGTGGAAAAATCCTCGAAGACGCGCACAAAGTCAAATGTCGGTGGAAAGACAAAGAAGAGGGAGAAAAGTCAGAGTCCCAAAAAAGAAGAGGTGGTAATGGTGCAAGATCCTGAGGAAAAGGATCGTCCATCTGATGCGGATGCACCAGGGTCTGCCACTGCGAATGAAGAGCTGGGTCAATCTTGCCAGGCGATTGAGGACGCAAAGAGAGAAGGATTGGTATCCTCAATTCAAAGGGGCGTACAGGATCCTGTTCTTACAGTTTCGGACCTGGAGTATATTCTGCTGCAACTTCACCTCAAGATTGCCAACAATCGGAAAAAGAAGTGATTGGATGGTATGGATGAAGGGATAGTTTTTCTCTTTCTGGAGACGGGTGCGCTGGAACAGCCAATGTGCTGACAATGTGGTGGTTACTATTAAGGGTATGGAAATCCCTGATAGTAGAAGTCAGTAGCTTTTCGCGTAGCGAAGACCACGGTTTGTGGTGAAGAAGGCCAAGGAGTCTTCAGTGATGAGAGGATCATGGTGAAAAGAGATTCTCTATGGGTAGTAGGTTAGCCAATGTGCTATAATTCCGTCCTGGAAGACGTTAAACCACAACTTGCATTTCAAGCAGCTGGCTGCTGCCTTAATGGCAGTTTTTGGCCAAAAGACCTGCATCTCCAATGTGTCCTAGGAAATCCTAGGACAGGGGGAGTGCGGAGCTGCAATTGGTATTGTAGAAAGGAGTTAGTGTTGGAAGTTGAAAGGGTTAATGAACCCGTAAACCATGTTTGGCTCAAGATGGGCTTGAACAGAAAGCCACAAGTTCAAAAAGTAGTGCCTGGGTTCTTAGGGTTTGGTAAGGGTGTGGATTCCTTCCCCCTTTCCTTTCCCCCTGGGTTGCTCTTATCCGTGTTCTTGGTTGTTTCTTGGTTCGATCTGGGAAATATAAGTTCAGGGCGATTAGGGGAGTTGATTTCCTTCCTTGGTTGTCCCCCCGTATAGGGTTTAGGGTTTCAGGGTTTAGGGGCTCAGGATTCGGGTTGTAGGGCATAGGGCTTAGAGGTTTCGTGAATGTCGGGCCAGGTCGAGGCGGTCGACGTGCAGCGTTCACGATCTCTAGGATACTCGCAAAGGAGCGAAGCACCGACGGCAGCGTGCCCGACATTACGAAACCCTCTGTGCAAGCCCGGGGTCGAACTTCATGAGGTAGGCAAGGACCTCAGTCCGGCATTCCCCAGGCACGAAGGACCCACTTCAAGGCTCTGGGTTTCAGGGTTTCACTTTAGGGTTTGGGGTTTGGGGTTTAGGGTTTGGAGTTTAGGGCTCAGGGTTTAGGGCTTAAAAACTCCAACCTAAGAGCCCCAGGTCGGAGCTGGAGGGGGCTTGGGTGCGGCGAGGGCTTTGGACTTCTAGGCTCTGCGCCAGGAAACCCAGAGCCGCAGAGTCCGACCCGTGCAAATGGGGAGTTTAGGCTTTAGGGTTGAGGGTTTAGGGTTGAGGGTTGAGGGTTTCGGGTTTAGGGTTTAGGGTGATAGTCCACGTTTGGGGTGTTCTAAGTAGACGGCCCAAGAATATCCAGAGAGTCCAAAGTCCCAAGTTTTACGCCTTCAACTACCATAGGGATCTTCAATTCAGGAGTGTTTTTGGAGTCTCAGGGTAGCGTCACCAAACCCCAAACCCTTAAAGCCCCAAACCCTTAAACCTAAACCTTCAAAACCCTACACCCTGCCCGAATCCCACCCCAAAGCCCCAAAACCCCAAATCCCAAACCGCAAACACTATAAACCCCAAACCTCCATGCTGGGAACAGGGCCACAGCTGCTGACCGCGAGACGCCCTGCACACAGTTCACCAGCACCTCGGGGGGTTTAAGGCTTAGTGATCGGGGATTCACCAGAGAGGTTTGGGAATAGGGCTTAGGAGTTTAAAAGCAGGAGCAGCCGGCCGAACCTCTCCGAAGCTTCCTTGAAGTGAAGCCCAAAGAACGGAACAAGCACAGTGCATAGGTTGTCCTACCAAGCTTGGTTATGCTCTTTGGCTTTAGCGCAGGTCTCAGAGCTTGAGCAAAGACAGTCTGGTCCTGAGACAATGCTGAACCTGGCACAGCGTTTGGACACGTAAGCGCAGGCATGCTAAAGAAGTGTTCAACGACAGCAACGACAGCAGGCAGCTGCATATCACTCGCATGGAAGGCGCTCGTCATCCCTTAAAGGGTATTTCTAGGACGTAGGGTACCTCGCCAACAGTAATCTCTGACCGGCCACGCGATGCCGGTCACTGGAGTTGTGTGCGTCGTGGATGAACTGCAATGCACCTGAGCTGCCAGGGCAGCAGAACCAGTATCCTAAATGCACCCGTGAGAGTGTAAGCAGATACAACTATGTAAGCATAAAAACATGAACATATACATATTATGTATTTATGTGTTTGTATACTTACATATTTTCACATTCATATTTATCTGTAATTTTGCATGTATATGCATACGCATCGTTTCGAATGCTTATGCAGAAGTCTTCAGGCGCATGCATATCTGGTGATCCTTGCACATGTGCCACAGAGCCGTCCAACACTCGAAAGAAACCGCACAAGACATTGCAGTCTTTGGGTTTGGACATGGGTGTCGAGCGCTGCTTAGGGTTTAGGGTTTAGGGGTTGGTGTTTGGGGTTTCGGGCTTAGGGTCTATCTAGAAACGCCGGCTCTGAACCCTACAAACCCTAAGCGAAAGCCCTAGGCGCCGTCCATCTCCACCAGAATGTCCTGGTCCGGGGTGTCCCCCAAGCCGATCCTGTTGGAGCTTTCGGGTTCCGTCAAGGGTTGTAGGGTCTTGGGCTTAGGGTTGCAGGGTTCAGAGTGGTGGGTTGGGCACTGGTTTCTTCAAGAAGCTTTGGTTTGAGGGTATTGGGGAGGTTTAGGCTTAGCCGATTGGGGGGGGGGTTAGGGCGGCAGTCTTCAGTGTTTTAGAGGCTCCTGGTATGCAGACAAAAGGTTTGGTTTCGACGGGAGTCAAAAACTAAACCCCCAGTCCAAACCCTACAAGTATACACCCTAAACCACTGGATTCAAGGCTTACGGCTTAGGGAAACAGCCGAGTTTGGCCGAGTGGCTTCTTGTACACGAAGCCCACACCTCGTTGGGTGTTGTACTCGGTCAACAGCCTGAACCCACAAACACAGCAGCACCATGTACTTTGAGCTACTCGAGAAGTGCTCTGGGCCAAGAACGACCTAAGTCTCAGACCCTACATTGTCGGAACCCGAAAAACGGCGCAAACCTTCAAACCCCTAAACCTAAAAGCAATGCTTGGGGGAAGCTTCCTTGAGACCCCCCCCCCCTCCCCCCCATTTCGTTCAAGCGACTTCGAGATGTCCTGGCGGATGTTGACCTAGCGTCGTAAGCGTGGGAACCGGACTACGCCGACTTTGAGGTTTGGGGTTTAGGGTTTTTTTCCTGTAATCGCACACCAATCGCCCTTGTCAGTGAGCTCCCCCACTCCAACCAGGATGACGATGCCCATCAAGGAAGCTCCACTCCCATTTCCGCTGCCACCACTGCCCCCACCACCACTGTCACTCAATCTCGTCATCAATGTACCACCATCGTGCTCCACCACTGTTGTCCCAACGAGACGACGAAGATGCCCGTGAGGTATGTAGAAGATCCGTTTCACTCCCATCACCCCCACTGCCACCATGGTTTACACCACTTTCCTTCAACACTGGCCCCACCACTACCACTCCGCCCAGTTCATTGGAAGAAGTCGCAGCCACATCATCTCCTCCACCACTGAGAAACCCGAAGACGGAGAGGACATCAAAACACCACTCGGTAGTCCATGAGAGTTCTCACATCTCTCTGCTTATCGCCCCCCAGTTCAACCCCTGCAAGGAGATCAGGCTCAGGTGCCGGAACCCAAAACCCCAAACCCGCAAGAATCCGAATTGTTACACCCCAAACCCTAAACCCCAAACCCCAAACCCTAAACCCTAAACCCTTCGAGTTGTGGCCTCCTGGGCCAGGTTCAGGACGTGGGTGATGCCCGTTCGCACGGTGAGCTCCTGGCAGACCGGAGATCCGCGTCGCCACGACCCCACTTGTGAGCTCTTAGGGTTTAGGGTTTAGGGTTTCGGGTTTAGGGTTTAGGGCTTCTTAGTGCAGTAGCCTGGGCTATCAGTGGGTCAATGAGAGAGGACAGCCCTAATCTAGAACTCCCGAGAAGAAAGACTGGGCCGACCTGAAAGACTGAGCGTTCGAGGAAGGGAGCCTGAATACCATGCGCAACCTATTATGCAACCTGGTCCTCCCCAACCCAGAGATCGACAACCCAAAACCCTAAACCCTAAACCCTAGTAAACACTAGGGGGTTGAGACCTTGAACACTACAATGAACTCATGGTCTCGCACCCCCCAACGTCAAACAGGCCTTGTCGTTGTCCAGGTTCCTCTTGCCTCAGCCGCCCCCGATAGACAAGTACAACCACAACTTCGGCTGCTAAGGGGTAGGGGGAAGAGGCAGATCGAGGTTTGGAGCTTGGAGGCTTGGGAGTTTCGGGGCGCTTCGTCGGGCTTCAGGAGTTCCTTCTCCAAGGACATTGCGCTTTTTGGCTCAAAGCCCTAAACCCGAAGGCCCTGAACCCTAAACTTTGAAGGCTGGAGCCAGGCAGCCGCCAACATAGAGCCAGGGCAGGATCTCGCTGCTGTGCGACGTAAGGTGCGACTCGAAGTGCTCCGACAATACCTCCTGCTCCTCAGCTCGGGGGGTGTCCCCCTTGAAGCTGCCACAAGGGGACTACGTCTTTGCCCATTTGGAGAGAGATTTGGTCGCCTTTCAAGCTTTTTTGGCTGCCACCCAGAAGACAAGACTTGTGGCGGCTGCTGGCAGTCATCATAGAGAAGGGCTCGTGTGGCGGATGTGGGCATGCCTTCGCGGCACCTATTACACTACGGGCCGTCGTATTTGGCGTACCCATGACTATAACTCAAAGACAGTGCCTCCAGATCCCCCAAAAATCCAAACAACCAAACACTGAGCATGAACTAGGCCCCCCCCCCCGGCAGAAGTGCTGGCAGGCAGCGCAGCGCGGACATTGCCGGCGGCTCCGCGCGCAGTCGGACGGGATCCTGCCAGGCACAAGGCTTAGACTCCCAACAAAAAAGAGGGGTTTGGGGGTTTTAGGGTTCAGGGGTCTCAAACCCCAAACCCTAAGCCGCCAAAACCCAAAACACAGACCAAAAAACCTGACGACGTCCGAGGCACTGGGAGAGGTCCAGGTCCTCGATCTCCTGCACTTTTCTGGGTTTAGGGTTTAGGGTCTAGGGTTTAGGGTTTAGGGTTTAGGGTTTAGGGTTCAGGGTTCAGGGTTTAGGGTCTAGGGTTTGCGGTTTTGGGGCTTGGCAGCGTCAGGGAGGCTTTGCTAAAGGCTTCCGTGGCTTAGGATGTGGAAATCATGATTTCTGGAACTGGATGCCTCGCCATCAACCTTCTTGCGGCTCCTGCTGCAGTGTGCTTCGGGCACGCAGAAAGGACCCGAATGTAGAGAACCCCACGGGCTCAAACCCGAACCGCAAATCCCCTAAAGCAAACCAAGGCCACAAAATCCCCCCACAAACGCCCCTAAACCCTGAACCCTAACCCCTCAACCCTAAACCCTCAACCCTCAAGCCTAAACCCTAAACCCGTAAGCCCTACACCCTCAGCCTGGTTTAGGGGCAAACCCTAAACACCCCAACGCGCGTTCCCGGTTCCGAACCGGGGCCTTGGACTCTTCTCTGTCCTTCCGCCGCCCCTGGCGCAATTAGGGATTTTTGGGGTCTTTAGGTTTTAGGGCTTTAGGGCTTTAGGGTTTTGGGGTTTTAGGGCTTTAGGGTTTTAGGGTTGTAGGGCTTTAGGGTTTTTGGGTTTAGGTTTTAGGGCTTTAGGCTTTAGGGGAAACATCCCCGTAGGGTTTTAGGGTTTCAGTGGTTTTGAGGTTTCAGGGCTTTAGGGCTTCAGCGGTTTCAGGGTTTAGGGCTTTAGGGCTTTAGGGTTTTAGGGTTTTAGGGCTGTAGGGTTGTAGGGTTTTGCTGTAGGATTTTAAGGTTTTGAGGGTTTAAGGACTTTAGGGCTTTAGGGACTGAGGGCTCAGGCACAGGGTCCCATGAGACAGGAGGCTTCTGCCGACCCGAGCCTCCGCGGCGACGCGCTGGAGCAGCTCAGACATGCCGCTGTCACGGCGATTCGCCTGAGAGGGTTTAGGGGTTTGGGGTTTAGGGTTTAGGGTGTAGGGTTTAGGGTTTAGGGTTTAGGGTTTCGGGTTTAGGGTTTAGGGTTTAGGTTTGAATTAAGGCACAAGAAATGACAGACCCTGGAAGCCGTGCAATGCTACCCCTGAGTCGCCAGCAAAGTCCGGGGAATGCTCCTTATCATTGAGTGTCGTTACACTTCTCTGGTCTACAGAAATGCCATGTTGCACCTCGCCGCCCGCTGCTAGCCTAAAACCATCAGCCCCTGATCCCTGAACCCCAAATCCGCAACCCGCAGCCCTAGACCCTGGGTTTAGGGCTTAGGGTTTAGGGTTTGGGTTTCGGGCTTAGGGCTTAGGGTTTGAAGCCTACACCCCCCAACACAGCGGCATGGGTTGGGGCCTTGGGCTTGGCAGCTGCTTTGGTGCCGGGGCCCTGAAAGCTGTGAGGACTTCAAATTTAAGGTTTAGGGCGGTTTAGGGAGTGAATTTCAAGTAGGGTTTAGGGTTTAGGTTTAGAAGATTAAGGTTTAGGGTTTCGGGTTTAGGGTGGTCTAGGGTTTGAGGCTTGAGTTTCAAGTTGGGTATTGGGAGTTTCGGGGAGTCTCGAGGAGTTCGAGAGGTTTCTGTTTTGAGCGTATGAACAAATTTCCAGCTACATGAGTTTAGAGGTTTATGGTGTAAGGCTTAGAGATCCAAGTTCCAGATGCATGGGAGCCCTAAACAACTTGTGCCCAGCAGGAGCCCAAAACCCTCAACCCTAAACAAACCCTAAACCCTAAACCCTAAATAAACCCTGAACCCCTAAACCCTAAACCCTAAACCCTAAACCCTAAAACCCTAAAACCCTAAAACCCTAAAACCCTCAACCCTCAACCCGCCTTCGCCGGGGGGCGCCTCCCAGCTGGGCCCTTGCCCTTCCCTTTGCCCGGCGGGGGGAGCAGCTCCTGCACAGCAAAAGGAGACCCTAAACCCTAAACCCTAAACCCTAAACCCTAAACCCTCAACCCTAAACCTTAGGGTTTGGGGTTTGGGGTTTTGGGGTTTTGGGGTTCGGGGGTTTAGGGGGTTTAGGGGGTTTAGGGTGGCTTCTTGTGGTACATGCCCGGGGCCTCGGGTGATGACCCACAAAGCGCTCACTAAACCCCCCCGAACTCGCTAAACCCTAAACCCTAGACCCCAAACCCCAAACCCTAAACCCCAAACCCCAAACCCTAAACCCTAAACCCTAAACCCCAAACCCGCACCAGCCAGCGCCTGGAGGAGGAGGTCGCTGCCCAGGTCGGAGCCCGAAGGCGACTGCCAGGCCTCCGTTTCCTGGTGAAGTTCAGGGAAGGCTGGGGGTGGTCTAGGGTGTAGGGTTTAGGGTTGAAGGTTTAGGGTTTTGGGTTTGGGGTTTGGGGTTTGGGGTTTTGGGTTCAGGGTTTTGGGTTATACGAATCGTATACTCCAATATTCCATAGCACGCTTCAAGGTCTTCCTGTGCTGCTTCGTACGGCGCTGGCCTTCGCTCTCCATTTTGAGTCAGCAACCCTTCGCCTTTGCGCCTCGAACATGCCCTACTCCCACGATCTACATTCGCGACCCTTCCCGTGTCTCTATCGTAGTATGCTACCTCTAGTTTAAAGTACTGAAAAAGAAAAAACAGCACAGTTTAGATCAAGCCCCCCGTACTGAGCCCAAGACTTGGTGAGCCAGCACGTCAACCTGCCCACGAATCGCAAAAAACACAGCCCGGAATTTCTGAGCCGATTTCGGTGCTGGGAAATGAAGGGATGGGGACCAAGCTTGTGCTTCTGCCGCTGGCTGCGCGTGCCGCTTGGGTGCTGGACTCATGCAGCTGGTGAAAACTTACCAGGTGGATAACTTACATGAGGTTCTGCATGTAAAGGTTTCTGTGTGTATGTATACATGCTGAAACTTCTCGCATGAGCTGAAGAGAGTTGGAGATCCGGAACCGTCAAAGAAGGAGCAAGAGGCCACCAAAAGGGCCAAATAGCTCCATGTATCCTCTATCGTGTATCTTATGACTATGTAATGTCCCTCTCGAGGAGCAGAAATCACCACGTGGGCGCTTTTTGCAAGGTGAACCCGAAGAGGGGCCCCTAGCGGCCATAACGTCGCAGACCAAACCCCCACTTCTGAAGGCCTCGGCCGCCATCTTTGGATCATCGCCGGAGCGTCTCTCCTGACAGATGCGAACCATGCAACAACGAACCTTCCATCGCAAGCCCAAATGACTCGAAGCCCACAAAAATCGACAAGCCCCCAACTTCCCAAAACGCACACGAAAAAACGTTGTGTGGCGTAAGCTTGACAGAAGACGCAAAAAGGGTCTCAGTTTAACTGCCGTTCATACTTGGATTACCTGCCAAACTTCCCCCGAAAGAGGGCCTGACGTAGAACAAAAAAACCCAGACTGGCCCCGACCAACAAGGGCCCCCAATGCAGTCCAGGGTGAAGTCCAGTGAAGCTGCTGTGGTGGATGGCGAAAGCACCTCCACCACCCGTCTTCAACTTCCAATTTGGAAATTTCTGGGTTGTTGTTAACGGACTCAAGTTAAAGAACTTGGAAGTATGGTACAAAAGATTCAAAAAGACGGTTTCCTCATTCTGGCAACCTGGCCGAAATTCCTTAAACGCAGCCCAGATAATCAAGCACGGTCTCCTCTTCTCTCTTCGAAATTTGCGCCCAACCTTCAAACCCCAAGTAGACCCCTACAACCTCGCGGTTATCATGTGTCCGAGGTAAGCTTGCTGATGCTTGCTGCTCCTACATTGTGAACGCACCTGGACATTCAGGGCACCCAAGAAATGACCATAGTTCAAGGTTTACGGTTTAGGTTTTAGGGTTTAGGGGTTATGGCTTTAGGGTTAGGGTTTCAGCCTTAGGGGAAACAAACTCTCCACAACCCTGGGCCACCCAACCTGACGGATGCAGGCTTCGGCGCATTGTCGCGCCAGGACCTGGCAAATTTGGGGGCTCTGAGGTTGAAGCTGCGGGCCCCTTGAGGGTTTACAACCACCAATCCCTCAACCAGCAACCCATTCACCCTCCACCCTGGCACCCCCCTAACAAATCTTAATGCCCAGCCTGAACCCCCCCCCACAAAGCTTAATGCTGATTTGCATACTGGCATAGTGCCCTCCGGCCGGGAAATGGCACAATGACACCTGGGCATTCGCCACGATGATGCGCGTGATCTCGGCGGTCACCTGTTTTTACCCCGCAATTGGCTTTGGGGATTTAAGGTTTAGGGCTGAGGGTAGCTAAGTGCAGCACTAAGGATCGCAGTTCGAAGATGAAATTTGGGAGCGGTGACGTTTCGAGATTTGGATACCATCCTAAGACACACAGGAAGCTCTGCTCCTCGAAACCTGTTGATAATTGGACCTGAAGAACCACACTTCAAGCACAAGCTCCTGCGGATGTTGGGATGAACACTTGGATACGTCGCAGCCTCCTCTGCGAAGCTCGCTGGGATGGACACCTCGCAAAAAATCAAGTTTTGCGGCACAGTGCAAGATAGAGGTACTCGGACAAGAAGTTTTGAGAGCTCCGTCTCAACACGGCTCTAAAGTGTTCGTTATGTTTCCGAAAATGCCAAACTATACAGTGGTATGTACGTTCTTTGAGACTTGCGGGGGCTGCGCTGCCTGCATCGGCTGCGATGCCGCGAAAGCGTTGGCCAGGGAGGGCTCCATGACCTGGGTATTGTCTGCTAGGCAATTGTGGAGGGGTTGCAGTTTCATGATTGTTTAAGAGTAGAAGTGTCTGGCTTAGGGTTTACGACTTGGAAATGTGGAGGGTTTAGACTGCAAAAAAACCTCAAGATGTGAGTTCTTCTGTGACCCCGTGCCGGGAGAATGTTCCAAAAAAGCTCGAGAAGTCACCTCACAACTAAGCAGGTTCACCAAAAGATCGCACTGGAAGCGGCCACGACTGCACAACAACAATCTTCCAGACGAAGCTCGTTTCAAAGTTTCTACTGCCAAAAGCAAAAATCTTGCTACATCTTGCTCCGAGCGGCTAGGCAAATGGGTGCAGCGACCAGCGACGGCACCCGAAGAAGAGTGAATGTCAGGCTAAAGTTGCTGGGGCTTATGATTAAGGGTTGTTTGATGTCCATGCATGTCTGGGCTTGCATCTCACACCCAACCTGTGTAACCTGTAACCATATAAATATTTTTTTTATTGTAACGAGCCTAACACCAGCTGGTCTCGCCCGTGAACAAGATGCATCTACCTGCTACCAAGTAATAGCCGATGTCAGGTTTCACAAACAGGCCTTGCAAACGGCTGCAGCCAGGCAAGTGCCTCGACAGTTCCCGCCCATGTTGTTAAACATGCTCTAACAAGCTCTGCCATTGAAACTGTCTGCTGTTCTGCAGTCTCCACTTGCAGCAGGCGAACTAACATTGTTTGCGTCAACTAAGCGCAACCGATCACAAGAGTCCCAAAGAGCTCGAAGTTCTGCCGCAGTGACCAACGGAAAAAAAAAAATTGTGACAGGCACAGCACTGCCAAGGAAGCGGACCACAAACACAACCTGCAAGGCCGCAACCATTGTTGAAGTAACCCGTACACAGATTACACAGTCTTACACAGTCTAAAAAAAACTGTAAAACAGGCTGCTTGTTGAGGTTTGTCCGCTTTCCAAAGTTCCAATGGGGTTTGTTTCCATTTTTTCTGTTTTGGAGCAAACGGCCGTCTGGAAATGTTCAGAACCTGTTGTTGAAAGCGGTCGCACATGCTGCCTTTTTGGCAAAGAACACTTACCACACACAAAACAAAGAACACTTTGGATTATGCAAGCCTTATAAACTGGTAAGAATATTAACTACAGGGGCGGACTGTGAAATGCGGAAGTTCCAGAAGAGCCAGAAAGCAAAATCTTCATCCATCACCCAGACATGCAAGAAGTTAGTGAGCTTGAGCAACGACGCACCCACACAGAAAGACAGCAGGAATCGGTATGGCAAAAGTTCTTCTCCAGCAGAAGCCGCAACGGTCAAACGATTCACAACACTTTAGACTGTAAAACATCACATATTCAGAAAACATACAAAAGCAAATCAGAAACAAACAAAAAGAAAAGAAGTCAAGCAAAACACAAAATAACGCAAAACCAAATTAAAAACTGCTCTCTACTGATAGACTACAACTGCGACTACAACTTCAATACCTCAACCATGACTACTTGGATTTTTTGCTTGATGGCAAAATGGGGGTGCAAAGCACTCTCCCGCTATGTCTGCAGCCTCCAAGACAAAATTGTAAGAACAGAGACCTTCAGTTGCAGAATCCATCAGTTGCAAAATCCATGAAATCAACGTCTTAGCGTCTTTCCAACAACCTTAAAGACGTGACTGTTACGCTAGAATCGTGAAGAAACTGCAAAATGCGATCGTGGCTTTACACAATCTTCAGAACAAATGGACAACCTGAAGGTCAAATGGACAATCTGAAGAAGGTGCAACGGCAAAAAAGCAGGCTGCCAATAACTTGTGGTTGTTTGCAAGTGGATTGGGTTTTTGGTGATCGATTTGTCGCAGCTCAAGTTCTCTCTAAATCGAAGGATCCACGTTTCCTCTGCCGCAAAAACGTGTGATACTTCAACCAAGGTGTTTAAACTTGCGGTCTTGCCCGTCATTCTCTGATTGTTCGAAACGTCGCCTACCACAACACTCCAAAATCACAATGTTCTCCAACATGGATTGGATTGAGAGAACGAAATGTACATTTGGATCATTTTGGATCCTTAATCTCTTATCGTCTTGCTCTGTCAAATCGATCCATCGCCGCTCGGTCGCAAGAAAGAGGGGGTAATCTTCACTTGAGTTTCAAGAATGGCTCTTGGGCTGGGAAGTCTTGGAGAGAGTTTGAACTAGAAACCAAGAAGCATCTAAGGCCACCTTAAAAACCAATCTGTTAGACTTGATGCGCTATATATTTGTAAATCGTTTGACGCTTAACGCTGACGGCTTCTGAGACGCTAAGACGTTGAGTTTCATGTATTTTGCAACTGCTACAGACATAGCGGAAGTGCTTTGCACCCCCATTTTGCCATTAGGCAAAAACCCAAGTGAAGTTTTCTGCAGGGCACACCTAAAGCTTCAGCCAACGGCCAACGTTTGCCAATCTGATCCCTATCTCGAGCTTTGAAATTGGAGTTCAAGCATGATATGGCCTCTTCACAGGACTGCTACTACTACTGCAACTGCTTCTACTTCTACTACTACTACTACTACTACTACTACTACTACTACTACTACTACTACTACTACTACTACTACTACTACTACTACTACTACTACTACTACTACTACTACTACTACTACTACTACTACTACTACTACTACTACTACTACTACTACTACTACTACTACTACTACTACTACTACTACTACTACTACTACTACTACTACTACTACTACTACTACTACTACTACTACTACTACTACTACTACTACTACTACTACTACTACTACTACTACTACTACTAGGTGTCGGTACCATTCGCGACGGTGTCATTTTCTTCGATTCCCAGTGCTAAAACCTAGGTTTCGCGCACATTCCAGGCTCCAGTGCCCCTTTGTCTTTTCTTCTTTCTACATGTACCTGCACCGTACGCCTTGCCAGTTTGGGTTTGGGCTGTTAAACTGAAACATCGGTATTTACGACACTTCGTGGCTTTTTTGCAGAGCATCCATGTCCGCACGATGATTACGTCCGTGTTACCAGCGCATCCATGTTGACACGATGATAACTGGTAACGTCCGTGTTACCAGAGCATCCATGTCCGCGCGATGATAACGTCCGTGTTACCAGAGCATCCATGTCCGCGCGATGATAACGTTTGTGTGACCACTGCGTTCGCAATGGCCAGAGCATCCATGTCCTTACGATGATAACCTCCATGCAAAAACATCGGTATTTGCGACACTTCGTGGCTTCATGGCTTGCGAATGGCCAGAGCATCCATGCCCGCACGACGATAACGTCCCTGTTTCCGGAGCATTTATGTCGCGCGATGATAACGTCCGCGTGACCAGAGCATCCATGTCCGCTTGAGCCCAGCACTCAAGTCCGCTCAGTGTCTTCCATGTCAAAAAAAACAAGATAAGACAAACCCTGCCAATCACCTGCCATCAGCTGGAAACACTGTAAAGCGCATGCATTTCCTGCCAGTCCTGTGCAAGCACCACACCGTCGCGTACGTAACCAGCGCGTACTACTCCTACGACTACTACTACTACTACTACTACTACTACTACTACTACTACTACTACTTCTACTACGACAACTACTACAACTACTACGACTACTACTGCTACTACTACTACTATTACTACAACTACTGCTGTACTACTGCAACCTCTATCAGAGAAGCCCCACTGCTACTACTGCTACTCCCGCCACAACAACACCACTGCCGCTACTTCTACTTCGCTTGCTGCTTCTTCCTACTCCTACAACTACTTCTACCCATCTACAATGACCGCCACTCCACCACCATTGCTGCGATTGCAACTGCTACTACTGATGCTACCCCACTGCAACGACAACCACGTAGATTCTCATCGTCACATCAATCTGCCACCGCCGCACTACTGCCACCTGTGCTGGTACCACCGCTGCGTTGACGACAGAATGTGAAGCATTTGGAGTCAATCCTAGTCGTAAACATAAGGCTTTCTTTGCACCAGTTCGACAGATCTACCAGGCCAGAAGATGGAAGCCGCGTGACAGCTGTGGCATGTTTGACCTGATACTCTTTAGGCGCCACGGCGTTCTTTACGCCGGCATCCGTTGACCTGTAAGCCTTGAACTTTCTCAACCCCTGCTCGAGAGGTCTGCAGGGCCAGCTTCGAGACCTAGGTCGTTGCAACCTTCTTGAGCAGGAGCCGCACGTCACAGGTCGCAATCAATCGCTTCTCGCCTGTTGTATGAGTGTTTCACATCACATTGTGCCGACAGTCATGTTTTTTTGGTTGACACAAGTCCCGGCAAGTATTGCTCCTGTAGCGCCGTTTGCGCCGTTTGAGCTTGCTGTGGTGACATCATGCTGATGAGCTGCTGCATCTGGACCAAAACATTCTGACCAGCCATGCCTTGCCAAGCACCCATGCACTGGAACTGCCGACTGTGTACCGCACGCACCTGCGCTCACAGCTCCGATGCCTGCTTGTCTTCCTGCCATCCCTCCACTCAGAGAGGACAACTCACTGTCAATTCCCCCAGCTGGAACCGGCGGAAAATGACACGCATGTGCCTGCATGCCCACCGCGTGAGCAAGAGGTTGCTGGGTTTACAGACTGCGTAGTGTCGCTTCAAAGTTGGGCAGCGTTGGCAAGCGTTGTGTTTGCAGAAGAGATAGGCATGTGTGTGCGTTGGCCAGATACGATTTGGCAACATTCGTTGAATGAAGAGCAGAAGACACGGTCGGTGAGGCTGTATGGCTTGTTGAAAGCAGCTTTCTTGGACCATGCTAGGGCAACCCTCATGATACAGGCGTTCAGCGAAGGTTTGCCACTTGATGGGTCTCTTGCAGATCCAGCCAGAAGTTTGGGGAATGTGAACTGTGGGTACGAGCTGCTTAGGCAGCTGGCTCAGCAGTTTTCGTTGCGCAGCAGAGCAGAGGCCTTGTCGATGCGGTCGGAACTGTTGCACAGGATGTTCGCCTTGAGAAATTCAGAAATGAATGCAGCTACGATGGTTGGTGATGTGATCAGAAAGATCGACATAGAGGTGTCACGTTACGCCAAGCTGTTGGGCACGCTGCCAACAGCACTAGACAGGCAAGGGTTGAGCATCGGAGATGGAGACATGCTTGTGATTTTGCTGCGGAGTTTGCCAGAAGAAGCGAAGAAGTACGTTTTGCATCACTCGGGAGCAGAAACGTATTAGTCATGTCGGAGTGCAGCTCTTCGTTTTGAGCGTCAGCAGAGGCTTTTCTTGGACCTGAACTTGTCACCGGGAAAGAAGCAACAAGTGTATGAGGTGTTTAATATGACAGCATGGGACGATGACTGGACAGTATGAGTGTGCATGGCCTGAGCATGACGGTGCATGGCATGATGTGTCAGTTTCTTCTGCGGTAAGTGCTGAGCGGTGTGGTCGTTGTGGTAGGAAGAATCACAAGACGGAAAACTGTAGCACAGACATGTCTAAGGTGAAGTGTTTTTCTTGTGGGGAACTGGGACACATCAGTGCGCAGTGCAGTAAAGCCCGCGGCTCAGCCTCATCCTTTGGAAAGGGAAAAGGAAAGGAGAAAGGAAAGGAACGAGGAAAAGGCAAAGATGGAAAAGGAAAGGATAAAGGAAAAGGAAAGGCAAAGGGCAAAGAAAAGGGAGCAAAAGGTCCTGGAAAGGGCAAGAAAGGAAAGATGTTTGAATTAGTGGAATCTTTGCCGCCAGTGCCTGAGCATCCGCAGGTCGATGAGGGCTGGGGTGCGTTTGTGTGGGATGAGGGCTGGAGCAACAGTTGGGATGAGCAATGGGCAGATGAGATCTGGAACGCCGCTGCTGCTGACGAGAGCGTAGGAGAGAGTTTGCAGTTGAGTGCGGTGTTGCCTGTTGAACAGCCTGTTTGTCTGGAACCACTCGTGATCGCTGGACTGAGAGCAGAAGCGAGAGATGGGGAATGGTGGTTGCTGGACAGCGGGGCAGGGGTGACAGTGCTGAGTCTGAAGTATGCAGAGATGTTTGGGGTCTACGTTGATGACTCGAAGAGACAGCATGTAGGGCAAGAGTTTTCTGCAGCGAACGGCAGCTCTGTGCGAATGCTTGGTGAACGGACGATATCCGTCGAACTCCTGCTCGAGAACGGGAGTGGAGAGAACACGTGGCATGCAGCAAGCATGAATGTTTGGGTAGGAGACACGAACCACAACATTATTTCCACGACCATGCTTTGTTTTCGCGGTTGGAGTTTTTCTCAAAATTGTGCCGGGATTGCGCTTGCCACCTCTGCAGGCCTGACAGCCAAGGAGGTCACACTGTTTGGAAATGTTCCCTGGTTGAGATTGAAACCACTGTTGAAGCCCTCCCAGGGTTCTTCGAACGAAGTCGAACTTTCCCTCTCCTCGATATCCGCTGAAGGTGGGGTTCTTGTAGCGCCTGTGACACGGTCGACACAAGCAGAGTTGGCACAGCATCGATTGCAAGGACACACACCGTATCATCCTGGCTGCAGGCACTGTCAAGTTGCCAGAACGGTCTTTCAGCATCGCAAGCGTGTGAACGGAAGACTTGAAAGTGAAGTCGTGGCAGATTTCTTCTACTTGTCATCCACGGGTGAAGATCACAGGCAGGTCCGAGCAGACAACCTGAGGGTGTTGGTACTTGTCGAGCGCATGAGCATGATGACTGGTGCTATCTTGACATCAGGGGATCTTGTAGCGACGCGTACAGAGATCGTGAAATGGCTGCGTGAGTTTGGTCTGGAGTCAGGCTCCTCTTCGGTGTTGTTGATCGCAGATGCTGAAGGGGCAGTGTCCGATTTGGTCACAGGGGCTTCTGGCGAATTCTCCTTCCAAGTTCGAAAGGCAGGACCCCAGCATCATGAAGCAGTCGGAGTGGCAGAACGTGGTGTGCGCAGGATTAAGGAGTCCTTGCAGACGTTGAGGTCAGATCTCAATCAGGAAGGGCTTGACTTGTGCTACAACCATGGAGGATTTGCCAGTGCGTTGTGCTACGTGTGTGGAAGTTTGAACAGATTCTCTAAAGCGCACGGGAGTGACATGGCACCTTGTGATCTTGTGCTTGGGAGGCCCAGTCCAAAAGGACCCTTCACTTTGTTTGGAGCCATAGTCCTAGCAGAACTTCCCCAATCAATCAAGGATCTCGCCCCTAACCTTCCCAGGTTCACCGAAAGTGCCTTCCTCCATCCCATCCTTGGGTCACAGGCCATCAAAGTTCGAGCGCTCATCCGAGTCGAGGGACAGTTGGTGCTAAAGACATTCGCAGCTACGTCGGTGAAACTTTGTGTACCCTTGACATGGCGTCTGGAACTTGTTGAGGGCATCGTTGGAACTCTTGGTGGAGGCCCCCAGTTGCCTTCAGCAAGTGAGGAACGCGAAGTTCTTGAGCCACCTGTGTCACTGAGAGCCCCAGCGTCAGGTCCTCCAGCTCAGTGGGTGAGAACTCATGGATACACGGAAGGATGCTCAGCGTGTGACAATGCACGACATGGGCGTAGGCTGGGCGGTGCACATACGAGAGCCTGTCATCGGAGGTATGAACGCTGGTTGACAGAGTCCATGGCATCTGATGGTGCTAGAGTGGCTATGCAGCCACCTTTGGATGCATCACGTGAAGCCGGAAGTGGATCGGCTGAGGCAGGAAGGTCCCAGCAGTTTGAGACCGATGTTGAGAGTGATGAGCGGAGATTGGTGTTGAAGGACGAAGGTCGAGAGGAAGTGATGCCGATTCCGGATGGCGGGGCGCCCACCGTCATCTTCTGAACATGAACCACGACCAGAGAGTGAGCAGCGCTCAGGTGGAGAGGTGTCGACTCGTGGTGTTGCTTCCGGGAGTGCAGGTGATGAGCCAGAGTTGAAGCGTGTGCGGGTAGTTGAGCCAGCATCACCATCAGCATCATCACGACCTTCACTGCTACAGCGCAGGCCCGCCAAGTCATCCGAGCACATGCAAGTGGACGAGCAAGGATCAGGCCCAAGGGTACCAGAGCAAAAGGGGGTGAAGAGGCATCCTGATGTTGAGCTTGTTGATCTTGAAGATGAGATTCGAGCCTCAGGACCCCAGGAGCCGAGACGACTCGAGGGCTTGTGCTGGTCCAGCAACGCATGTGAAAGTGTTCTGCTGAGCGACGTTGTGACAAGTCCGAGCATGTTTGATGTGGAGGTGAACAGCATTCGATTCCGAAATGGAAGTCAGGACGCGAAGAGTGAGAGTTTCATGTTGGGAGGACGTCGCGTGTTGATTTGGAAGCCTGATGCCGGAGTAGACGACAGTACGTTGGAGGAACTGCCGGGAGATCTTGTATTCTCCGGGATGCAAGAGGAACTCACCAACTTAGAGCGTTGTCAGACAGGCAGGGCAATCCTTGAGCATGAAGTGAAGATCCTGAAAGCTAAGAACCCATCGCTGAGACTTATACCCGCTCGATGGGTTTGTGCCAGAAAGAATCCCACTCGTGTCAGATGTCGCATTGTGGCAAAGGACCTTGCACATGGCTCGGCAAGAAAGCAAGGGTTTAGCTCACCAACCCCAAGCCATGATGCCATGATGCTCACCTTGATCTTCATGGCCACACGTGACATGCAAGGTTGTGCGGCAGACATTGGGCATGCTTTCATGAACTCACCGTTGGACACCAAGTCGAATCCCGTTGTGTTGAAGCTACCGCTGAGCATCAGTTCGGAAGATGGCCAGGCTATCTTCTTCTTCCTGTATTGCGCATTGAATGGACTGCGGGATGCTTCGTTGGCATGGCTTAAGCTTCTTTCTTCGTTGATCCGTCCACTAGGTCTGTTGAGTGATGCACGTGAGCCATGTCTCTTTGCGGGTGTTGTGTGGCACAAGGATAGATCAAGCAGAGTGATGATCGTATGCTACGTGGACGATTTGCTAATCATCACTGATGATCAGTGGGCTGAAGACTTGGTCTTGAGTGCCATCGGGAAGCGAGTAACCGTAAAGGTGACAGGTAGGGTGAAGACATCCAGTCAAGGTGGCGGCATGGTTGAGTTCATTGGTCGGTGCATTCGTCGGTGGCCGGGGCAGAGTGCAGTCGAGGTAGGTGTGAAGCCTGAATACTTGCAATCATGCTTCGATGCGTTTGGCATCCAAAAGGGCACAACTGCCGTTCCAGACCTGGCAGGTCTACTGGAGAAAACAGGTGCACCGGTTTTGACGTCGGAGGCCTACAGCAGATTCCGCAGAGTGCTTGGAAAGGTTCTCTGGTATGCCCAGACAAGGCAAGATCTGAAACTGATGATTGGACTCATCAGTACGCAACAAGCTGCGCCGACACAGAGCACCGAGGCGGCGTTGCGGGCACTTCTACGTTATCTCTACACCGACAGACATGTTGCACTGCGCTTGCCGTCATCGGAGTTGAGTGGTGAGTTCTTGGGATGTTCCGAAGATGTGCTGCGGAATGGTGTGCATGTCTTTGCAGATGCGTCTCATGCTCCATACAGGTTCATCGGCAGAAGAGGGATCACAGGTGGAGCCATCTGTTTTGGAGGAGGTCTTGTGCGAGGGATCGCGAAAGTGCAAGGAGTGGTGTGCTTGTCATCTTGTGAGGCTGAGCTTCATGCGTTGCAGTATGCTGCACAGGAGACAATCGGATTTTTGCACTTGCTTGATCGTGTCTTCACTGCCTTTGGTGAACTTCAAGGTTCAATTGATGTGCAGATGAGTGCCCATGCAGAGGACGAAGGTGGTGAAGAACAGCATGACAAGATCTACACTGAACTGTTGACGGACAGTCAGGCAGCGTTGGATGTCATTCATGCAGAAGACGTCCCTAAGCGTTCGCGGCATGTGGAGATCCGATTGGCATGGATGAGAGAACATCTCTTGAGAGGTCGGCTCAAGTTGCGTTGGCTGAGAGGCGCGGAGAATGCTGCTGATCTCTACACTAAAAATCTCGGAACTCGACTCTTCCAAGAACACAGAACGCGATTAGGCTTCATCACACAAGATGGACATGTGGAGGCGTTGTACATGTTGTCACAGCTGCGAGTTTCTCCAGAGAGCATGAAGGAATCTGATGAAGTGGCAGTGCTGGAGGTGTTTTGCAGTGAGGATTCGGCCCTGTGTCAGGTGTGTGGATCACTTGGGGTGCCGTATTGCGGGATCACAGCCAATGCCGAGACCTCAAGAGTGTTGGCAGAAACCATCAAGGTCATCACTGCTTGGAAGAACAGAGGGCTTTGGATCCACGTTCACGTGTCCACGCCTTGCTCTTCAGGATCGCCACTGCGGAACTTTGTGCAAAGATGTACAAAATCTGATCTTGAGTGGGAGGCGTTGATGCGATCTGCAGAGAGGTATCTGAGGCTTGGAGATGGACGTACGTTCGAATTGCCAAAGCAAAACATGATTTGGAAGAGATGGGGAACACAGAATGTCCTTCGAGCCTCAGGTCTTGTGTATCCCGTAGATGTATGGCTATGCGCCACAGGCGTGTTGAGTCGAAGCGGTCTTCCAGTGTCAAAACGTCTCAGGTTCATGTGTTCACATCTCGAGTGCGCCCAGAAGCTTTTCGACATGTTTGGAAGCTGCAGTTGCCAGACACATGCCTCGTTCCATGACATTGACTACACAGCAACAGGGAGGTATAGCAAGGTGCTGGCAGAAGGGTTGGTCAAAGCCCTGAAAGCAACAAACTGAAAGGGGGATCCGATTTGGTTTCATCTTACGCCACACATGATCAAGTCATGTGAGGAGTATAGTCAGAGTGCGTTTTGCACAGTGCGTTTGCACAGCACTTGCGATTCTTTGTAACGCAAGTTTTCTAGTTTTCCCTCGGGCGTCATGGTTGCACAGCCTTTGATGAGAGTGGCGATTTCAGTGGCCATTCTTGCGTTGATGAGCTCTGGAGTGGAGACTGCGAGGCCAGTAGAGCTTTGGGGAACCACCTTCATGGGCAGCGAGCTTGTACAGATGTTTGCTAGTCCGACTTGGGATCCAGTATGGATCATCATCATCGGGTGCTTTGTCAACGGCATCTTGGTTGGTACGCTGATCATGACATGCTGTTGTGCGTGGGCATTGTTTTTCCGGATGAGCTATGGGCAGCAAAGAGCTGCTACACAGAACCCGCCTCTGGATGATGACACGATGAAGCCACAAGGTGCACAAAACAACTCTATGCCTGAGAGAAGTCAACAGATGAACCCTCGTGAGCCAGATGGTAAAAAGGAGGCATCGTCGTTGAGAGCGAGGCCGAAGGCAGCTGGTGCAAGGGAGAAGCATGCAAGTTCCAGCTGCAAGGATAGAGTGGACAAGCGCATCTTTGCTTCTGAATCTCAGGGCATTTTTTCATCACGATCAGACATGCCATCGCATGGAGGGATCATGGCGAACTATGTGGCAGTGTGGGAACTGTAAGCCAGAGCCGGGCAACACAGAACTGTGTGTGTTCCCGTCCGGGGACAAATATCACAGTGTGTACTGCAAGCATGTGGCGGCCGTTACCTCCAACCCGACATGCATCACTCCGTGTTCGACATGTGTGACAGGGAACAGACCTCTGAGATTGGAGTGATCATCTGAAGATGTCGTCATCTGAGAGTGAGGTGAGCCAAAAAGGATCATCCCGAAAGGGGGTGTGAAAATCTGTGTATAGACACGTCTGCGGGATGCCTTTTAGGCCAAGGCGCATGTTTGGCGTGCTTACTGTATGTCCGGGACGTGCAGGTCTTCCCTGAGCAGTCGAGCATGTTTTTCCTTGAAGTTTTGTTTTGTAGGAGAAGTGAGCTTGCGTAGGTGGCGTCAACTGGGTTTTTCCAGTTTTACTTTTGACTCTTGGCTCAAGGTCAAGAGAGCTGAGAAAGCACTAAGAAGGCAGGACAACTGCACGTCGCTTTGTGTGACCGAGAAAGTGCTGTGCAAGTGCGAAGCTGTGTGTAAGTTGGGTTTGTGCTGTTTAGAAACTTTTACATTAGTTGCTACTCACAGTCTTTTGTTGCAAGTCACCCCTCCGTTTAGGTGTGGCTGCAGGTTCGCCAAACCTTCAGGACTTCAGCACAGGGAAGTCCAGATTCTGATGTTCAATGCCCCAGCATGCAAACCCAAAACCCCCTCTAAACTTAACGCCCCCTGAAAAACAATTCCCAGATGCTGGAAAAGGCATCATCCTCAAGCCATCCATATTTTGAGGGCTTTCATCGTCCCACCAACCTGTCCATTTCTGGAGGTGCAGGCCGTAGGTAGTCCGGGTTTCGCTTCCGAGGCTTTAGGGTTTGATGGGATTCACCAAGACCTCACTTCCGCACAGAATCCTAAACCCCTCAACCCTGAATTCTAAAACAAACACTGGAGATCCACAAACCTAGCCTAATTTCCAGCCCTTCCCGATGAGCCTTGGCGTAAAGCGAATGGCGTGCAAGGCTGTGCAACACAAGGTGCGGAATATCGTCTGGAAGGTTTTTTTGTGTGCATACATGAGCTTCGAACAATCTTGATTGAGATTGTAGTTTTTGTACCGCGTGCTCCTGTTCATTTATTTCAATCATCGATAGCCAGTATTTTGTTATTAGATTCGATCGAGTAGCAAAACTAGGCTTATGTTTCTGAATTTATATATAAACCCCAAACAACACACGTTATCCGGCCACTATCTCTATGAAGCTCACCGGAAATTTCATAGCACCGAAACCTGGATATTGGGATTCCTTTAAATGGTCAGTTTTGTAAAATATTCTGTTACCTATTACATTTATATAGATTTTGTTTTTTCGATTTAAAAAGAAATTATATGAATTTTTCATTTTATTTAGATGTATTTTATTTGAAAAAATACACTGTTTTGTATTAGAATAAAACTATTCGATAAATCTTTATATATAATATATAATTGAAAGGTAGATTATAATATTTAATAAAGAAAATGAATTATTCGTTAAATACGATATATTGTTTTGGAAAAAATTTTTTGAAGAGGGTTAGCAAAAGGCTAAAAATACGATAGTGTTTAAATTATTTTGATTTTTCTTATAAGTATACTTATTGGATTTTTGATGTAAATATGAAATATATACTTATTTTTCTAAATATATTTTCTGAATATATTCCACAAAATTCAAAAGATTAACATATTGGTCGATAAATATTATATAAAATTAAAAATATGTATCGATAAATGAATAATAAACTACAAAAAACGATTTTAATAAATGATAAAATTATCGATAAGAATATAAGTGTAAATTATATTGTTATAAAAAAAATTCAATTACAATCATTAATATGAAAATTTATGATTATAAGTAAATTATTAAAAAATAATTGATAAAAAATTGTAAAAAAGACAAAGACAATTTATAGAATAATTGTAATATATAGAATAAAAATTAAAATTAATATTTTTTGAAAATGATATATTTTTTGTACTGGTAAATTATTGGAAAAAATATATAAAATGATAAATAAAGTAAAAGAAAGTATTCTAGAAAAAATATCAAAATATAATTTCATTATGTTTGAATTTATGAAAATTAAAATATTTATATATATATAAAATTAATCAAAAAAACAAACAAAAATGAATAAATATTTTATAGAGAAATTATTAATAACACACAATACAATAATTATTTCGAAAAATCTGATATTAATTGTTGAAAGGAGATATATGTATAGTCAGATTAATTTCTATGAATTGGTGATACGACACTCTATACTAGATATAATTGAATGATACGATATTATGAAAAATATATATTGAAAATATTCATCGGAAAAAGGTCTTGAAAAAATTCTGATCAAAAGAAATTCTTATTCTTATTTGATATAAATTAATATAGATTAATCATATATATTTATTTCTAATATTCTGTTTGTTTTTCATAAGACAAGATTTTCTATTCGTTATAAAAACTCATATTCTTTATATAGCCCCACGGATGCAATCGAAAATTAAATCTTTTTTAATGAGAACAATTGAAAATTTAGCTTGAATTCGGTCGAATATAATCTACAATATTAGTTATTATTTATAATATTTCACGATACATATTAAAATAAAACATGTTACGAAAGAATTCAATTAATACTTAAAATGCATTGCAAGAAAATTTTAATATATTTTCTTAATATATTTTGAAATAACAACACAAAAATCACAAAAAAAACAGAAATTACACAAAAAGAAAAACAAATTTTGTTTAAAACAATTTTATGCTTTGCGAAAATTTCTTTCATACTGTTCACCAGGTTCTGCCAGCTGCGCAAAAAGTTACATTCAGCAGCCAGTTTCAAGTCTTTTACAAAAAACGCTATATGCTCTTAAGATTTTTCCAATATTCTAAAAAAACAATAGCGTTGGTGTTTTGCCAAGCGGTGCTGTGCTTGAGATCAGAAATCAAAACGAAAAACATATAATATTTGTTGTTTTTAATATGCCACAAATAGATTTTCAATAAATATAAAGACAGTGATAACAATTTTTGGTAACTCTGCTGAAGTTTTTAAACAAATATTTTGCTGGTGGCATTTGTACACATTCGGCGTGAAGCGAATGGCGTGCAAGGCTGTGCAACACAAGGTGCGGGATATCATCTGGAAGTTTTTTTTGTCTGCATACATGAGCTCAACAGCATCTTCGAACAATCTTGATTGAGATTGTGGTTTTTGTACCGTATGCTCCTGTTCTTTTATTTCAATCATCGATAGCCAGTATTTTGTTGTTAGATTCGATCGAGTAGCAAAACTAGGCTTATGTTTCTGAATTTATATATAAACCCCAAACAACACACGTTATCCGGCCACTATCTCTATGAAGCTCACCGGAAATTTCATAGCACCGAAACCTGGATATTGAGATTTTCGGGTTGGTTCCACATATATTGGCTATGCTATATGTATTCATTTTAATTATCGATAATATCGCCTTTAAATGGTCAGTTTTGTAAAATATTCTGTTACCTATTACATTTATATAGATTTTGTTTTTTCGATTTAAAAAGAAATTATATGAATTTTTCATTTTATTTAGATGTATTTTATTTGAAAAAATACACTGTTTTGTATTAGTATACAACTATTCGATAAATCTTTATATATAATATCTAATTGAAAGGTAGATTATAATATTTAATAAAGAAAATAATTTCTATGCAAATGAATTATTCGTTAAATAAGATAAATTTTTTTGAAGAGAGTTAACAAAAGAAGGCTAAAAACATGGCAGTATTTAAATTATTTTGGTTTTTTCTTATAAGTATACTTATTAGATTTTTGATGTAAAATATGAAATATATACTTTTTTCTAAATATATTTTCTGAATATATTCCATAAAATTCAAAAGATTAATATATTGGTCGATCAAAATATTATATTTATTAAAAAACATATATCGATAAAAGAATAATAAAATTACAGAAACAGATTTTAGTTAAATGATAAATTATCGATAAGAATATAAGTCTAAATTATATATTGTTATAAAAAATGTTCCATTACAATTATTAATATGAAAATTTATTATTATAATTAAATTATTCAAAAAATGATAAAAAATACAAATTGTAAAAAAGGCAAAGAAAAAATATAGAATAATGGTAATATATAGAATAAATGAAAATTCTCAATATTAAAATTTCCGAAAATGATATATTTTTAGTTGGTAAATTATTTGAAAAATATATAAACATGATAAATAAAGCAAAAGAAAATATTCTAGAAAAAAATATTGAAATATAATTTCTATTATTTTTGAATTTATGAAAATTAGTATATGTATATATATATATATAATCAATTAAAAAAACTAACAATCAAACAAAATGAATAAATATTTATAGAAGAAATTATTAATAACACACAATATAATAATTATTTCGAAAAATCTGATATTAATTGTTGAAAGGAAATATATGTATAGTCAAATTAAATTCTATGAATTGGTGATACGACACTCTATACTAGATATAATTGAATGACACGATATTATGAAAAATATATATTGAAAATATTCATCGGAAAAAGGTCTTGAAAAAATTCTGATCAAAAGAAATTCTTTCTTATTTGATATAAATTAATATAGATTAATCATATATATTTATTTCTAATATTCTGTTTGTTTTTCATAATACAAGATTTTCTATTCGTTATAATACTAAATCGATCATATTTTTATATAGCCCCACGGATGCACTCGAAAATTAAATCAATTTTGATGAAAACAATTGAAAATTTAACTTGAATTAGGTCGAATATAAACTAAATATTATTTATTATTTTATAATATTTCACGATGTATATTAAATAAAACATGTTACGAAAGAATTCAATTAATATTTAAAATGCATTGCAAGCAAATTTTAGCATATTTTCGTAATATATTTTGAAATAACAACACAAAAATCACAAAAAAAACAGAAATTACACAAAAAGAAAAACAAATTTTGTTTAAAACAATTTTATGCTTTGCGAAAATTTCTTTCATACTGTTCACCAGGTTCTGCCAGCATCAGGGTTGGCTTGGGATTGGGTTGGTGCAGCTTTTGTTGGCCGCACAAACCCTAGGTGCAGAATTTCTGGCTACCCTTTGGCGACGTGAGCCCCAAGCTCACAGACAAACCCGAAACCCTAAACTCCTAAGCCCCAGACACCACAGCGACCTCGCCCCAGCAGCGAGCGCCCAGTTCAACCGCTAGAGGGGCAGGCCTCGAAGCCAGCACGCAAACGCCAAAACGGCCAAAGCCTGAACCGTGAGTTGTATTCGGCGCAGCAGCAATGCTCATGTTGCAAGGTTGAAATGCATGCGCGCAGTCACCGGACAGGAGCACCTGGATTAAGACCCACGCTTCCCGATCTCAGTCGTGCTGGGAGACCACTCCCTGAGGTCAGCTGGCCGGGTGCTCAAGCCTACAAATCAAGTAGCAGCGCACACTTCTACACTTATAAGATTCGTTGGGCCACAGACTATGTGGCAGCTGATAACTAATTTGTATTTGGTTTGCGTTTGTTTTGCATTCTGGCTTTGCGTTCTCTTTGCTTTGGGAATTTGGTTGCGTTTCTTTTGCATTCTGGTGTTGTTTTTTTTGCCTTTGAAATTTGTTGTTGTTTTTTTTGGTATTCTGGTGTTGCTTTTTTTTTGGCTTTGGGAATTTGGTTGCCTTGTTTTTTGCATTCTGGTTTTGCATTTTTTTTGCTTTTGGCTTTGGGTTGTGTTTTCGTTTGCATTATGCTGCTGCATAATATGGTTTGCTCTCTGGCTTTCTGGGTGTCCTGGTGCGAGCGTCATGCGCATCATCGTGGTGTGGTGGGCTGGCTAGTCCGTGGTCAGGGTAGACTATAATGGCCGGGCTGATCGGGCCAAACCGGAAATTCTGAAATAACCCGCCGGGGTCTACGCCGAGCAAATCCACCACCAAGCAATGCATGTGCGCCGTTCGCAAGCCTGTTGGATATCAGGGTATCCTTGTGGCGGCCGGGACAAGGATGGTGGAAGTGGACTACGGCTCGGCTGGACCAGAGGGGAGGGGGACGCAAACAGAATCAAGCAGAACACAGAGGAGGAACGGGAAGGCATGGACAGAAGCAAAAACGCAAGGAAAATGCAAAATCCTGGCCGGCGGCTTCAGGGGCTAGGAAACTCGGAAAATGCAAACAGCCCTTGGTTTTTTTGCATTTGTTTTTGCATTTCGTTTGCGTTTTTTTGCATTTTGCTACTATTTTGTTTGTATTTGTTTTGTATGTTGTTTGCGTTTTGTTTGCATGGCATTTCTTGTTTGGCTTTTCGCCTCCGGATCCGCCTTTGCCTCCGGGTGCCGTTTCCTCATCCTCCCCCTCCTCTCCTCCTCCTCCTGCCCCTCCTCCTCCTCCTCCTCCTCCTCCCGGCTCCCCCCCTAATTGGCTCCCGCCCATCAACCCAGCTGCCCCTTGCGCCCCTAATCATGACATGGAGCGCAGTGCAACAAAGGCGGGGGGCGTGGCGGCGGTAAAGGAGGAGGCAAGCACGGCACAGAGCCTACTCGCGCAAGACGTGGTGGCCGCCATCACCACCGCTCGGACGATGACTTGCAAGCTGCACACAAGGCCGAACGGACGGCAGCGTGTTGTGCCCGCGCAAGGAGCCGCAAGAAGGCTGCGGGTTCGGAGCCCCAGCGGCTGCCAGTCCTTCTCGCGAGCTCAGGGTAGGTCTCGCGACGCTTGCACTGCGTCGCTTGCTGAAAGGCGAGGCCAGGTGAGAGTTAGCCTCTGACCGCCATGGCCGGAGCGAGCACAGAGGCTGACATAAGCAGTATCGACAGCCCCATGCCAAAGCCGGTGTTCATCGGGTACACGGTGTCTTCGCCGCCCGGCATGCCATTGCCCGAGTATTGCCCGTGCTTCTCGGGAGGGCTGGCGCACAGGCCGGGCGCAACGTCGCCTCGTCCACAATGAACATTTATGTGCCCATGCATGATATAAAACTCATCGACGTCATGTGCAATGGGCCTTCCCTACGACGCCGTCTTCTTTGTGGCCGGCAAGCCGGCTGTGCAAGAGTTCTTGCATGACGAGCGCTAGCTTCGCTTCCAGCGGACTAGACCGCATGCACACCGTAGTCTTCAGGTGCACTGGGATCGCGGTTTTACTGATTGCAAAAGCATGCAAAAATGTGGCTGAAGCGCTTTGAGCGGCATTTCCTATGCGAAGATATTCTCACTTTTTGAGATCTTGTCGGCAACGGCCGGCACAGCCCTATGCTTCTTCCAAGTTAGTTAAAAATTAAGTTACCCAAGCTTTCTTCGAGGCTCGTGACATGCATGGCGGCATGCCATGTCGATTCGTGGTTTGGATCAAGACTTTCGCGACCGAAAGTTTTGCAAATCAATATTTTTTACTCAGCACAGCATCGGTTGTAAAATTGGGCATGCACAATACTTGGCAGCATGGCCATTGTGCCCTCATACATTCTGCCCCGCTTCGGGATTACACCCTCCGTATACGACATGGAGCGAGGCCAGCAACACATGTACTGGAAGGCAGCCAACAATCGGTGACAAAATGCTTGATTGTGGAGGCAGCAGCTGCAGCCGATGGAGTCCCGCTGTTCCAGAAGGTGCAGGATAATGTAAGTGCAACTGTGTTTAGGATTTTCCCGATTTACAGTATGCCCAGATATTATGTTTTGCAGTTGTTTTACCTGTTGCTCCCATGTAGCATGTGACTTGAGTGATTCGAATCTGCAGGCGTCTTTACGGATTCAAAAGTTTTTCATGGTAGCGGAGCCCGGGAAAGCCCGAGCTTCGAGACACGTCGTTGGGGTCTCTAGCATCTTTTGGGTGCGTTCGGGGGCCCAGGCTTTCTGATCTTTGTTTTCTTCTTTCGGGGTCCTTTGTAGGAAGTGAGCCGTAGCTTGCGCCATATTGACCTGCCGGCTGGACAGCCGGTTGGCGTCCAAGTGACTTTCGTGAACACGGCAACTGTTGCCAGTTGCGATTCGCTTAAAGAGCTCTTGGACAGCCTGTATCTTGAACAACTGTTGAATCGGCCCAGGCCAGCCAACAGAACTGAATACGGGTGGCAAGCTGTCTTGGTAGGGATTCACACTGCTTTCCAGAAGAAGCTGGAAACTCTTCATACGGTTGAGCAAGTTTGGTGCTTCGGAAACACTTGCTTGAAAGATCAAGGCTTGAAGGAGAACTTTATAGATCTTGGTATAGACCGAGTGTGTGAGGAGGCGATTCCCGTTTGCAAAGCAACTTCGCTTCGTCCAGGCAGAGCAAGAGGGTCCAAATTTCGAACGAGACCTTGGACTGATCGAACAGTTGTTGGCAGAGGACAGCCGGCCGACGTTTAAGAGAGCGTTGCAGTCTTCGCCATCTGTTATCGATCTGTGTGAAACGCAACCTGCCAAGTTCCAAAGATCCTTAGTGCCCCAGACCGAAGCTGTGGATCTTGAGAGTGAGTGAGAGATTCCCGAAGTGCTTGATTGCTGCTGTGATGGCATCGCAAGATGACATAAGCGATCTTGAGGTTGACCCTGGCCAAGGCGTGCACTTGCCCCAAGGTGCACAGGCGAGCCAGGCTTCAGCGTCAGCAGCACAGAATCCGTTCAGCCCTGGCAGTCCGCAAGCGCAGGGTATGTATGTGACGCCAGATGATATGATGACCATGATGAGACAGATGATGGAGGCGACGACTGCAGCAGCAACCGCTGCACAGGCTGCCCTGAGTGCAGCAACGTCGCAAGGCAATGCAAAGCAGGGAATTGCAGGCAGTGACATGGCCCGCATTCTCCCGAAACCCGATGTGTTTAAGCCTGCCACGAGAGAGGAAGAGCATGGCATGTGGCTGCAGTGGTTTTGGAGCCTCAAGCAGTACTTGTGTGCCCTTGATTCTGCTTTTGGAGATGAAATTGCATATCTTGAGCAGCACCCTGATGAAGAGGGTCAAGGGTATAAAAGTCCTGAGGCAGCCCAACGATCCAAGCAGCTGTTTGCACTCTTGTGCAGCCTTGTGAAGGGCAGGGGCCTGCAGCTGATCCAGCGAGTGCCTGCCCTTCGAGGCCCTGAGGCAGCTCATCCAGCTGTTTCAGCCGACGTCGAGAACGCGATCGCTTGGCATCTTGAGTGCAATCACCAGCATGAACCACTTCAAGGGCAATGAGCCATTGTTGCCTCAAGTCTTAGATATGGAACGTATCTTTGAGGAGTATGAACGCAGTAGCGGCAAGAAATTGGACGATGATTTCAAGACCAGTATTTTTCTTCGTTCAATCACCCAGAGCATGCGCAACCATCTCGCGACAATTCTTACTGAAGATGTCACGTATGATGCCTTGAGGGAAGCCGCCTTGCGTTTTGAAAGAATGAATGCCAAGTGGGACGCTCGCAATCTGTTTGCAGGAGACAGCCTCTTTGCCAACAGGAGGCAACCTGCAGGGCCTAACGATGGGCCCGTGCCGATGGAGGTCGATGCATTGCAGCGCAAGGGTAATCCTAAGGGGTATAAGGGTAAGCCAAAGGGTCCTAAGGGTGGTGGTTCACCTAAGGGTACTAAAGGTCCCAAGGGAGGAAACCCTAAAGGCCCCAAGTCCGGCAAGCCTAAAGGCAAGGGCAGAGGCGACAAAGGCCAGAAAGGAAACCCCAAAGGTCCTGATGCAGGCAAAGGTGCCCGACAGAATGTCATCTGTCATGCATGCGGCAAGCGAGGGCATTACAAGAGTGAGTGCTGGCAGAACGTGCAACATGTGCAGGGAGATGATGCGAGCACCACTGCCCCCAGCACGGCTGGACCGTCAGCGTCGCAAGTCAGGCCATCTCCTGACACCAGCACAACAATGCGTTCTGTGAACATGGTTCAGATCGACATGACGGGTGACTGGTGCGGTGGAAGCATCAATGCACTCACCGCGGACTCTTGTCCCGCTGCCGGGGATGATTTCCTCAAGGTTGTTAAGTCGCTAGCCCTGATCCCGCACGGACACCCTAGCCTCCCCAACCTTGTGCCAGTGCAGGAGAGCAACGATCTCGTTGCGATTGCCGAGCCAGAATGCACAGTGTTTGCTCAGGCGATTGCCGAGCCAGAATACACAGTGTTTGCCCAGCAGTCCGGTGTTGAGGTCTATGATATGTCAGCAACAGACGGTGATGAAGATTGGACCGTTTGTGATGGTGTGCTTCCTGCCACAGCCACTACGGATGCTTGCCTGTGCACTCCTCACTATCCTTCCAGCAACCCTGCTACGTTCTTTGTTCAGACAGTCCAGAGCACAGCAGGTCAGCAGGGTGGATGCAGGGATATAGAGATAGTGGTTGATTCGGGTTCGGATGCATCCTGCTTGCCACTGTCCTGGGGAGACGTGGGCGTTGAGTGTGCCAACACCCAGGAAAACTTCCGAGATGCGCAAGGCCACAAAATCACAGGTTCCAAAACCCGCATGGCAGTGTTGCAAATTGGACAAGTGCAGTTCAAGGAGAGATGGCTGCTGAGCAGTGTCAGCCGACCATTGTTTTCGGTTGGCAAGTTGATGAAGCAAGGTTGGAACATCATTCATGATGAGCACGGCGTGCCTCACTTGATGAATCCCGATGCGTCCTTGCGTGTCCCCATGCACTACTGCCACAACAGTCTGCACGCGACTGGAATGATTTCCAGCGTGACGGCGTGTGATGATCGTGGGCCTTCTGTCTTGGCCCTCGAAATTTCTGGTCCGTGGCTTGCGTTGAATGATCGGTTTCAGGAAGTGACATCAGGCGTGTATGCCAGGCGTGACATGTCCGACTGCCTTCTTGATTGCACTGTCCCTTTGACGCACTTAGGAGTCCAGTTCCGGACTACGCTAAGGCAAGAGGCGAGTGGCTGGGCTGTTTTCGAACTGAACACGCCGCTGAGCTCACTTGACCTGTCAGAAGCTTCCTTTGTGCCGAGCCGTATCCACAATATCATCACCATCGGATCATGCAGCAAAATCAACATCGATGAACTGTTTGGGAGAGTGCCGGCAGCCCGGCGAGACCATGTATCGGAAGATGCAGAGTCCGATGCAGGGTTACCAGACGTTCCGATAGGTGGAGTTGGCAACATAGCGGGACCCGATGACGAAATTCAGGAAGGAGATGAGCTTCCGGGGCAAGAGGCGGAGGAAGTGATGCAGCCGGCCATGCGTGCACATGTGGTTGTGGAAGGGGTTGAGCTTCATGAGGGATGCACCTTGTCCACATTGCGAGCTGCTTGCACGGCATTGGGCATCGGCAAGAGTGGAGGCAAGGCAACCGTCTTGCAGCGCATCCACAACTTCATGGACCGCCAGAGATTGCTCGAACGACATCAGGTCGAGGATGCAAGAGTCCAATTGCCCCGAGAGCAAGCACCCGTTTCTGAGCCTACACCTGAGGAAATGCGTCGCCACACATTGTCGCATATCCCTTTCATGCCTTGGTGCGAGCACTGCATCAAGTTCCAAGCCCGTGCTGACCGCCATGTCCAAGCAAGACCAGATGTTAGGGCGTGTAGCACATGTTCGTTTGACTTTGCCTTCACTGAGCGTGAAACCGGTCGCCCCGGTGACAAGTTGATCTGCTTAATCCTCAAGGATTCACACACAGGTGCCACCTGCGCGATCCCTACACCAGCAAAGGGAGGAACCGTGGCGTTCAAGTTCATGGTTGCTGAAGTGTGTAAATTCTTGAATTTTTGTTGTGGACATACGGAAATCGCCTTGAGATCAGACGGCGAACCGGCTTGTCTTGCTTTGCAGCAAGGGGCAAAAGAGTTGAGGTCGCGGATGAAACTTGATACGCATCTTGAACAACTGGAGGCCGCTGACCACCAAGCAAACCCCAGCGAGCAAACCGTGGATCAGCTCAGGCAGCTCACGGGAACGCTGCTAAGCCAAGTTGAAGCCGAGACTGGCCAAAAGGTCAGCACGATGTCTCCACTCCATGCGTGGGCGTGGAAGCACGCGTGTTGGCTGCAGATGCGCTACGGGCGCAGTGGATTTGCCAGTCCGTTTGAAGTGATAACAGGGCGCCCGTACAATGGCAAAGTTGTGGGGTTTGGAGAGGTTGTTTTCGCAAGGATTAAGAGTTCTATCAAGGGCAAAGCCAGATGGATAAAGATGTTGTGGTTGGGAAAGTTGGGGGTATCAGATTTGCATTTTGGAGTCACACCTGGAGGTTTCTTGATTTCCAGCAGGAGCGTCAGACGGCTGCCAAAGCAGTACGATGCATCTTTGCTTGAGTCACTGCGTGACATGCCATGGAGTCAAGCAAGCTTCCTTGCAGGGCAAGTCGGCCAGGCCAGAATGCAGAGAACCCCTGTTCGAGGAGAAGAAGAAGAGGTGCAACAGCCTCTGCCTGAGGTTGTGTTGCCTGAAAGACCACCACTTCCATATCCCGGTTATGTCCTACCTGACAACGCACCGCTTGAAGAACTCATTCCTCCACCAGCCATTATTGCATCAGGCACACCGGAACCTCCTACGCCTGTTCAAACATCGGCCGTGACACCGCTTCCCACGGCTGCCGAGCCTAGCACGCCCATGCTTGTTGATTCCGATGCACCACCACCACAGCAGGAGGCCAGTGGAGCTCGCGCTTCTAGTGGTTTAGGGGGTGTTAGTGGTTCTAGTGAAGCGTTGGGTGCTCCTGGTCCGGCACCAGAGGCGAGGCCATCAGGGGCAGGCGGGGATGAGCAGCCAGCACCCAAAAGGGCACGAATCCGGTTGCGCTTAGATGCAGTTCAAGTGGACAAAGACGGCAACGAACTACACAATGTCGATGAACAGATTGAACTCTTCGATGAGGCTGCTGAAGGTTTCATGGACTGTGAGGAGTCCGAGGCTTGGGACAACTACGACGATGACGCTGGTGCGTCACCGAGTGCAGAGATTCCCAGTTGCTTGATCAGACCCTTTTCCCAAACGGAGCCACAATGCAGTCCGGAGGAGTTGCAATACATCGACGAAATCGCTGACAACTTTGAGCTGAGCAGACTGACGAACATGCACGTGCTGAGTGAAGTTCAGAGCAAGCTTGAAGATCACAGAGTTTTGTCGTCGAAGAGTGTGAGATCATGGCGGCCGAAAGTGCTAAACCAGGAGAAAGTTTGGGTTCGCAGAAGCAGATTGGTTGCCAGAGAGTTTGCATGGTTGGACAAAGGCAGAAGCGGATTGTTTGCACCGACCACTGCGCAAATCATGTTGCGTGTGGTGCCAGGTCTTTTCATGCGAATGCGCGATCAAAACTGGAGCATGCTATCGCTAGATATTGCAGATGCCTTTCTGCAATGTGCTCAGGCACACCCCACGTGCACGAAGGTGGGAAACAAATGGTTCAAGCTCGACCGCATGCTACCCGGTCAACGTGACGGAAGCGTCACGTGGTTTGCAGATTTCACAGAGGAGATCAAGCGTGCAGTTGGAGCTGAGTTGCTACCCGAGCAACCAGCACTGTTCAGACTGCCAGAGTCTGAAGGTGGCGGCATGGTGCATGTAGATGACATGATGTGCGCAGGACGCTCAGATAAACTTGAAAAGCTGGAGAATCACCTCAAAAGCAAGTTTAAAGTGTCATCGGAGTGGATCCGAAACGTCGGGGACTGCGTCAGTTTTCTTAAAAGAACACACCGCCTGGTGAGTGAAGACCTCTTGGTCATCGAGCCAAACGTGAAGTATGTGGAGAAGCTGATGCAGGTCACCGGCCTTGCCGCTGCAAAGGAAAGGTACAAGGCGACACCTTTTCCTACAGGTCCAATGCCTACAGACCGCGTGCCTGATCCTGAGCTTGATGCCACCAGTGCATCAAAGTATCGCGCCGCGGTGGGCATCCTGATGTACGTTGCTTCAGACCTTCCCGCTTGCCAGTTTGGGATTCGTTTCCTGTCAACCTATGCCCACTGCCCAACAGAGGGATCCTGGAAGCTACTGAGGCACCTGACCGCGTACATCAACAGCCACGAGAGTCATGTCGTGGGACTTGCCAAGCCGATTGTTGGAAAGGGTATCATTCGGGATTGTTCAGACAATTTGCATACCCCGTTGTCGATCCTTGAATGCTTCTCTGACGCCGACTGGTCTGGCAACCGCCAGACCAGAAAGTCAGTGAGCGCCGCTGTGGTGTTGTGGGACTCCATGACCATATATAGCCACTCGAAGACTCAAAAGAACATCAGTCTTTCCTCGGCGGAATCAGAATATCACTCGATGATATCCGCCATAGCTGACAGTATCCTCTTGAAAGCGTGCATCGCCTTCGTTGCACCGCATCCACCTCTTGAGATCACTGCCTTCTGTGATAACAGTGCGGCCAGGACGCTTGCCTGCCGTCAGGGCGTCGGTCGCATGCGGCATGTCAGTGGAAAGCTGCTTTGGCTTCAGCAGAAGACCAAGGAAGGAGAAGTGGTTGTTCGACCCGTGCCTACGGCGGACAACGTTTCAGACCTCGGTACTAAAGCGCTAAAGGCAGACCGTATCTTGTACCTGTTGTCGAAACTCAACATGCGTGATTCCGAATGTGGGTATCAACTTGTTGGAGCAGAATACTTGTTGGATGCCCAGAGCAGACGCCAGTTGTGCCGAGTTATCAAGCAAGGGAGTGTCAATCCTCAAAGAATACTACAGGTTCTTGCATTGGCGTTGCAAGTCGACGCCATAGCAAGCGAGCAAGATGAGCCCAATGATGATCAAGACGCCTTGAGCCATGTGAGCACGAGCCTCTTGACTTGGATAGGCGAGAGCGTGACTGTGGTATTCCTTGTCTGTGCCGACCTCATTGAGAACCACCCCATGTGTGCAATGTTGTTCGGACAGTCTATGATGCTAGTTTTCTTGATCTGTGCAATGTGCTTTTGCCGGAGCCACCGAAGGTCTGAGCCCACAACCAGTGGGAATGCAACAATGCCAAAGGTTGAAGTCAACGTAGTGGTTGATAGGCCTTTGGGTGTAGGGGATAGGGATAAGCCTGAACCCGCCGAAATCCCTAACCCTGACCTGCCACAGCGAGAGAACGAAGGAGACGATGATCAGCCAGATCCGACAGCTGCATCGTCGTCTGCACCAGCAAATGCAGCACCGGTGAGTGCAAGCACGTCTTGGAATGAGGTTGAGGCGAATCTTAATGCTTGGTTGCGTGAGAATGCCCTGCCAACGCTCGAACAGTGCAACGCACCGCCTCGAACACCGGAACATCCGTCGGTGCGAGATCCAGCAGAGAATCATGTTGTGTTCGTGACTGCGAGTCGTGGATATGCATTCCACCGGACACGTGAATGCCCAAAGCTCAGATGTGCAAAGCGAATTCTGAGGTACAGCAAGCGTGAGGCCATCAGGCGAGGTTTCAAGCCCTGCAAGGAGTGTGGAGCATGATACAGTGCAACTTCTTTCCACTTGGAAATGTTCATGATGCTGCGCAGTGGTCGCATGTATATAGCTTTATGTACATAGCTTGTGATGCTCATGAAACTTCACTTGCTTCCTCGTGGAACCTGGGGTTCAGCAATGCACACACATTCTTGCCCAATCCTGTTCATTTCCGACTTCGAATGAGATACTCCGAATGCCTTGATGTTTGGGAGTTGGTCACCCAAAATCTCGTGCGATGGCAGATAGGCCATCACAATCTCCACAGTGCAATGCCACGTGTGTCCACCTTGCTTGCCATTCCGACAGTGTGCAGCATGGTGAAGGTCTCCGCTTGGGCCAGTCAAGCATGCAGCACAGTAAGTGCTAGGTACAACGTAGTTGTAGCCTAAACCGAGCCAACGACCCATGGGCAGAGCTCGAAGATGCAAAGACATTCTGCAGTTGTTTCACGGGAGCATTTGAAACTAAGTGTCTTGTTGTTTCTCATACCTGGGCATCGGGAATCCTTTGAACCAAAACTCTTCGCCTAGCTTCACACTTTTGGAGGCGGGGTGTTTAGGATTTTCCCGATTTACAGTATGCCCAGATATTATGTTTTGCAGTTGTTTTACCTGTTGCTCCCATGTAGCATGTGACTTGAGTGATTCGAATCTGCAGGCGTCTTTACGGATTCAAAAGTTTTTCAAACTGAGACATGTGCCGCCCACTTTTTTTTGGTTATGGAATAATGTATGCTATGCAGGAGGTCAGGTATCGGTCTGGGGATTGAACTCATGGTCGGGCCAGGTTGTCTAAGTTTGAAGCTTGGTTTGTTTAGGTTTGTTTTTGTGTATGCGGCCTCTCACCGAATCTGTTTTCTGAAGCAGCATAAATGCGGTATGCGATGAAACCCAGTCGTCAACATGAGTGTCACTCAAAGACATCTGTATGCCAATTTCGGCTCCCAGTTCTGTGTTGCATGATCGTATGAAGCGAAGCTTCATTCGTGGCTGAGCACAGTTGAAACATTGCTTACAGCCATGGAAAGGATTTCATTTTGCAAAGGGTGGTTTACGGTTTAGCAATCGAGTCGGGGGCAGCCAGAAATCGGATGCTCGGTTCCTAACACGATTCAAAGGACGTGAACTGAAATCAAACCCGTGCCGCGTTTCAATTGAACATATCCAACATCCCAATCCTTCCGCCTCCCACTGGCCAGATGCCGCGCTGTAACAAGCATATCCAGTCGGCACCCAAAGCAAGCCGAGCTAACCCTAGCTACCAGAAAAAACTCATGTCACTGTCGAAAGAAATCAGCCCGTTAGTTGATAATTGGGCACGTGAACCCCCACACATCGGATGCTTCATCAGACGTGGCCTTGACTGGCAATGCGTTTTGCGCAGGTGATGGTCAGGGCACTTGCATGCCAAACCATCGGCAAACCGCTGATTCTTCAAACGAAGGGTCCCGATCTTACGTAACTTTCCGTTGGTCTACAGTTAGATCTAGATGCCGTGTGTCAAGTTGCATCGGCACAAAGGGAGAGCAAGAAAGATGCCATCGTTCGGGGCTCCAGACAAGCCATGTATGTTTGAACGTGGAAGCTTTCGATGGGACCTGTGCGAGGTGCATGTCGATTGGGAGCCTGGGCAGGTGCTGAATCGAAGGACCGGTTGGAGAGTCTAGGGTTTGGGCAAAGAAGGTTTAGGGCTTAGGGATTCAGAGTCTGGCAGTATCACAGGGTTTTTTCTTGCATAAATTGCGTGGAGCCGATCCAGGTATCGACTGCACTCGGTAGCTGGCGAGGGGACATTCGGCCGAGTATGTTCCCCAGCGAAGAAAAGCAAACACTGTGGCCACCTGGTCAGTATAACATGACAAGATTCTTCGAGATCATATCATACTCGTACTATCATATCAAATCTTTCTTCTTCATAGCATCAAGCTAGTTTACATTATGTTATATGCTGTTATGCGAAAAGCTGAATACTTACATGCAGATCTAGAAGTTCGTCGCAGTCTCATGTGAACATGTGTGTTTTCGAGGTCTGCCTGGCCACCGAACCGACACCACCAAAAAGCGCCAGGCCCACCGGTTTCCTGTTGCCAGGTAGGGTGAGGGTTTAGGGTTTAGGGTGTAGGGTTCAGGGTTTAGGCTGAGGGCGTAGGGTTTGGTGGGTTGAGGAGGTGAGGGTTTAGGACAGAGCAGTTGAGAAGTTTGTATCGTCCGTTTACTGAGCATGCCTCCTCGCCGAGATCAGTTCAGAAGATTGTGGTTGTGGACGCTGGAACAGTCATTGCTTTTGTCACTCCTTCGGTTGCACCCTCGTGAAAGGTGAGAAGGCTCTGCTGTTGAGGAGTGTTCGCTGGCACACAATCCAAGTCTGTGCTGAAAAAGGGCACACTGTCGTTTGCATTTTGGCTTCGGTGCAGAGTCCGTCAATGGCGGAACATGCTGATCCGGGAAGGTCGCGATCAAGATCATTCGCGATGTCAAGCAGCAACTTGGCATCAGACCGTGGACGAAACAGCACAGACGGCAGCGGGGCTAAAACTTTCCAAACATGGGCATAGTGTCCGTTGTGCAGCCGTGGATACATAGCACTGCGCAGGAGGCAGCCTGGATATTAGCTTCGCGGGGGTCATGCAGCCATGTTGCCCTTGAATCATCGGTAACTGTCCACCAAAATTTCAATTTCTACATGTGTGGGACGACAAGGCAAGAAAACAGATGAAGGAATTGTCCCGTTGGCAGCAAACCCTACAGCGATGCTGTAAGTCGTGGACATGATTTTGCCTCATGGTCAGGCACTACCATTTGTGGCATTCAGCGTAGTGCCGCAGCCCCACACATCGGCCTCGAAACCCACAGTCGTTTTTTGCGAAAAGCAGAGAGGGAAAGCAGACCGGGTCGATCAAGCGCTCGATTGCCTCCGGATACACGATGCCGAAGACCCTGAGAGATGGGAGGAAGCATGCAGCGCAGGACTTGGCTAGACAGTGCCTGCATCCAGAGAGCCCAATACCCCTTAATTAAGGAATATAGCTTAAATCAGAATACGCGGGCCCTTATGATTTAAGGTATGTTCCTTGGTTGGGGGGTTTTCCGTTCTCTGCATGTGCTGTCGGATTCGCTGCAGTGCCATCCTCAGATTTCCTGTTGGAACCTTTGCTTCTCGCTTGCAGCTGTGATGCTACTGTGCCGGTGGGCTCAGCCGGGACTGAGTTAGGGAAGGAGATAGATAGAGTCAAAGGCCTAACTGCGATTGCTTTTACAGGAACTGGTTGTAGAATGTTGTAGGTTTTGAGTAGTCGGGGGTATTGCATGGCGGGATCCCACACAGTCGGGAACTGTTTCGTCTTGCTGCTTCTTGCTAGAATCCCTCGGAGCTGCCATGATCGTAACCCTAAACCCCAAAAGCCCGAAACTCAGAGACGGATGCAGAAACAGGAGGACAGGTCTGCTCCTGCGAGCAGAGCGCAGGATTTATGGGGGGGGCCAGCGAGGCATTTTTGGCTTTAGGGGTTTAACGTTAGGGTTCAGGGCTTTTCGAGGCTTGACGTCGGCTGTTCCGGGCGAGAGAAGCTTGCTGCAAAAAGGTTTTCCAAGGCACTGCTCTGCTACAACTGCCGCAACTAGCACAACTAGCACAGCTAGCACTGCCAGCACTACTACTCCACCATGACTGCCCATGGGTTGCCAAACGCTTTTCCTGGATGTTTGAAATCGCAGCCGCGCTTAGCTACCGTTGCCCGCGGACGATCCAGATCCAAATGGGAGCTGGGACTGACCTCTCACCACCACTCCCGTTCCGACTGCTACTGCCGCTACCACTGCCAGTGCACTACCACTACCACCACGACGACGACAACGACAACAACGATCACCGCCGCCTCCGCCGCCGCCACCACCACCACGACGACGACGGCGACTTCGACGGCGACTGCACCCGCGCACCTGCCCCTGCGCCTGCGCTTGCTTCTGCGACTGCGACTGCTACAGCTACTGCTACCGATACTACTCCTACACCTGAGGAACTCCTACAGTACTTCAGTATGCTGCTGCTACTGCTCCTGCTCCTGCTCCTGCTCCTGCTCCTGCTCCTGCTCCTGCTCCTGCTACTGCTACTGCTACTGCTACTGCTACTGCTACTGCTACTGCTGCTGCTGCTGCTGCTACCACCACTGCTACTGATACTCCTACTGCTACTGCTGCTGCCTGCCACTGCCACAGCCACTTTCACTGCCACTGCCGCTGCCACTGCCACTACTGCTACCACCACCTGCACCACCACCACGACGACGATGACCTGCTGCTACAGGTGTGACAGGTGGGTGACAAACTTACTACGTCTGCGGTTACTGCTGCTACGATGACAAACTTATATGATGGCAGCCGGGAGCTGAGGACAACATTATGCTGCCACGAACCTGGAACCTTCTGGATCAGTCAGCTTATCCGCTCTTGCTTGAATGTGAAGGAGTCTTGTTCTGCGAGTACATTTTGCTGGCAGATAAGAAGCGCAAAGAAAGTATTATTCTTGGTTGATCTGCATCCGAGGAATCAAGGTGCAGATGGCAGCAATATTCTATGCAGGTTTGCTCTGGGGGCAAGGTCTCTATATGTACAGCAGCTCCTTGACTTGAACGCGATAAGACCCTCTTCCAGCTTCACCTGGCATTGTTTAGCAGCAATTTTGGGATTTTCTCCGATCGACAAAGCCCGTCTGAGGCGATCTACCTGCTTGCGTAAACAGGTGCGCCTGCACAACTCAAAGAGCTTACCGGTCTGCTTTGTGCTGCAGGATCGCCATCGGCTGTGCCTCCGCGGAACGGGTGTGCAGCAATGTGCAGCTACTCGGCATGTTTGTTTGGAGCCTGTGCCATGCTGTGTGGTGTTCCCATTCCATGAAGTTATGCCGCAATGCCACATGAGTGTCCGCTGCATGCTTTTGGCAACTGGCCAGCGAAGGGCAAACATGTCGTGTGTCTAAGCCCAAAAGGGTTCAACTAGTGCGGTGCATTTTGCCAGAGGCTCTGCAACGCTGACTACCGACATGATGCAGAACTTGCAATGGCATGCGAAGGCATACGTTGCATTTATCTGCAGCAGCTCAGCAGTAGCCGAGTTGCCGCTGTTCAGGCCCAGTATGATGACTGGCGCAGGCCCTCTGAAGTTTTTCTGCCTTGACACAACATCTTTTCGCCAACTCTTCGAGCTAGGGCTGAAATGCCTGTGACCCGAGGCAGGTGCTGCTATGTGCTCGTCATCTGACTACGCACATTAGCCGCTTCGAGACGGACCCGCACGTCGGTGCTGGCAAAGGGTTACCCTTTTAACTGCGAGTGGGAACACTGCTTGGCCATTTGGGATGCTTGCCGACCAATCGTTGGTCCGGCCTCAGCGAAACAGCATAAGCCGAGCATTTCGCATTCGAAGCAACCAACCTGCCACCAATCGCTCGTTTTTAGTCGTTTTCGTGAATGCTTATGCATAAGGAAGTACCTTTATGCACGGGCTTGCCTCAGGCAGAAGTGCAAGGTGAATTGCCCCCTGTGTGGTGATTCCAAATTATCACGTTGGCGTTTTGACGACATACTAGCTACTAGTTGCAACATGTGGCAACTCAACCTCGCCCTCCTGATCATGGTCGACGCCTGAAGACCAGCTGTGTAGACCGTGAGCTGAGCAAGAGAAGCTTCGACAGCGCGCACCAGTCGCCCGTTTCATGAGCTTTGGTTTGTAGACACTGTAGTCTGTAGGCATGACAGTCACCAAGGCTATGTCTGAACCAACATTGATCGCGACCGCAGGTATTCAGGGTCTTGGTGATGTCATGTTGACATAACTGATGGCCAGCAGCACCCTGCTTATGGTTCTTCCTGAAACAACATGGGCCGCACATTTTCGGCGAGACCGAGGGGGTCCTAGGAGCAGAGCTGCGTGCGCGACAGCACCCATCAAGAACCACAGAACGGCCACCTGAAGAACACGTCTGTCAACATTCCTCGCTGTGTCAAGGCACAGCACGTACTTTCGCGGGTGCGGCATCTGCATATGTTCGGGCACGGGCTGTAGTGCTGCATTAATAACACAAGGATCAAGTAGCAGACGAACAACTCGTGTCACCGACAACTGCTACTGAGTCGAAGCTGTGAGGGGGTCTGAAACAGCACGCATGTGAGGTTGCACTGGATTGGGAAGGGATTTGGCTCCAGACAGCGGCCAGGGACACGACTTTGCACGCGTCAGGGCTCGAGCATTGTGGCAACAGCTCTGCGAGCCTGCCTTTGCAAGATGGGAACGGTTTAGAGGCATGCCAGGAATGCTCGCTGCTGTGTTCCATGTATTTCTCATTGCAGGGCTTGGAGATAAGCTTCAGCTTCCGGACCTGGGTCGGGGAACCAAGATTGGAGCCTTGTACGATGTACTGGAAGGCAACTTCTTGGACGTGCCTTTGTGGCCATACGACGTGATTGCTGATCCTGAAATTTTTCGGACGACACCAGCACAGTTTTCGAGTCTGTTGTTTTCCCACAGCGAGGAGTTGCAGGACCGGGCTCGGCTGCAAAACGTGAACGCCGAGGTAACCGCGGGCATAGCCGGTGGCTTTCTCTCCTTGTCCGGGTCTGTAGAGATATTGAAGCACAGCCGACACACACGGTATACCGCTGAGGTTGTTGCCAACTACCGCGTAGAAACCCGCCGAACCTCGATCAACATACACGATCCCAGGCTCTGTGCAAGCGAGCTGCGAGTGCAAGACTATCCGGGTCTGAGTCGTGCCACGCATGTGGTAACCGCCATCCTTTACGGAGGGGACTGTGGAGCCATTTTCAGTGCTGAGTCACAGGACATGTACGACAAGTCTGTCGAGATCAAGAAAATTCGAGCAAAGCTTGATGTAGGCTTTCTTTCTACATCCAAGACACTTGTGGATGAGGAGGAGAGCTCCGAATCAAGCATGTCCTCGGACAAGATAAGGGTGCAGATCTATGGGGACTTGCTGCCAGACAACAACATGCCAACTAACGTGTCTGCAGCCATCACCTACATGTCTGCATTGCCTAGCAAGATCAGCGGTGAAGGTGATGTACCAAAGCAACTACATCTAACGCCGCTCGCAGAGCTTCCTCCTTGCAGAGATGGGGCAACCGCGAAAGGAAGGCGACTCAGAGACCTCAACCCTCAGCCCCCCAAGCATGAGGTCCCTGCCGGCTTCGTTACTGCAACATTGGCTTTGCTTTCAGACATGGACACCTCTCTGCAATGCCTGAATGAACTACTGCTTGAGCCACATCACGGCTTCCTATCCTTGACGCGAGCTGCAAACTGTCAGATTGCGAAGCTTCGGGCGTATAGGACACATTTTGGAGGACAGCTGAAAGCAGCGATGCAGGCCTATCGTAGTGCAGGTGATCTACAAGAACTGGATCGGTTCATCAGACAACATCAGGATAGTGGGTACAGTTTGCAAGATTTGGATCGCGCTTGCAGCGAGCTACGGACGCAGTTCTCCACCGCGGATTTCCTGGCAAGTTCGATGATGGTGGCCAACTTGACCCTTTCAAGCCATCTATCAGGCCTCCTGGGTCCATCCCTGGATCCAACCGTTGAGATGTCTTACATGCTTATATTTGTTGGTGCGCCGGATGCTGCGCAGAACAGGGAATCGCTGCAAGTACTAGCTGACTTTGTCAACTTCGCAGAGAGGACATCACAGGCAGCCACGTGCGGTGATGATAAGCTCTGCCATGAATCCACAAGCTTCACAGCGATCCAGTTTGACAGTTTCTGCTTGAGTTTTTGCCGTCCCGAGCTGTGCCGGCGGTGGCTTGGAGACTGTGCGCAAGAGGAGGCTGCGAGTCGGAACCCCTTGAAGAAGCACAGTGCTTTTGGCCCCCTGCTTGCCTCCTGGTGCGAAGCACCACAGACTAGTGTGGTCGTGTCGGTCCGAAACCTGGAGCCCGAGCTTGTTCCCTTTGCGAGGATCCGAGTTCCGATGACACGTCAGCTCGCAGACCTGAGTGTCCGCGGCGACCGGATTGAGCTCCACTTCCGTGAGGAGCCAGATGAGCCGTGGGTTTTGCACCGCGTCCTGCGCATATCATGGGAAGAAGCAAAGCACACCGAGAAGGGATTGCAACGTTCAACGCATCAGCAGGACTACGAGATGCATGGCTTGGAGCCTACAGTTCGTGTGACATTAAGAGTGGGTCGGTCTTATTCTTTCCAAGTTGCTGCAGTGAATAGCGTAGGTACTGGGGGATTCTCGAACCGGATGTCAGACAGAGCTGCTTCCGCAGAAAGACGGCTACAAGGAACGAATGGATTTCGTATGCCTGTTCCGGTAGTTGGGCCGCATTCTGCCGGGGATGCACTTTCACTTCCATCTCGGCAGCAAAATCGTGCTCCGAATTGGCGGTGCTTCCCAGTCGCCATCGCATTGTCAGCCGATGCAGTCGAAGAAATTGCTGAGGTGAGGTTTTATGATCCAGAGGGCTTGCGCGAGAACTTCAGCTGTTTTTCAAGTGCTGCATCGCTTGATCTGATCCACTGTCACATTCCTCAGCGGGCAGCTTCTCAAGATGTTACTTGGCACTTTGATGTCTTCGGTGTGGTGAAGCAGATTGCAGAGCCAGGCGTGCTGCTACACGAGGCGCCCAGCATTGAATCATGCCGACGCTGGGACGAGGCTTTGTACTGTGACTCCATACCTCCTGCCTGTGTGCCGGATTGCTATGTGTGCGCCACCCGCACTCATGCAACAGCTGCACCGAATTGCAGCCAAACGGTTTTGAACTCTTCTTGGAGTTCGGCACCTCCAAGTCCGAGTGCGGGCTTGAACTCGAGTGGCTCGAGTGCAGAAGGAAACAATGTGCAGACGCTTGGACCCCGGTTGTTCATTTACTCAGCGGTGCCTGTTTCCTCCCCATCTCTACTGTATTTGGGTTCCATGAGATCCTGACATGCGGTTAAGTGCATTCTTACCTGCCTGCGGATGGGTTTGCAGAAAGCTGAGGAATGAGGAAGTGTGTCCCACAGGTTACGTGGAGCCTCCACGCGAAGTGGGTGCCTTGCCTGCCAGCCGCATCGTGGCCATTTGGCTGAGAAGCCTCGATACAGAGCACGCCACGCAAAGTACAGCGCCAGTCTCCAGCTCGACTTCGACGACAGTGCCAGTCTCCAGCTCGACTTCGATGACATCAACTGCTACCCGCAGCACCACAGTGCATGAGGGCAGCGAATCCACAAGTATGAGCAGCTCCAGCTCTGGTCCAACAAAGACCTTGACTGTGACATTTACGTCGCCTGCTGCAACCATGCCAAGTTCCACGGCAAGTTTCACTAGCAGCACCAGCAGTACTTCGATGAGCAAGGACTCGTTTGCCACCACGACCAGTCCTATCGTGACAACAAGTACAACAGAAGGGAACGACACTGAGAGCGACAATGAGAGTAATGACAGCGCGATAGTTGATCGAGCTAGTGGGCCGCTGGCCCGGCCTTTACTGGTGCTGGCTGCGTGCAGCTTGAGCTCTACAGCTTAGGCCCGGCAAGTTGTTCATGGCTCCTTTCCCTAGCCAGGTTGCAGAAGTTGCTGGCGGTGTGAAAATGCATGAGCAGCCCAGGAGAATCGCTGTGAGCACCTGCTAAGGGATGCAGCATGGGCACTTCGAAGCAGATGCATTCGCAGACCACCTTTGCCTCAAAGGATTGTTTTCTGTCCTGCTAGGATCGGCCAGGCTTAAAAGAGAAGCCATGCCGTACCGTTTCCTTGCCTTCTCGTTGTGTCTCCAGCTGGGAACAGCCAGCGCTGAGAAGGATCTTTCCGACGAGTCCATCAACGCCAATGATCTGGGGCGGCGCTTTTGGCTTGGTGAGCTCTATGACGCCAACACAGATGAGCCCATTGGTGGGTCTTTGTGGCCACTCAGCATGCTCGACGATCCGCGCTTCGTGCGGGAGACCCCTGCAGCGAGTTCAAGCTACGGATTGACTTATTCGGATAGCATCAAAGAGAAGATGGACCTTCTTGGCATAGACGGCTCCTTTGGTTTTGAAAGAGCCGTTGGCTTGACGAAAATGGCACTTTCGGGCTCTGCAAAGTACTTGGAGTCGAAAGCTGACAGCAACTTGGAAGCCGCCACCTCAGTGCTGCAAAGCCCGGAAACATGCAGTGATGGATGAGCTTGTGCTTTGACTGTACGTTGTATTAGCTCCCCAGCTTGCACAATCTTGTCTCGGCGGCTGTGCGCGGGCTCATATCCAAATCTGCCTGCCCGAGGTCTCAAGCTACCTGCACATGAAGGTGACGACAGTCCGGAAAACGCTGAATGCTTTGGACCCGGAGCTTCAGGCTATGCGTTTCGATTTCATCCCACCGCAGGCAACACACTTCGTAAGCAGCATCAAGTATGGGGCTGGCTGCAGCGCCAGATTTACGCAGAAAGCCAGGAGCGAAGAAGAGAAGGAGCTGATCCAGGGGAGTCTTCATGGAGAGCTCCAGACAGCCATGATCCGAGCGGAGGCAGAGGTCAACTTGGACCTTCAGACTGCAGACCTTTTCAAGGAGAAGGCAACCACAGTGGAAGTTTGGGGCGATGTCATTCCAAGTGGCAGCGTGGAATCTGCTGATACCACAGAGAACCCATCAGCAGGTGAAGAGAGCAGGCGCTTGGGCTCCTTTGCGCGAGCCAGCAGGCGGCTGTCATGGTTTTCAGCGACCCAGGAGGTTTGTTGGGACAAGCCAAATTGGCGGGACGGCGTCAGCGGCAAAACCTGTGATGACTACCGGAAGTCATACTGTGAGTCCCAAAGCTACAGGCCGGATCGCCATCCTGACTTAAAGCCGTCGAAAGCGGTCAACCATCCGGACTTGTACTGCTGTGATTGTGGTAGATGCAGCGATGCTCCCCACTGGACAGAGCCACGACTGAGAGAGACTGCCTCACCCCACATCTAGAAATCGCAGAGGTTCAGGGCCAAGATGGGATCAGAATCAGAAAGCATTTTGTTAGGGCTGACACAACTGTCTCCTGAAATCACGCTTTCCGCTGTTCGCAATATGAGCGCAGCCCGATCCTTCGAGCCACTTTGCCCAAGGACTCAGACGGACGCGATTGTGACCATTATCGCCTTCACTTCTGCAAGGATGGCCAGTATGATGGTTCAGACCCTGCTCCACGAGTGAACCATCCTGAGCAAAATTGCTGTGGTTGCGGGCGGTGCATCGATACTGTCGACTGGACAGACTCGCAGAATCATACCTGCGATTGGTATCGTAACAACTCCCAGTGCAGCGCCGATGTCTATTTGCATCAGACAAATTCTACCAGAGCACAGCAAGAGAACTTTCCAGATCTCAACTGCTGCGGCTGCGGCAAGGCAACCGCTTACGTCCATGCGGTGGACCTGAACACGACCACTACCACGACATCCACGACGACCACCATGGTGGCCACGTTTCAAGGCTCTTCTGACTCGGCACTGAGGCGTCGAAGGAGCGTCGAACTTCAAAAGCCTTCCAGAGTGCCGACAGACCCTCGCAGCGCTTTGGACTACCTTTCGAAGGCGCCCCGTGGGGCCGGGTGCAAACGTTTCTTGCCTAACCCAGAGACTGAATGAGGTGCACATCGCGGCCCTGCAAGATGGCGGCGTTCCGCTCGAGGTTACACTTACCCCCGTGAAATGGCTGGTCAGTCTCTGCCTGAGCTTGTTGGGGTTTGATCGCATGCAGTCTGCACACTGCCAAACCTGTGCCAAGCATAGCAGGCATTACCACGTCCTGCTGTTGACTCCCTGTTCCCCATACCGGGTACCAAGCTGCCTCAGGTGGGCGCGAAGTAATTGCCAGAAGGCTCACCGCGCAGATCATTAATGTGGCAATTGACATCGAGGAGAACTTTGACGAAGGTGTACGCATCATCAATGACCTGGCTGCCGCTCGTCTAACGTACGAGCGGTGACTTTTTGCCGTGCTGGTAGCTGTCCGGGTGCAGTTCGCTCGTTTCTGCAATTTTGAATCATTTTAAGCTGGCAAGTATCTCAGGCCAGGGACAATCTGGGATTCCGTTCCTGGACCTGGGAGGTAGAGCTTTTCAATCGGCAGCAGAAGGAGTACCAGAGAGAGTACCGAACGAACCTCGCAAAGGCACTGTTTGCATACAAGACGGGGGCAGCTTTGGATGAGGTGATGGTTCTTCGAAAAAGCTCCACTTTGTTTTTGAGATCCTCCTGGTAAGGTTCCGTTTATTTTGGGGGTAGGAAAAGGGACCCTGTCAAAAGAAACTCCAGGTGAATGACATCCTTGCCCAGCACTATGCCAGCAACTTCACGATCGATCTGATCCGGAAGTTCCGCGAGGAGCAAACGGACTCTCTCAATTCACTCGCGCAACTTGTGCTGCCACTGCGAGCTGAAGGAGGTGCCACACTTGCAACCCAGTTCTCCGACTATGTTGGGCCCACAATTTCCGTGAACTATGATGCCGTGGTGGTTCTGGTTATTGCTGGCATGAACCCGGCGGCTAGCCGCGAAACAATGGTCAGCGTTCGTCGATTCCTTGCCTTCGGCCGTAAGACAGGCCCCCCAACTCACTGCTTGCGTGCAGTACAGTGGCATGCTGAGAAGGCCAACAACCAGCCGGAATGCGTTGAATCCTACAAGCTGATCGCGATTCACTTCGACTCTTTCTGCTACCAATTCTGCGCAGACAAGAGCTCGTGTTTTCCAGCAGCTCGAAAATGCAGCGACCCAGCAGCCTCAGCTTTTCTGCACTTCTCCCGAGACCGGGAGGCATGGTGTCGCAATCCGTGCACTCGTGTCATTGCCCACTACAAGCAGGGAGCTGCGGAGAGCGCTGAGAGGTTGCTGCCGGAGCTGCCAGCAGCTCCTACCATTCTCAATGTCGATCCCACTGACCAGGAACCAGATCCAGAGAATCAGCGGGTTGAAGTGTTCGTGGATGTGCCAACAGGAGCCATCTCGCTACGATTGCGAATCATTCACTACGAGTTCGTGGCCGAGACCAACAGTTGGACAACGCACCATCGCATATTTGATACCCACACGCCCGAGACAAAGATCACCGTTGGTTCCCTGATCGCCGGCAGGTACTACGCCTTCCAAGTTACTGCCGTGAATGAGATCGACGAAGGCCCATATAGCGACATCTATCCGAATGCCTCAGGTCTATTGGTAGGTATGCGCACGGCGACCATCCGCCCTCAAACTCCCATCCAGCAGCCTGACCCAATTTCGCCGCAGTGCACTGCAGCAAGCGCAAGCTACTCGCTGGTCAACCGAGCCCCCAACTGGCTGTCGTGGAACGTGCGACTGACCTTCAGCGAGCTCCCACGCAATCAGGAAAAGCCTGCAAGTGTACAGTTCATCCCACCGGATGGCAGTCCTTCTTTCGATTGCTTGGGTTTCGAACTGGAACCTGGCACTTCCTACTCTGCAACCTGCAAGATTCCGTGCAGAAATGCGAATGCCTCATCGAACTTGCATGTGATTGTGTGGGACTCCAACAAAATCACCAAGATCGCAGAGGGTGCGCTGACGCATGAGCCAATTTCGGCGATGACCTGCAGCAGCTTCTTTCCTAGCACTCCGGTCTTATGCGACGTGGCAGACGAGAGGCAGCGAAGGTGTATGGTTGGCACAATTGCCAATGGCTCCGTTTGCGATGCGTGCTATGACCACTACACGCCCAAGACCTATCGTGTGTCGGAGCACCGCTGCACAGGTTTCCAGTGCGACTTTTTCCAACGGTGGTGCCCACTGCGTGGCTGCATCACCGACTCCTGCGATGCAGGTTGCCAGTCAGGGAGCTCGGACTGGACCACAGACGCTGGAGGCACACTTTGCGCCCTGCCTTGCGAGATGTACCCAGATGTCCCATCTGTCACTGTGGCGGAGTTGACTGTACCGGCTGGTAACCATACCAAACTATCCTGCAACGTGGCGGCAGGATGGGGCCCGCTCTGGGACGAAGTTCTGGGATCACTCCGTGATGGAGAAGTCTACTTTCATTGTCCCGAGGGCAACACACGCCAAGAGTATCGAGTCAGTGAGGTTGAGCCTATTCCCGCGTGCATGCCACTCTGCCCACCGGGCACGGTTGTGGATGAAGGGCTGTCGTACGCGTACCGTGGGCTTTATCATGGTGAGGAGCTCAGTGTTGACTGTCAACCCCCGTACGAGGCCGGCACACTTCGCCTACGCTGCTTGGACAATGTGGTCACCATTCTGACCAAGACTTGCAAGGCCGGGATGTCCCTGCATTATCCCTTAGCGCAGTAGAGCAAGGCTGTCAGTGCTTTCACTGCTTCATGCCTTCAGAATGGGCGTTGCAATGTGAAGTTAGTAGCGGACAGGTGCCCCTGGCAGATGCCGAAGTGCTTTCCATGAACTTTCCGTATAGATCGGATGGCGATGGAAGCGCTTATCTCAAGACAGGATTCATAGCTGGCAGCCGCGCCTTTATTGCCAGCTCTGCGACATCCCTTCATGATTATGGTGGGATTGTCTACCAGCTCGATCTTGGCAACTTTCCCTCCGAATCCAGCAGGAGCCAGTTTAAACTAACAGACCGCAACCCTCTCTGGGCCGGATTCGGTTCGAGCTTTGGCCATGGCCAGTATGGATATTTTGTCCAGGGTCGACAAAACACCAATCCCGGATATGTCGGACGTGTGTTCCGAATTAGCCTTGAGAGCTTCAACACCGTGGCCGAGTTGGATCTCGAGGCAGCCCATTCCGAAATATTGATGGCTGAAGGAGCTTTCACCGATGGGGTGTACGGTTACGTCGGCTTCGGGCGATATCATACCAGCTACGGTTTTGCCCGCTTCTCTCTTGATAGCTTCGACAGAGCGAGCGTGCTGACTCAGAGTCTGGATGTGGATGGTATGTCGCAAATGACCGGTGGATTCGCGAGTGGTGAATATGGCTACATTTGCCAGGGCCATAGCCTTTCCCCCGTACTTGTGTTAACTGCGTGTGTGCATTCGAGGCAAGTGTCGTCGGGAGGCTGATAGGTTTAGAACCGGTGCTTCAAGTCCGCAGCCGTCGCATTCTGGGTAGCTGAGGTGGTAGCAGTGGTGACGTGGCACGCTTCAATCTTGCCGACATGTCAGAGCTATCAGTAGCGCTGACGGCGCTAGGAAGTCAAACTATGGATTGCTTCACAGCTGCTGGCTTTGGCTATTTGCTTCCAGGAAGTCCTTGGGGGCACCGAGGCGGATCGCGCATCTTCAGGTTCAGCTTGGCCAATATTACCGATATGAAGGTTGTGGACTTGGCCATCCGGGACTCAACGTTCCGTGGCTTTTTCGGCGGATTTACAGACGGAATCTTCGGGTATTTGGTCCCATACGACAACGATGGCTGGGTCAACAACGGGTACTTCATTCGCTTTGAGCTTGAGCGCTTCCACAGTGATTATGTGTCTTGGAGGCGCTTGACGGACATTGACCCTGCTCTTGGTGGATTCAAAGGAGGCTTCACAGACGGCACCTTCGGATATTTACTTCCAAGCAGACGGCACAAGCTCGTTAGAATCAGGCTGTGAATGCGATAGATCTCGCACACATATATAAAGATCGTGGTGAAGGACTCGGCACCAAAACAAAAAAGCGCGACGGAGCAGCGCAATTGCATGAATGATGTCAGTGCTAGTCCCAGTGGCCCTTGCAAGGCTTCGCTCACGCACTTTCCAACAAGCTTTGCCGGGCTCAAGCTGGCTCACCGCTAATTACTTAGACATTTTGTCATGAGAGCCTGTGGACACAATCGGGGCCGTGTTATAAGCTGCCTGCAGTGCTCACGAGTGAGGCATTCCTGAGTATCCTGGGTAGTTTGCCTGATGTACCGACCAGCGAGGCTTGCGTGCGCCCTCCGCCCAAAATTGCTCAGCCAAGCCATGGCCATGCGCGCAAGAAAATCGAGGCTACTCGCGAAGCTGCGCCCCTCAATTGCATGTCGAGTATACGCACCGAGCTGTGATGGATGTTAATGCAATTCACGAGAAAATGTGTTGAGATGCCTTCAGGCTTAATTGAGCGCATGTGGCTGCTGGGCCAACGGCTCAGACCTAGCTATGGAGAAGAGCGAAACAAGCTGTCCACGAGGCTGCTGGAGCATTTCCTAGACTCCACCTGAGAGTTCAACTGCTGATTGGGAGGACCCCCCGTCCGACTACAGGGCAGCGTGCCCCGTCATCCTTGACGGACAGATTGACTGACTAACTCGGGAAGTAAAAGCTGTCGTGCGACAAGAAAGCAGCAATGAAGAACGCATGCTTCGCCGTTCGGGTCGTTGAGACTAGAAGGTTTAGGGTTTCTGCTAGTTTCTTGAGCAGGGTATGGAAGTGCAGTCAGGAGAGCTGACCTTCCGTCCTTGTGTTCAGGCGATTGCACAAGTCCTGATGCAAAACGGTGATTCAGGTTTTAGGGTTTCTAGAAGTTGTTAAGGGTGTGGGTGCCAATGAATTTTGATTGAAACGCTGTGGGCTGGGCTAGTCTGGGCCGGGCCGAGGCTTGGGCTGGCACGCGGATGGTAAGGCTGGTCTGGGGCTGGGGCGGCAGGGCTAGGCAGCAAGGCAGGCCGGGCAGGCGGGTGGCAGGCGGGCAGGCAAGGCCCCAGGCAGGCGGCAGGCAGGCAGCGACAACAGATAGAGAAGTAAGGGGAGGTTGAGAAGAACGGAGCAGAAATTTCGTGCATGCTGTGCTTCTGAATTGCGCAGCACGTCTTTGCATGTGCAACGCGTCGATACTGCGAGTAGATTGTCTGTATATAGGGTGATATCTTGGAGGTGAGCTCTATCACGTTTTTGAGGGGGTTCTTTATAGGGATTCTGTCAACTCTATTCGGGCCTATCTTGGGGCCATTTCAGTCTTATCTTGGGGCATTTCAATCTTATCCTGGGGGCATTTCAGCCTTATCTTTGGGCCATTTCAGCCTTATCTTGGGGCCATTTCAGCCTTATCTTGGGGCCATTTCAGCCTTATCTCGGGGCCCATTTCAATCTTATCCTGGGGCCATTTCAGTCTTATCTTGGGGGTCATGTATCCTGTCGTGGTCGTTCCCTACCCCGAGGCCTTTCCTTGAGGTGCTCGACGAGCCCTTAGAAGTCGCCATACGAACCCCAAAAATCCTTCCAAAACACGCCCTAAACGCCCCAAAAGCGCTCCGAAAACCAGTGTCAGGTCGGCAGATATTTCAGCCTTATCCGGGGCGGGGTAAGAGTGAAATCCGGGGCTGCGGGTAACAATGAAATCTCGAGCTCTTCTTGGGGGAACCCAGGATTTCAGCCTTATTTTCCCGGACAGATTTCAGCCTTATCCCCCCCCCAAATAAGAGTGAAATTCTGACCGATATTTTTGCCATACCGGCACCGTTTCGGGAGCCAACTTTGGTGTGGATTTTGAAGTCATTGGCGGAGCTTTGGGCGAAACAGGACCATGACTCGAGTAGGTACTGTAGGATAAGGAGTGAAAGTGTACATGTGTGAAATAATAATGACTAAAAATCCCCATATATATAAGAGTGAAATGCACCCCAAAATAAGATTGAAGTCCCAAAAGATAAGAGTGAAATGAATCCCAGAATAAGATTGAAATCCTAAAAGATAAGAGTGAAATGAACCCCAAAATAAGATTGAAATCCTAAAAGATAAGAGTGAAATGAACCTAAATATAAGACTGAAATTCTTGTAAAGGAAATGTATTATAGCCCAGTCCTAAGTGATATCTATTTACAAAGGATGTCTGTATATAGGATATAGGCTATGTGCAATTGTCAGACAGACGAGACCGAGACCATGACGAACCCATGTGTAGACCTGCGTCGCGAGACACTCGTCATTCGCTGTACACTGGCTGAATTACCACCCCCTAGCACCCACTTCCCAGGGAACAAGGGCCTTATCAAGTATAAGCCCATTAGAAGTTCGACAGTAGTAATTCTAATGGGGTTTGGGAGCATATGGTACTGCATTTATAAAAAGGAATCCACCAAAAATTGAATTGGTAATCATTTTAAGTCGCTAGCCCTAAATCTACAAGCCCTAAATTTTAAACCCATAAACCAAAAAAACCCAAAGCCTTAAACGGATTCGTTCTTGCTAGGTGGGAGACAAAAAACCTCAAAATAGGGCAAAGCCTTAGACTCATTGGATCCGGGAGTTTCGTATAACAGGGGACCCGAATGTGGGGCTTTAAACAATAGGATTTCCTCGAGGCTTGTCCGACTTAGGACAGCATACATACCTGGATGCTTGTTATAAGGACCCTTAATCCGCACAAGGCGGGGCTCGACGTTGCTTACCTTTCAGAGGCACAGAACCTTATTGAATTCTCATTCAGCACACCTTGGATTCCGAACCAAATTGGACTATCAATTCCAAATAGGGGCCAACATAACCTCTAAGACCCGCAAAATAACTTCCAAGACATTGGAGGGCCAATATAACTTCTAAGACCCTCTAAGAGAGGCCAATGTAGCCTCCCAGACCGAGCAACCAACATAGTTTCTAAGACCCTTTCAAAAAGGCCAAGAAAGCCTCTAAGACCCTCAAAGAGGCACTAGTATAAACAACATAGTCTGACCTCTAAGATTCTTTCGGAAGGGCCAGCATAATCCTCTAAGAGAGGTCAATATAATTTCTAAGACCCTCCAATCAGAAGCCAAAATAACCCTCCAAGATGAGTAAATATGGCCTCTCCTTTAAGGGGGATTAACATAGCCTCCAAGATTTCCAATTAAGGGGCCAACATAACTTTTAAGAAGTGGGACCAATATAACTATGACCCATGAAGACCCTCTGATTAGGAACCAACGGAAGGGCCAAAATACCCTCCAAGGCCTCTATGAGGGTCCAACATAACCTCCAAACCCTTCAATAGGCATAATTTTTTTTACGATGGATCAATATAATCTCTAATATCCTTGAAAGGGGCAAGTATAACTTCTCAGATCCTCCAAGTGAAAAACTATCATAATCTCCAGGACCGTCTAAGAGGGACTAACATGCATTTAAGACCTTCAAACTAAACACCAACATGGCTCCAAGACGCTCCACCTAAAGGGCAAAGAAGCCTCCAAGGATTTTAAGATGGGCGCTAAAAACTTCCTCTAGACCGTCTGCCTTCTGCGACCCTTTTAAAGGGTCCAGCATAGCTTCCAAGACTTTTCAAGAACCAAGACATTCTGAAAGGGGGCAACATAGCCTCCAAGTTCTTTTCGTGGCGCTTACATAGCCTCCCCGCCATCCGAAGAAAAGCTAACATAACTGTAGGAAGAGCAGAATGTCCCGCGTGTCCACGCGGTCGATCTGTTCCGAGTGCTGCCCGAGCTGTTTCCAGAAGACAACCCCTGGAGCAAAAAGAAAGACAGCCAGCAAGACGGACAATGCGCAAGCTCCATGGTCTCAAAAGCAAAATCAGCGGCGCAACACGCGGGTGTAGGCACGCGCCGAGGCCACAAACAGTTCACGCGCCATCGGCTTTTTGCAAACTGCTTGTGGTCTGTTTTCATGTGCACGACAGGAGCCACAGCGCTCCTGAGCTGAAAAAGTAAAACGCGACCCCAAAATGTTGTTTGCACGATAGATGTGCGTATATTTGTGGAATCCTGCCTCGATGGGCTTCCAGGCAAATTCGCTGGGCCAGAAAATTTTGCACATTCAATGAAGCTAGAACAGCATCCGATGTTGCGTCCAGATTTGCTCGTCCTCGTCCTGGACGACATCGTTTCAGTCGATGTATGGCTCCTCCGCAGCATGCTCTTCGGCATCATCCGCTTCGCTTGCCACCCCCTATTTCTGGACTTCTGAATGAAAGAAATCTGTCAACCCTTTTGTGTTCAATAAACGAAATGTCGCAAAATGAACCGTCCAGTCTTTGTCAGGCAAGCATGTGAGTGGCAAACACAGTGTGTTGCAATGCCGGCAACACAAGGCAAAAATGATTAATACAAATCATGTGGGGGGTGGGTGGATCTAAAAATCCCCATATCCATAAAATCATGTGGGGGGTGGGTGGATCTAAAAATACCAAATATCCATATCCTCGCCTGATCCAAAATTGGTCCAAGAATCCTCTTTATGGATATTTCATATCATCTTGGGTTGAATGTGGAAGCCACACTGCGGAAGCCACACTGCATTGAGATGCGTGATTTTTTGCAGTCCAATCTTGGGTTGCTCTGTAGGTCAAAGATGTGTTTCAAAAATACAAATGAAATTTGTTTTGCATTTTTTGTGAAGAAATTTTTGAAACCGGTGTCAAAACTCGCACGGGGTTACTCGGAGCTCGTGGATCACCTGGCATGAGGCAGCGCGACATACGTGATGCACAGTTGAACAATAACAGTTTTCTGCCACCAAGGCGCGGCCATCGCCTTCGCCATGTTTTTCTCCAGGGCGTCTTCTTTGGCCTTCTGCGACCGGATGGACTTGCGATCCATTGGCCAGCTTGTGCAGTGTGCGCGCTTCTCGGCAAGCAGTCTCACGGCAGCAGGGTCGACACGCGGGTGTAAGCCCAGATTTCGCTGCTGCCGCACGCGCCGAGCCACAGACAGTTCACGCGCCTGTGCACGACGCGAATCTGCTGTTCATTGAGCGTGTGCTCTTGAGTTGAAAAGGAGTAACGCGACCCCAAAATTTTGTTTGCACGACAGATGTGCGTATATTTGTGGAATCCTGCCTCGATG
>CAJNDS010002486.1:0-186353 GCA_905221605.1 Symbiodinium natans | reverse complement strand
CTTAACAAAGTCCTATTTTGAGTGATCTTGCCCAGATCAATGCAAACGACTTCTATGCCCAAAAGCACCATTTAAAAATCTCCATACGAGAAACTTGTGTTCTTTCTTAAATGAATACATGAATCCCCCATCGAAATTCAGAACAAAAATTTGAAAGAGAGACTTCTGCCCCCAACATATAGATTAGATCAAAGAGACTTATGCTCTTCCCATTCGGGAGCCACGGCTCCAGAACTTATCAATTTGCAGCGCGCCGGCGCCGCAGCCAGTCGAGCGAAATCATCGCGTGAGAGTGTCAGGCATCCATTGACAAATCTGCTCAGCGTCGGCCAGCAGCAAAGCTACCTCACAGAGGCGTAGTGCAACCTCGCAAAAGAAAGGCCTGGGAGCACAATTTAGCATTATCACTCCAAGCACAAGTGCAAGAAAGTTTCAAGAGACTCAGCAACCTGAAGACTCCCCGTCTGTATCTTACGTTGTGCATTCAAAGCACCGTGGAGCCCTCGTTGCAGATCAAAAGACAAGCGTGCCAAGCAATCGCTCCTTGACGTTCCATGCCGTCGTTTCAATTGCGCATCAACCTTCTCACAAAGACTGGACAGAAGAGTCATGCCTCCCTGCTCGATTCCCCCGAAGCTCTCAAACACAATAGGTTCGTTACCCAAATTAGTTGATACACAACGCTCCCCAATATCATTACGTCCACGTTTTCGTTCTGCGTAGCTCGTAGCCACACTCAGCGGCTCATTCGCTGCTTGCGCCAGTACTGACGGGAGCACCGGACATGTAACAGCAATATCGAGAGCAAGCCTAGGGAACTTCCTCCACGAGTTCGGTTTCATACTAGGGGACGCCATGAGCAAAGTGTCGGCAGGTCGGAGCTGCGGATCTTCAGCTATCAGTCCCGTGGGTTCCAAGACAGGTCTCAAGCCAGCCATTTCGGCGTATCTATGAATCGTATTACGGAGAGAATTATGAATCCCATATTTACTCCCTTGTCTCATACAACCCATAATGTGATGCCCAAGATGATCAAGAGATTGATGGCAATACATGCATCCCAAACCTTCCCCGAAAATAGGTACTCCCAATCGCACACTGACAACATCCGAAAATGCAATATCAGAGAATACCAAATCACGGGCGGGTGAAGGAGTGGCATAAAGCCATGCCCCTGCTCCAGGAGCGGCGACAGCTCGAAGCCACGCTTGGTGAGCCACACAACTCCCTTGGAGAAGATCTTGGTGGACGGTCTCGTACAGTTGTTGCAACTTGGCAGCTTGATCGATGGGCTGAGAAGGGCAATCTAGCTTGAAGCCATTGACTCGCCGACAAAGGTTGCCCTACAAGGTGTTCAAGCACCTCTGGTTGCAAACGGTGGTGCAATTCGAGGAGGCTAGAGATATATTCCCAAGGCGCGGCACGAGTCCAATATTGAATCCGTCCAAAAGAGAGAGATTGCTGGAGGATATGGAAAGCAACAAGTCTATGGGGCAATTGAGTAACAGCCTCAACCAATTCCTGAACCTCATTGGTTTTGGCAGCCATGAACGATTCCAAGAATACGTGGGAGCCCATGACGGGGGTCTTCAAGACAGCAAGGTCGTAACCAGTGACAACATTGACACCCAAACCCTGGAACTCTGAAACATCCCCACGAAACTGTTCACCAGCAAGGAGATGCAGAGTACACTTGGAATACTCAAATTCGAGTCCGTACTTAGAAGAGAGGGCGATTTCCTGCTTGAAAGCGGCCCAGACATCGGTCACATGTCCCCCAGAATAGGCGTCGTCAGCGAACTCAACTTCAAATTCGGGAGGGGGATGTTCAGTACGACTCCGTGCCTCTTCGTACATCCGGCGCCGAGTGAGGCAAAACATCGGACCCATCATGGGGCACCCTTGTTGACCCCTATGGCAAGCTTCAAGCCCCCCCCGAATAGACAAGATGACTACTGGCGCCGTATATATACTGAGCAAACCGCGAAGAAGCCGGAGCGTGGTCTCTGCAATCGCGTAAAAATTCAAGTGGGCGAACTTCATTAAACGCGTTACGAACGTCTTTTTGAAGTAAGACAGCATTAGGATTGCCCCTATTCTGTTGGGCCCAAGCTCGGGTAGCATGTACCATAATTTCCGCGCCACTTTTAATCAGGGCCAATTGCGTATCTCCCAACCGCTCCTGATACGAGATCTATCAAGCGAGAAAGTAGCCTTGAAGACAACTTTGCGCCAAGTGAGCCCAAGAACGATGGGTCTAGCATCGGCTTCAAGTGAGATTAAATTGCCACTTCCATCCTTCTTGCCAACCCCCACAAGTTTACCTCCCCCGAAGAATGGGCGGAGATGTTCGGGCGCCTGACCGCCGGCCAACAACTGCACCCAGAAATATCCATCTGAAGTTAGGTTCGACCAAGATATCCTTAAGTTCTAGTTTATTCGTGAAAAAATGCGTAAAAAAGACATCCCCTTCCAAATCTTGGTATGATCTTTTATAATATTTCGTAATCAAAATGTGTTGTAAATTTTTTAAACCCCAAAGATCCGTAATAGATCATTGAATCCATCAAGTCTAAACAGAGGTTTAGGATTTGGGAGGGACTTAGGGGGTCATTCCCCGCCCTAGCCCCTTAGGCGTACGAGTACCTGTGCCCCAAGCCTGGAAATTTCACCCCAGCGCCAAACCCAGGGCTTCGGAATAAGTAGGGTCATAAGAACCCGAATTAGTCTAAGGTTGCAGTATGTTTAGAGTTGCATTCCGCCCATGAACCTCCAAGCCCAGCGTAAACCATAGTCAACCTGAAGGTTCCATCACTTGGGTTAACACCGCATTCTGACGTCGTAATCAAGCTGGTTTTCGGCCACGACGTGCACCAGATAACGTCACCCTATCTGTTCGGTTCGACGATGGGAGGAAGCCAAGCCCCGAAAGCGTGAACTATCTGAGCCAACATCTCCTGAATTCGTACTTCAGGGCTTGGGGTCTACTACGCCTTAACATTTCAGCCCGACGACCTCAACTCCCAGAGAAAAGGCTCGAGTCCCCAGCTTTGGAATCAGAATTGCAGCTGGGACGTGACAGCTCTGTAGATGCGGGGGGTCCCGTTTTGGGTCCCCAATAAGCATGCTAGACCGCACGATGCCATCAGTTTGAGGCACCCTGCAGGTTTGAAAGGTTCGACGATGGGAGGAAGCCGAGCCCCGAAAGCGTGAATTATCTGAGCCAACATCTCCTGAATTCGTACTTCAGGGCTTGGGGTCTACTACGCCTTAACATTTCAGCCCGACGACCTCAACTCCCAGAGAAAAGGCTCGAGTCCCCAGCTTTGGAATCAGAATTGCAGCTGGGACGTGACAGCTCTGTAGATGCGGGGGGTCCCGTTTTGGGTCCCCAATAAGCATGCTAGACCGCACGATGCCATCAGTTTGAGGCACCCTGCAGGTTTGAAAGGTTCGACGATGGGAGGAAGCCTTGCGCAGGCACCGTGGGCCGTGGAACGTCTTGCGCTTGAATCCTTCCTGCGCCAGAGGCGGAAAAAAGAAAAAGATGGGGTGATGTTCTCAAGGGGGGGTTTCAAGGGCAAGCCAGGGCTCGGGACATATGTTGCAAACTGTTGAAGACTCCCCCCAACTCCTTCTGCCACTTCTCGCAAGCATGGCAGCAATATCCTCAAGCGGCGCAAGTGCATCCATCCGAGTGTGCTGACAGCTTTTGCAGCCGGCGCCTTGGAACTCATCCGTCTTTGGATGAGCCAAGTAGAAGCCTTTGTCGAAGATCCACATTCATGCAACCGAACTCCAAAACAATCTTTCTTGCAGTTGCGGCACAGTTGCGGCATCGCTGTGAATGTTAGTGGCCTATTGCGTGTCTTACTGACATCAGGCAGCGAACTGAGGCTGCTGACCTGCAAAGATTTTGGAATGCGAACTGGATCTGACTTCGAATTACTTTGAACCCTCCTGACCCCAGAAAACGGGTATTCATACAAGGTCCTTCCAACGTGCCTGCAGGATCTGGACGCCTATCCACGGCATCTCTTTGAACCCTTCTCGAAAGAGCCTGTCCCAGAACAACACGACCTCAGCAATGCATCCGTTGTAGGGCTTTCAGACGACAATGCGCCTTGCATATCGTTCGATCCGCGACTTCGCCATGTGGTGGGCAGTTTGGTTTCCATGTGATCAGGATGTAGGGGTCAGGGTGTAGTTTAGGCCTGCTTGGGGCTGTTCATTCAACGCTGAAGCTGGAAGCTTTAGGACGGAACCATGAGTACGCCTAGCGAGCCCCAGAACGTTTGGAAACGCGAACATGCGCGTGGCGTTGTGCAACAATCCTTGGGCCATGGGCTAGAAAGTAGTAAGGAAGCTACGCCGTCGCGACCACAGCCCGCAATCGATCGCGATGCCTGACTGCAGAACTCTCAAGCCCCAAACTTTCCTGAACCTCAAACCCTGAACCCCGGAAATCTGTTGCTGCAGGAAATCGTTGCAGCTTGACATCTTCTCCATGCCGCACTTAGGCTCCAACTGCCCGGCAGATGCTGTAGCCCTGGTACAAACTTTACCATAAAACCTGAAGCCAGTAAGCCCCGAAGCCCCCAAAGCTTGCCTACCACCCCGAAACCCATACAAACCCTTAACAGCCCTAACAGCCTTAACCACTCAGACCCTGAACCGAAGGCAACTCAGCACAACACGACACCGGCACAGGAAGACTGGGCTCCTGCTCGGCACGGCAACAGTCTCCCACAGTAGGAAACTAAACTGTGGGGATTAGGGCTTGCAAGGTCCAGCGTTTAAAGGGTACCAGGCTAGTCGAGAGGGTCTTAAAGGTTGAGGCTTCGGGATGCTCGAGATTTTGGGGGAGACGGTCTCCCCGAACTCTGCAAGCTAGCTGATAGGATTGCTGCGGAGAGCTTCTAAGGATGGAATGGGCTTTTGGAGGCGTCTATGCCTTAACCCCCACGCTGCCGTTCTGGGAGAGAAGGGTAAGAGCTTAGGGCTGCTAACATGGTTCAGCCCCAAAAAAACTGAAACTCCCGAGATCACCAAACTACAACCTTCGCCTTTCCTTCGCCTTTTTGGGCAGTCGACCCTCCCAAGTTCGGGGTTTTGGGGAGGGATGCTACGGCTGCGGGCCGACCTTGTCCTCTAAGCCCAGGCCTTCTTATAAAGAACCGGTCTCTGCTGGTGCTGCCTAGTTGCAAAGCTTCACTCGAATTCAACGGGTTTCAAATGCAAGGCTTGCCGGTGTGGATCTTTGCTGCACTTTGGATTCTGGTGGCATGGCCTCTGAAGCCCTTTCACCCCCCTTCCCCCCAGACCCCACAGCCTCCTAACGCGCTTGGCTGTCCACGCTTGGCTGTCCACGCATAAAGCAACAACCGACAAAACTGGACTGAGCTAACCCCACAGTGCCCAAACAACCCAAGGGTCAGACCGGGTCCCTCGGTCCTTGAGCTCACCCCTGCCGAGCTCCTGCACGCCCAGCAAGCGAGGGCCCGCAGGGCAGTCCTGACTCTTGTTGGGGGGAGGAGGAATGATGGGAGCCTGGAACCCCCAAAACCTCAGCTGCAAGCACTGAACCCGGAAACCTTGACGTCGAAACCTCCCCAAATCCCCAAGGCATAGGGGCACAGTTATCGAAGCCCACAAGCACAAACCCGAAAGCCCGAGCTCGAGCCGAAACCTCCAAATCTGTCAGTTCCATCCCCGAACCCCGTGCCCATTTCTCCCGCTATATGTTCAAGACTGCTAATGAGGGTCCTCACTGTGGCCATCTGAGCGGTCCATGGCTCAGGGTCGGAAGCGCCGTGATCGTGGCAGATAGCAACATAGCTTCGACATTCTGACCTGCCAGCACGTATGCGTTTTGCGGGAACAAGGCTGGTCACAAGGTATCTTTGTGACAGCAACAACAACTTGCAGTACCTGTAACTTCCGAACCCACAGGCTTTAACACAGATTCGGGCCAGAGGTTTTCGAAGAGCCAAGGCGTGTTAAGCTTGAAAAACAGATTCGCGCCAAACGGTTCGGAGAGCCACGGCGTGTTAAACTTGAAAGACAGATTCGGGCAAAAGGTTTTCGGGTAGCCAGAGCATGTTAAACCTTAGACCCTAAACCCTAAACCCTTGGCGAGCGCCCCAGGGTTTGTCGCATGTCCCCCTCCTTTCGTGCTTGCAGGTTTGGTGATGGCCCTAGAGGTTTGTTTGCGTGTCCCCTCCCTTTCGTGCTTGTGGGGAGGTTTGTCTCATAGGGCTTGGGACCCGTACGTGCTCGTAGGGCTTGGTGAGGGGCCTTCAGGTTTGTCGCATGTCCCGCTGTAGGGTCTGGTGACGGCCCTAGAGGTTTGTTTGCTTGTCCCCGCCCTTCGTGATGTTTGTCTTCTAGGGTTTGGTGAGGGCCCTACATGCTCGTAAGGTTCGCGCCGCTGCTTGTCTGCGAAAGGTTGCCTCATGTTTGTGGCCCTTGCGACCTGGCGCGAGCAATTTGGTCTAGAACCTTTTCGCGGAGAGAGCAGTGTTGGGGCCTGAAAAGAAAGGAATTCATGTACTTCACTGTCAAAAGTCCTCGGAGAATCTTTGACTTAGTATTGCACAAATGCGCGGCAACTTTAGAAGCGATCCTGCATCAATACGGGGTGTACCTTTGAACCAGCCTCGAGATTCTTCGCAGCCCAGGCTTCTATCATGAAGCATCAGCGCACATTAGGACGATTCAAAATTGATCCACAGCGAAGCCATCTCGTCAACACTCACCAATCACTGATTCAGAATGGAAAGTGAGGGAACCTTTTCGTCTGGTGTTTGTGCAGGCACCATCCGGCTGTCACAGGGCAAGCATTGCATGTTTAGAACGTGGAAGCCCGGCATTGGGCAGATGAAAGCCATCAGCACAGCACAGGCTGCCGCAAACTTGACTCACACGTCGTTTGGGTACAGAGCAAGTACAGAGCAAGCAGAGCACATCAACACATCAACGCATCAACTGGTAGCTGCATGAGATTGCCGCATTGCTCCAAATTTTGTCATGTCTGAGCTTCTCGGGCAGTCCATCGCCCAGTGTGTCGATGTGGCACCGAGAAAACGCCACATATGATTTTTGCCGAAGCTGTGAGACAGTGAAGTTTCATATCTTCAAGGCGGGCGGGCTTAGTCTTAGTGCTAAGGGTCGTCGCCATGCATGCTTCCCAACCCCCCTTCAGCCAAAAGCACTTATACCACTTCTAGGCCAGTTCCTATGCAACTGTGCTTCCCAAACCCCCTTTCGGCCAAAACCGTTTACACCGCTCCCTACACCAGTGTGTCTGGGGCCGTTTCTGGTTGTTGCTACGCATGCTTTCCAAACCCTCTTCAACCAAAACTATTTAGGCCACTTCCTACGCCCTTTCCTATGCAATCCTGTGTTTGTACGTGCTTTTGGGTTTTGGGGTTATTATCATGAGGCTGAAAGCCAACATGAGGTTTGGCCTGGAATTGACCTTGAGCTGTACCTCAGCTCCCAGCCCCCACGAGCGTCCGAAGCCATAGGTCTTCTTCTACGGTTCGTACAAGAACTGGGATTTGAAGTCCAGTTCGGGGTCCTGTGATAAACAAAACAATACAGTTCATGCACAGCGCAGAGTATTCAGTAATTGACATTCCTTCATGATCCTCTGAGTGGCCTAAACCCTTGCTGCGTTGCCCGCTCCATGGGCGTAGCCCTTACAACAAGTCACTCTGTACATCTCTATGTCCCCAAACCAATCAAAAACATTGTTGCTTCACTCAGGGCCCTTGCGATTAATCAAACTGCTGCGTGCATCTTTTGTGGAAATCTGCGATCTGTATCTGCCAGCCTCTTGCTGGAAAGCATCTTCAAGCTTCATATCACTGAGGCGCGAGGCCCCCCAGACACTGTCTTCGAACACATATCGCTGAGACTACATAAAGCCCCCGCGAGACCGTCTTCAAGCTCATATCGCTGAGACTCTGCGGCAATAATACAGAACAGTCTTTGACCATAAATTCAGAGCTTTAGAAGCCTTCTGTTCATGACATTCACAGTCGCCAATGCGCCGCAAACCGTCTGCAAAGCCGTAGCCGGTGAGGCCACAATCTGCCAGCGGCCGTTGGATCGAATCTGGCCTCCGTCGAAACTCCTCAGGGCGGGTAGGTTGAACGTTTGGGCGGGTGCAAGAATTCCTGGGAGCCGAAATCTGGCGCATCCCGAGCTTCACAACAAACCTACTGGACAAGTCCATCCAGCTTGTTGCTTCACTCAGGGCCCTTGCGATTAATCAAACTGCTGCGTGCATCTTTTGTGGAAATCTGCGATCTGTATCTGCCAGCCTCTTGCTGGAAAGCATCTTCAAGCTTCATATCACTGAGGCGCGAGGCCCCCCAGACACTGTCTTCGAACACATATCGCTGAGACTACATAAAGCCCCCCTTCGTCAGAAAAGGTGTAGGATCAGCCCCCTTCAGCCCAATCTACCAACTTGACTTAGGAGGGCGTTTGCGTCCCATCTTTCGAGTTTCATCCCCCACTTGGCCTATGAACTTCGGAGCCTGCTCATGAATGCCGTAAGTGGCCCTCAGGCCATTGAAGATCTCCATGTCGATGTCTTCCAACTTCACCCCCACCCGGTTCTTCAAGTCGAACTTTTCAAACTTCGAGTTCGTGAGGTCGTCGGCCTCGACATTCTCCCCCCGTGGGCGCCAGCGTGCCTCCAACCACAGCCCCGCATCCCACAGATTTGTGTTCATCTGGGCCAAAAGGAGCCCGAGGGGCATCTTAGTAGAGAGCCTACGGCGACTAAGATGTTCAGCAGCCAGGTTGTCCGTTCCACTTGCAATCAAAGCCGCTCCCGGCTTCTGCAACTGCCCCCCGCCCTTTTTGAGGTACCCAAAAACATGGAGTCCGACATAGATTGCGAAGATCTCCGCCGTTGTGCTCATTCGTTGTGCTGAGAGGGATCTTTCAAACAGCCAGGGAGCTTGCTCGGGTGTTAACTGTAGCGCAAACCAACGTGCCTGCTTTGCGCTGCCGTCCTGAGTTGCCCATCCGCCCACGGCCACCAGACCTTCGGCGCACTTTGCATCTGTCCGGAAGACCTCTTCTCGGCCAACCTGAGGCGAATCACAGCACACTCGAAACAAACCCTTCTCGAATCTCTGCTGTATGAGTTGGAGCGTGTAGCCCACGAGTTCCGGCACTCTTGACACTGTTCCACCCTTGAATTTCGAGCCCCAGGCATACAGCGGCGCCAGCAAAGGCCTGATCCAGGGCACTGCTTGGGAGGCGAATCCCAATCTTCCCACTAGCTCACCAAAGGCGTAGCCTGTGATCACGTACTTGTTCTCCACCAAGCCTCGCAGTACCTGCATCACCCACGTGGCACGCTTCTCGCTGAGTCCGAGCTCGAAACGCCCATAATCCGTAAAGAAACCTACGAAGTCCAGCTCCAGGCCGCCCCGGAATTTCTTCCAGGACATGGGTGCCCCACACATCAACCAAGCGACTAACATGGTCCAAAAATCCGTGTACTTATTGGGGCCACTCACCAGGAACTTCAAGTCGTCGGCGTACAAGAGCTGAAAACTGAAGGAGTCAAGCATCAGCCGGATCACCAACCTGAAGATGAGCGCAGCAAGTCTTCCAAAATGCAGCGCTGCGCAGGCAACGCCAAACGTGCCTACACGGTTCACCCACACAATGTCGCTGCTGTCGTCTGCTCGGCAACAAAGGAACCCATGGTCCTGAGGACGGTGCAATACTCTTCTATGAGCTTTAGCGATGTCAGCAGCCAGGCCGAGGACCACGCCACAGTCGCTGCTCTGACAGGCATCCATGACCCTCGCGAGGTCCGAAGGACCTGGGAATTCAAGTTGGTCACGAATGATGATTTCGTTATTCACTTTGATGTGATGGGTGCCGTCGAATATCACACGGACTGAGGATTCGTCTTTTGGTATCGCAGCCAAGCTGGCCACACGCAACTTCGATCCGAATCTCCTCTGGGCTTCAGCAAGTGAGAGGGGGTACATCCAACCTAACTCTTCTTCTTCACGGAATTGCGATGCGATAGTTGCCCCATTCTCCTTGGCCGAGCGGTAATTGGCCGCCACCGGTGTGTAGGCTGATTCGTCGTACTTTTTGGTCTTCACCTTCGGCCGGAAAACTAGAGGGGCAGGAGGGATCGGCTCCCCAACACCGACCATGCGACCATCCCTGTAGTTATCTCCCGGGACCCTGGTTAAGATGTCAGTGTCTTCGTCCCCCATCCTGTCCAAGGTCGCCTCTATGGCGGCAAGGAAGAATGGCTGATGGGGAGGGACCTCGCGCAGATTCGGTGAATCACCAAGGAGCTTGAACCATTCCTCGCAAAGATCCCCGAGGGCCTGAGGGGTGAAAGGGCACTCCTGGTAGCGCCCAGCTGCCAATCGGAACATCTCCCTCTTCGGATCCTGGAGATGCTTTTTCACGAACTTGGTTATGATGCCCCTCAACGACAAGATGAACTCCCGCCTGTCACCTCCAACGCCGCGAGCGCGATCTGAGGGATGCCATCTTCCAGGAGAGTTCAAACCTCCTCCATCTGTGAAAGATTTTGTCCTATTCTGCCATCTACATGTCATAGGCATACCCCTGTTGTCCACTGCGGCTTGCTTTAAAAGTCCATGGAAAGGGTACTCCGCAGACTCGGGACGCAGATGCGTCGTGCTGGGACAAGGAATGGGCGAGAGGGATGTGTTTCCGTCACCCTTTGAGCCAAGGACGGAGACCTCGACATCGTGATCGCTACCAGCGGTGCTCTCACCCTCGGAGGAGGAAAGGTCATGCACGATCTCTGTCGCCAACACCCCTTTCAACGAAGCGACAGTGGACGCGCGTGCTGAAATCACCACATGAGCTATGTGTGCACACAACGCAGGCGGGTAGGCAGCCGATGATGAAGTTTGCCACTTCGTTGCGGTCTTGCCTTTCAGGGCGAAGTCATGACACCCTGCTGGGCACGGCGGCGGCAACGGGCCTGCGTACTCAGATTGAGGCCCCAGCTGATGCCATCCCCAGTGCAGTCCCGGCCAACCAACATACATCTGCGCATTCGTCACAAACCTGGTTGGTTGGCATGTGGGAGCTCCGAACTGGCATTGATGCAGGCCGAATGTGCCCGCCTGAGACTCGCCTACCAGCACTTGCATCTCAGGCCAATCCCAAATGGAAGCTGGCACCAGCCCCTGCGACACCCCGAGCTGCTCGGGATGCCCAATGAGGAAGAAAAGCCCCTGTTTGACTTGCTCTGTGGCAGCCTGAATGACCCTGTCGACTAGGAAATTTTCGAGGCCCACCTGCTCGCGATGCGTCTCGGATAGCCACGGGAACCCTCGAGGCCACTCACTTGTTCGCAGCGGCTTGGGCCCCGGCGGTTCATGTCTCGCTCTGGAAAACGTTGAGCATGGCGGGACCATGATCACGAAGAGGTATCTGCCACGTTGAATGTCACAGAAAATGCGGCTCCAGACCTTCTCGTCGGAAAGATCATGAGCCTGCGGTTGCCGGAGGATGTCCACTTCGTGGAGAACGATCGGCACCTGCAAGTAACGCGAGTAAGAATTGAGGAAAAAGGAGAGGTCGGAGGTTCTTGCGGCCCCAGCAAAAAGGTACAAAACTTCGATGACGTCAGACCTGAGAGCTTCATCCAATGAAACTCGCTCGGCCTGTTCATCTGTGGCTCCCACCGCTGTTGGAAGATCACCGGCACCTGGTGGGCATGGCGCCGGCGAGCGCGATCACTGCTTGGGCTTCTTGGCTGAGGGCCTCTGAGAGCAGTCGTTACGGCCGTGGTCCGACCTTAGGCATACTTGGCAGCAGTGAACTCGACCGCAAGAACCGTCACAATTGCCATCCTGGAACTTGTAACAGATTTGCTTGCCGTCTGGCGTAACCGAGTGGAGGAAACCAAACTTCTTGTCTGGCCTGCCGGTAGGGGTCTTGCCCTTGCCGAGGCCTTTCTGCTTGCCTTTGCCCTTGTAGCCGCCCCAAGCCTGTGCTTGCTGAATGAGCTGTGTGAGATGATGATCCCACTGTTGGTTCCACTTGCGCTTTCCATGGTTGGGAAGCTCAGCCCCTGGCACACGAGAAGATGCGGGCGCATCGCGCCTGGCCAGAACCGTTGGAGAAAGGAAATGGATCTCTTTCACCTCGGAGTTCTTGCATGCTTCGGGGAGTGTGTCAGCGATGCTGCGATTTTCACGGACAGCGTTCTTGTAGGCTTCTTTCCTCACGGCCTGCTCGTATCGGAGCAGGACCCCCCATGGCGGGGCCAACGATTCTGTTCCTTCACTGTCCACCTTGGGCACTTGGAGACGATAACATTTCTCACCCAACAGGTACTCAGCATAGTTGGCGAAAACCTGGGGCTCCAACTTCGCAAACCAAGCCCTTGTTTGAAACTTGGCTCCTAGCATGGTCATGGCCGTAGCTTCCAAGCGCAGCTTGGTCCGCAACTCCTCGGAGTCCTTCGGGAGCTGCTCTTCTTGCGCTCTCTGGTGACCCGCAGTCGCCCCGAAGCATCCACGGAACTCTGGACACTGAGGGTCAGCGCTTCATCCTTGGAACCCACTTCATCCAACGCTGAGGCAAGGAGTTCGCCCTGCTCGATTTCTTCCACTTTGAGTGCTACATAGTCACTCGAAGGCTGTTCACGGTCCTCTAAGTGGCCGTAGCTTCTCTCGTAAGCGTGGAGCATGGCGTTCCGATCCGTGTAGCTGAGGACTCTGGGCACGCCGAGGACCTTGGCTTCAGAGCGCTGCTGGCGCTCCTTTTCTGCCATGTCGCAACACGCCTGCCACGCCGTGACCAGCGAAGCCATGGTAGCCCTCTGAGCTCCCCCTGCGTCCGGGTCGATGCGCAAGTCTGCCTTTAACGCAGAGCGGAGCTCGGCCTTGCTATCAGCCATCGCTGCGAACCTCCTGACGGAGGGATACTGCAAGCAAAGGTCATACTGAGCGGCCAGCGGTACTCCGGCCTCTTCTAAAGTGAACACCAAATCGGCATCCACTTTCTCGTGGAGGTGTTTCCTCTTCTGGTCATCAGACGCCATGCTGCACCCTAAACTACACTGCCCCAGCTGACACTGGGGGCTCTGCCAGATTTTGAGGAAGCGGCATGCAACACCTGGCATGTGGACGGTCCCTGAACAAGCAGTCGGCGGGACATGTGCGCTGCGCAGTTTCTGCAACGAGGAATCTGCTCGCTGACTGCGACTGCAACGCCCTTTTCTTCTGCCGCGTTTTCACACGCTGTTTGGGAGCTCGGTACCTAATCCAAGGAGCTATCGCTGGAACTTGTACTAGACGAACTTCCCGAAGAGCTCGAGAGCGGTTGCGAGTCGGCTTTGAAACATTTGAGGCACCGGGCATCTGCCACTTCGGCGCCCAAGGTCCACACATCCCTGGCGTCGTAGACCTGCGCGACGGTAACGGGACACCCGCCTTGACGATGAAGCCGTTTGAACCCCGTTCTTCTTGAGACGGTCACGAAGTAGGGTGCTGTATCCGAAGGTTCAGGCAAGACGACGTCCCTGTCCATGTCGCCGTCACCAAGCTCGGAACCGATCTGGATGGAGGTATCCTCGAGGAGCGGGAATTTCTGCTGGAGCGTGGGTTTGCCCGGCGGCCCATGCATTATCTGGTGCAATAGCTTTACTCGGCTGGGGTCCCCTCGGGCCTTTGAGAAATCCACGAGTGTCTCCACCAACTCGCTCTCGACGAAGATGTCAGTTCCCAGGTCGCCCCCGTTGGAGATCCCCTTCAAGACCTTCTCCTGCACCTCAAGCACCACTTGTCTCGACGTGATCATGTATGTGTCGGAAGAGCCTCGTCCTGTCTGCCATCTGCCCAGATAATTTCGCTGTTCTGGGGGCACCCGCATGGCTCCTGCCCAAGACACCAAGTTATGCCTAGCAGAGTGTCCTGACCAGAAACCCACTAAAGCTTCCGGCACCAAGCGGCTGTTTGGGATTGCCTCCCAACCTCCCTCGTCGCCACGCCGCACTGCAGGTAGCTCAGTCAACACTGCTTTCAGACAACTGTTGAAGTCGACATTGCTCAAGTAGCGGTTGGTGAAGCCGTTTCCCCCCTTCTGTGGCTTTCCCAGGAAAAGCTCTGAAGGCAGTGTAGCCGTGGACTCCAAGAAAAGGCTCAGCCCCTCGCTAAGCCAATCCACTCCGCTCCAGGAAGCCCTACGATGCACAAAAATTGGGAGCTCACCCATCTTTCGGCCTGGTCCAGAGGTTTTGGTTCTGCTCAAGACCGCCCGCAAGCCTAACTCACTCAGCGCCAGGCTGTCCCTTTTGATCCATTGGACATCATCGACTCGCAAGGCCGCCCACACCATGACAAGCAAGATGAAGGCAAAGACCCTGTTCACAACCGTGAGCCCCGGGTCCATCACCATCAGTTCTGCCCCGATGATCATAGCCACAGTGTAAGGCTGCGCGCTCTTACGAGGGGGAGCCCCGGAACTCAACTGGGTTTCCAGCCCTCTCACAAAAGAGATTAAAAGCGGGGAAAGCGACAGCCTATCTTCACTACGCAACCCTCCTATGACCTCCAAGGTGCTGAGAGCTGCAAGAAAGGTTCCCGGCACTGTCCGACCGCATGGTTCATGACTGCGCTCGGTCAAGAAATCAATGATCTCAACTGCGTCCTTTGGCCAGAGCTTGCCGAATGTCATCTCAAGCCACATTCTGAAGTGCCCCCACACTCGGGCAGTTTGGCGCAGCGTGCTGACACGCCGCCCGCCACACAAGCGCACCCAAGTTTCTGATGGATCCTGAACCCCATCCACTACTTGACTCGCTGGCAGATTGGCATCGATGACAAACTCTGCGACTCTTAAGCTCCACTTTCGGACCTCCAGTTGCTCCAGGTCATGGGGATTAGCACCTTCCATTCGCAAAGCACGATGGAAACGGGATTTGAAGACCTGACGAGCAAGCACGATATCCTTTGCAATCATCTCGTGGTACACTTGATGGCTGCCCTGTTTATTTTGTGGACCCCGTAGTCGTGGCTGTAGGAGATGCTGCACAAACGCTTGACGTGATCTCTTCACCGAAGGCTCTTTCTCCAGCACAGCTGCGTGAAGCAACCTGCCTTGCTCTTTGATTCCAGCGGCATCCAGTTCAATCCCAGTTTCTCTGACAATCGCTTCAGCATCTTTGACGGAACAGATGGCATTGCTCAGATGGTGCAGGCTTTTGTACTCTTTCTGGATTGCCTTACTGATATCTCCTCGGACTCCCAGGCTATCCATAGCTCAAGTCGGCATCCCTCGGGGATGCATGCGCAGGCGATTTTACCTGCAAGAATTCCTGGGAGCCGAAATCTGGCGCATCCCGAGCTTCACAACAAACCTACTGGACAAGTCCATCCAGCATAACGCGCTCACCTTTTCAAGCTGGGGGTTGCCAAGTGAGTCCAAACCTTGCATGCATGCAGCACGCACAGACGTTTACTGGATCCTTCCATGGCACCAACGCATGCAGCCATCTCAACCTCCAACCCCGGTGCATAAGAACAGTCGGAAGTCTTTGATGACCAAGCGCGGCGAGCACACATGTGGATTGCTGGCCAAAGTGGTCCCTCCAAGTGTTGAGTACCTTTGTCCCGCGAGAGGGAATTCAAGCTCTTGTGGGAAGCTTTTGCATACGCGGCAAATGCGTACCGTTTACATATGTAGCACAGCTGTTGCACACCACTTGCACATGCAAAAGCTAGGCATCGAGTGCAGAAGCGGCGTCTCTGTGTGAGTTGTTTGTCTACTTGGCCTTGGCATCCCAGCGCCACATGCTCGTTTAGCCACAAAGCCGCTCAGTTGAGCCCCAGCCTGCCCTTGCGACCCATGGTTTCGCAAGCATGTGTTCATGCATGGTACTGCCGGGACACAGGGCACAAGGACGTTTCACGTCGCATGTAAATCACCACGTAGCCTGGACCAATGCAAGTTCGGGAAGCTTGGTTCTGGCTCTGGTGCGTGCAGCACCGGCACGCCATGCCATGGACGCAACACGACGTGGCATGCGATGCGATTCGGTCATCGTCTGCCAGATGGGACATGGTGCCAAACCGTGCACCACCTAGCTCATCCTAATGGTCGGCACAGCCTGAAAAAACGGGGACACAGGAATGGTGGCGATGTGGGCTCCTTCCTTAGGTCCGGCGTGCTGATCTCGTCCCATGAAATCCTGGCTATGCACACAACAGCTCATCTGAGGCCAATGTGCACTAGGCCTATAGCTCAAGGGAGGGTGCCTTGTTCGAAGAATGGGTGTGACGCTTGAGGGCACACAACACATGCACCTCCGTGTGTGGCGCACGGCGGCACTCCCATGCACACATCAGCAGCTGTCGTCTGGTGAAGTGACACGGGCGGTGAGACATGAAGTTCTGATTCTTGTGAACCTGCTCGAAGACTTCATGCTCGAAGACTTCATGTCAGGGGATGCACAAGGCGCTATGCTTCCACAGACACTGGAAACGCCTAAACAAAGACTTGCATGCAGTCTGCTGGCGCAAAGAAGGGCATCCAGAGAAGACTGCTGCTTTCTTATGATACAACGACCTCAACACACAAGTGCACAGGCGCGGCTTAGTGGCGTAGCTTGGCGGCAAAGCAACATCGCATATGGGAAGGCAGCCCGGGTGTCCAAGCAACCCGAAATTTGTGGATGTGGAGCCCTCTGCTTCAGGAGAACTGCCTTTATGACAGGAAGTGCGACGGGAAGCTCAGGAATCTGGCAGAGCGTCCCCCCCTATGCCTTATGACTTCCCTGCATGGCAAGGAATGACAGTGCTTCCTCGGAAAGTCGCCACTTAAGCCCGCCGCAACAGCCTAGCACCGACTATGGCGCTCGCGGAGCTTTCAGGACCAACGCTCGTGATGTTGCAAGGGCGAAAAGGAAAACGAGCCATGGACGGAAAGCTCCCCGGCGCTTCGGTGATGGACCCAAGCCAAGCGCCAGCATCTCTGCTCGGCTCCACGCCGAACTCTCGACAGCACAAGGGGCACGCATGAGAGGAAACCTGGGCAAACACTGCCAACGACTACTTGCCACAGCTTCGCAACTGTACTAGACGCTTACCAGTGCACTCTCCGCCTTGTATGTTCGTTGCCAAGGATGCAGGTGCATGAGGCAACGCCCCCCGGGCCACGGGTGGCTGCAACTTCATAGCCAGAAAGCAATGCATGCCGAGCATTGCCGAGCCCTCAGCCCGCACCACAACATGGGCGAAGGCCCTCAAATATCTGCGCGTGCAAAGGCGATGCATGGAGTGGAATACTGGCGCTGCAAGAGCCAGGGAGATACCTCTCCCAGTGCGAAGCCACGAGCGGAAGTTAAAGGCACGCTGCCGGTACTGCCGGGGCACGGCCGGCTCTAGCCCAGGCCCAGTGGCAAGGCCCGCACGTGCATGGCGCGCGAGCTCTTGCGGTGCAGGAGACAAGGTGCCCCGCGACATACGCGGGGTACGCGGCGCCTTCATCCCTGCTGCATCAGGGCAGCTGCGTCATCTGCCTCGTAGTGCCGGTACGCGCCTGCCACACTGCCACGTGTGCAAGGTGGCTGGGCGGGCACATTTCACAGTCCGGGCTCCACGAGCTTCGCGGGAAGAGCATTGCTGCAATGGCGGGAGAGCAGTACGCAACTCGAAGCAGATGCTATGCGATTTAATGTTCACCTGGACAAACACAAAGCTGGCACTGCCCCGAATCCTTCAGGTATGCTGGCCATCAAAAACATGCAAGTGACATGACATCCCACATGAACTCTTTACAAGACGGACTTTGCACATGTTCACCTCCCATGAGATAAACTTCCTCTCAGTCTTGGCGTGCGGCACACACCACGATTTCGGTTTAAAGGCGATTGCTCCCTGCGCGAGGACCCCCTGTGATTATTGGCAACCGGCCGGCCCGACTTGAAATACCAAACCCAACTCTAAACCCCGTTAAGGTGGACCCTAAGCCCTGAAGTTTGCAAGCCCTCTTATGGGCTGGGTGCCAAAGCTTATTTGGAGGGGCGAGCCGACCACCTTGCAAGGGAGGAGGCAGGAAAGAGGGCCGGGGTTCTGTTCACGAAGCTGTTGCCTTGACCTGCGCATGCGCCTCATCCCGGCGGACCCTGGCGGACTCGAGACCCGAGAACTAACTTTGCTTGTTCAGAAACAACCCAGTGCCGGAGCTGCACGCGTAAGGAGCAGGTCGAGAAACTATACGCCACCGAGCCGTGGTAGAGCACACGTCCAGGATTGGCACACCTGTGCCTGGTCATGGCTGCACCGCCCCGAGATGCGCCGAGTATCGCCAAGGCTGTGCTGATGGCAGGCTTTGCCACCTTTGCCGGCTTGCGAACCTGGCGATTCATTCTTCCAGGCCTCGTGGCTGTCCAGTGGCATGGGCCAAGACAAATCGAGATGTCCATCTGAGGTCCCAAAGACCCCAAGACGGACTCGGCATCGGCATTCAAGTGCAGGCACAAACTCGGAGGAGAATGCTGTACAGCATGGCTGCCATGGCTGACCTGCTGCCTTCGGCTCGCAAGGCCCTGTAAGGCTGAGAGACTCTTTGGGCCATACACCGTGCTCTGGCGAACCAGGAGAGCTGGAAAGCTGGGGCCTCCTTGCAGGGGGCCTCTAAAGGGGCCTTAAAGAGGCCGCAGAAAGATTCCACTGAACTCGCAGGCTGGGCCGGCACCCCGGCCCGCAACGCACGGAACTAGGACTCCGATCAATGGCAGCATGAGGTGCCGAACCTTCCATCGGCTGTCGGCGTTTGGCCATTGCCGGTGAGAGACACAAAGCCCCGAATTTCCATGGGGCCAGACTCTTCCATTGCAAAGCATGCTGCATGCGGCACACGCATACACGCCGCCAAAGCCCTCAAAGCCAGGCACCGCTCTCGCCTTCACACACACCGGAGTCGCAAGGCTGAATGCCCCCCTCGACATCACAATCTACAGGCAGTAGCAGCATGAGCGAAGCCCTGCGGTCTACCCCCCTGCAAGCGCGTTTACGAGCACCAGCGGCGCAAACACTCAACAGCACCAAACAGGCGCACCAGTCACATGCAAGCTTGCTGAGCCAAGCTGACTGCTCTCCAGGCTGTCAAAACCTATTCTCTGAAACTTCTGCATCACAGAGGCCTATGGTTAGCCCAAGGAGTTCATGCGTGTGCGATTCGTAGTGGAACGAGCAGGACAAGCGGGACAAGCGGGACAAGCGACTGGCAACAGACGTCCCACAGCCGAGAAAGCACGATGAAGATTTCAATGAAGACCATGAGCACCACTTGCAATGCATTGCGGATCGAAGCTCGCGCGCGTTAGCTCCCGTTGCAGGATGCCTACACAATCATACACAGATCGGCAAGGCGAGGTGTGGCTGAGGTGTTGGCACACCATGCATGACAGCCTTGCAGAATTGAGCAGAGTTGAGTATCGAGAGTATCGGTTGGGATCAAGGGAGAAGTCCAAGTCGGCCTTGCGAGCCGCACCCAGCAACATTTCCCCTTTCGCAAGAAGCACCCAGCAACATTTCCCCTTTTGTGAATACAATTCGGGAAGCAACAGCCTGCGGGGCAACTGGTGCGCCTTCTGCGAACTCAGAGAAACTCAGCAGGACCATGCTGCGCCGCTGCGCCCATGGATCTGCGTGGGATATCCGCAGCCAGCATGTTTCTGAGTATCCAAATTCAAGGTCGCAGTGGAGACCGGACGTGTGCATCCTGCATTCCTTAGCCTTAGATGACACGCCCCTGCTGCTATACCATGACAGGCCTTCTGCTAACTTCATCTGAGCGTGCTCCTGCTGGCCCCCTTCACAACAATCTCCCTGCGCTCGCGGATGTTCGCGGCACTCCCTTTTGCCCCACATTAGGTGGGGGGAGTTCCTTTCAAAGAGGCCCGGTCCAACGGCCGCTTCCTATTCTGAGGAGCAGTGCCGGACAACACTTCTGCTGCCACAGAGTCGCCAGAGCCTTGTCCGTCGTTGACTGAGGCCCCTCGCTCCGTTTTGGTTCGGGAGCTTGTGCTCCTACTGGCGCCGGTCTCAGAAGGGCCCTCGCATCCTGGGAGCCTGCACCACGAGCACTCAGCAGTTCCGCTGGTGGAGCTGCCTGTGTCGGGGCCAGACCGTTAGCCTCCTTAACTTTGTGTCGCACAGGCCATGCCACCGTGACTCTGCATCGTCGCATGTCCTTCAAGGCCGTGGCCTGGCAAAATCTCTGAAAACTCTCAAAGCCTCGCCTCATCTTCGCTGGTGGCACATTGAGCATGTCAACATTGGCTGCCAAAACACGCCTATTCGCCTGCGAATCGAAGGTTGTCAAGGAAGTATCTGAGAGCCGATTTGCAAGAGGCGAGGACCAAAGTGCTTTTTCTATCGTCTTCCCCATCGGCTTGCTCATGAAAAGATGTTACGGACACAATCGTTACACGCAGGAAGTTGTCGGGGCGACATCTTCTGATGGGCGGACGGCCGTGACTACGGAACCGGACTTGATGACTACGCACCGGACAGGACCAAGCGGGATCGGACAGATGGACCGAGGGACGGAAGGATAGATACGATAGGTTCTCATAGATGGTGATAGATGGTGGGAGGTTTATCGGTATCACGGCGTGGCTCCTTGTTGTCAGCCTCACCCATGCCATCAACGCCTCCGGCCCTAGCGAGGCTTTGTCCGCGTAACGGGCCAAAGGGTGTTCAATGGGGATCTCTGGTGTTCAAACCCGGCCATGACAGTCCCGCCTGTCAACAGTCTGGTGCTGTCGTTGCGTCAACGGGCCCTGCCTATAGCGTTATTCGATTATGTACAGCGCGGGCATGCTTCATCAATGTTGATACTGCGTCTTTGCCTCTGTAAAGGGCACGTTGTATCGGTAGTTGATGTCGTGTCTTTGAGGAGCGCATCATGGAACACACCCCGGTGTCGATTGCATGCCCTTCGTGCTTGTGTGCTTGGGACACGATAGAAGCTCCACCCCAAATCTGACTACCCTTTACAACCCGCCTGCCTGTTGTGAAGCCCTTGGACGCCGAAGCCAAGCCCTGTGAGCCTAAGGTCTTCGCCCGTCGCTCACTAGAACGAAACGGCTGTAGCAATAGCCACTATGGCTTTGGGAGTCCCTTTTGTGGGCCCATCCTCACCAAGTTCCGGCTAGTCTTCAAGTGTCGTGGCAAATCTTGCGGCACTTCCTAAGGCATAGAAATCACCAGCACTTCCGTCGAACATGGCATGTTTCCCGAGAACGTTCACCAAAAGAAAATTGCAGCTCAAAAGCATTTGAGATCGATCTACCCAAGAAGGCAGCATGGCAGGTATCCGGTAGGAGGCAAAATGAAACGGTCGAGAGCTACATCGCTTCTGACTTGCAGGGGCTGACACGTCGCTCGTCGTAGGAGGACGGAGTCAGGTCGCTCTGTCCATCAGGTCTGTGGCCTGACGAGATCAATGGCGCAAAGGACGGAAGAGTGCTTCACTTGCTCAGTGCTCATGTCTGAACATGATCAGGGGCCCACGAGCGATACGGGACAGAGCGCAGCATTCGGAGAGATTCGGGGTGGTGGGCTTAGGGCATGGGGCATCACTTGTTTCTCATTGCATGCATGTGTGAAACCCGCGAATTGGGCTGAGGTTCCGACGATGATGGTACCGAGCTCTGCTTGGGCGGCTGTGCTCCCGTTCACAAGAGCCCCACTGCTCCCAACAATGCCTAGTCGTCCATTGAGAATCCACAGAAACCCGATTGGCCCCATTTTGAAGCTTAACGGACCTGACTGCAAAGTGAGGAGGGGATTTTTGCCAATGCTCTCTGACTGACCTTCACCTGCATGGGAGGAGAAAGATCTGCAAACTTTGGCATTCCAACATCTGAAGTTGCAGTTATGACTACCCTTCTCATGGGAAGCCAGACTGCAATGTCGCACCGGGTGAAGCCACGTAGTTAAAAGAGGCGGCCGGTTTCAGCGTGGGCTCGTTGAGGGGGGCTCCACAGATCAGACAGCAGCGCCAAACAAGAGATCCATTGCCCTCGCCTTCGTGGGCAGTGTGCAGCCTAGGCATTGATCAACGGACTCTCGCTGTTTCCACCTTGCCCGACTTCTGGCACGAGCCTCAGGCACATCGACGACAGGCTGGAGACGATGGCCCTTCTCCGCTTTGGCCTCTCCCTGCTTCTGGACAAGTGTTGCTCTAGCGGAAAAAAGAGCTTCACCATGCGTAGAGAAGGCTGGTGTGCAATGAGCGAGAGAAAAGGTTCAGGGCAAATCACGTGGACTGCATAACAGGGACAACAGCGACGCAGCGACGCTCGCCAGGAGAAAGCATGGCGTTTTGACTCAGGTTACACTTCAAAGCCTCTTTTTTACCTTTTTTACATCTCGTACGTTGAACTCTGTGAACCAACATCGCCACATTTAGTGGAAGCGTATGGGCTGCAACATGCTCAAATCAGCCAGATGACGCGAGTACGCTTTTCAAAATGGCTGGCTGTAGCCTCAGACCTGCACAGGCAAGGGTGGGCAAGGGGGCATGGCCAGGTCTTCGGAGTCTTCACCGCTGGCCTGCTGTCTAGCAATCCGTGTTGCCCGTGGGGACAAGCACGGAAAAAAAACGACCCCCCATTGCAAGACAAAAGTGCTGCGCGGACGTTGGGCAAAGCCTGCGCGCGAAGTTTTCGGGAATGACGGCTGCGCAGCCACACAAGACCCCTCAGAGTTCTTGCCTCATGCTTCTGACAGCATTGCCTCATGCCACCTCCCCACCTCGGCAAAAGAGAGCTGCTCATTGCAGCTTTGTCTACCCTTCTCCTCAGAAGCGGGACAGCAACGTCGTACCGGGGAAGGCCGCGTAGTCAAAAGCGGTGCGCGGTGCTGGTTTCACTGTGGGCTTGTTGGGGGGACCTGCGTCGGCACAACCTTTGATTCGGCACCATGGGCCCGCATCCGCGGGCATTCTTTGGGCCTGCACCGGCCCTCTCAAGATGTTTACGATGCCAGCAATGATTCCAGCAAGGTTCTGCGCACTTTTCCAAAGGCCGCCTCAGCAATGTCAAGATACCTGGTTTACATTGAGTTCTCGGAATGCAAACTCCAGAACGATGATGAGAAGACAAGAGGCTCCATTGACAGAGGTCCAAGGAAAAGAGCTCCAGATTGAGCCCTGCGTGTTTTTTTGCACTCGTGTTCCTCTGTAGAACTTGGACATGCTAGGCTGCTAGACCCGTCTCAGACAAGCCTCCACGCCTGCACAAGGTACGTACAGGTGGTTGATAATTCTGATATGTGCGCCGGCCACGTGCACTTACCTACTGCCATGCCTTTGCGGCGTAGGTCCCAGCACGACCGTCTCTGAACGGACACCATGACAAACAGGGAACAACTCGGGACGAGTGTGCACGAAGGGCTTCCTCTGCGACTCAGAACGGCTGTTCGTGGGATTTTGTTGGGCTGGAATTCTTGGAGAAACAAACTATTCAGCCTTCCTGGATTTAGGGGACTACATCTCCAATAGTCTGGCCACTAAGGACAATCCGGTGCTCCTTGTCTTGTATGCGGGGGCAGATGATGAACGCTCTCTGGCCTCAGCGCTCCGGCACGTTAGGGGCCTCACAGGCGGGCCCAACTTCCGTATAGTACACGGTCAATTATCCCCCTTGGATTAAGGGTAGGGGGGGTTGGAAGATGACGAAGGCATTTCTCGACCCCCCCCGATCGAGATTCAGCACAGACCCCGCACATACACCAGAGACAGTGACAAACCATAATTGCCGAAATTTAATTGCCGAAAGGGGGATACCCCCCTACTCTTTCGGCACTTATAGCCGAGGGCGATGGTCAATTCTCAGATATCTGCCAAATAGAGGCTTCCGGGACCTGTCCGAAGCAGAAAAGGGGCCCTGGCCTGGGGCCTGGAGAACCCTTCCCCTGCGGACCAACATCGACAGGCAGATTGGCTGCTCGAGTTCTCTGCCCTGCAACAAAACAGGCAGGCAAACAGAGGAAGAATGGCAGTGCTGGTCTATGGTGGCGACAGGGCCAAGCACGCACAAGTCATCAAGGTCTCTGCAATCACTGTTGCAAAAGTCTGCTTCACATCCCGTCATGCCATGCAGCAGCAGGCTGACGGCCACACCTGCACCAGGCACCAAGAACGGAACATGGGTGTGCGGAAGAATGGCAGTATTGGTCGATGATGGTGGCGACAGGGCCAAGCACGCACAAGCTGAACGTCTCTGCAATCGTTCTTGCAAGAGTCTGTTTCACTTCCCGTCATGCCATGCATCAGGCAACAAGATAGGAACAGAGGCTTGTGCAGGCGGTTGATAGGTTGATATGAGAGTTGCACGCAGGTACCGTCATGCTTTTGCAGCACAGGTGCCGCCACGGCCGTCTGAGAACGGACATCCTGACAAACGCATCCACAGGCAGATTGGCTACTTGAGTGCTCGTGCCTCAGAGACCGGACAACCTGCCCAAGCAAGATGCGGAAGAATGGCAGTGCTGGTCGATGGTGGCGACAGGGCCAAGCACGCACAAGCCGTGAATGTCTCTGCAACCACTCATGCAAGAGTCTGCTTCAAATCCCTTCATGCCATGCAGCACTAAAACTGACGGCCACGCCTGCATCAGGCACCAAAAACAGGACATGGTTTCGTACAGGCGGTAGATACTGTTGTTACGACAGTTGTCGATGTACACGCTTGAACCTTTGAACGACCTGGGCCTGAGGGTGTGTTGAGCATCACCCTAAAACCCTAAGCCCTAAACCTTCTGCTCTTCGTAGGTGTCGTTGGAAGGTGATGTGACACAGGTCTAGGTGCCGGAACATTCTGAATCCCTACAAAACCGACTCTAAACCCTAAAGATTCTGTGCATCAAGTATTGCCCTGCTTTCGCGGCGCATGTCCCAAACAAGCGCATCCACAGCTATGCACTTGATGTTGCTATCTTTGCTTTAGCAGCCTTCATCTCACACCCTCCACAAAAAGATGGTGTTCAACCGGTTGACCTAGCATCGATGCTGAATGTTGTGGTGGCTGGCACTAACGCAATGAGCCTTTATGTTGATGAGCACCGACACCGCGAGCACCCATGTGCAGCATGTGCACCGCTGCTCATAAGGCTGCTTGGCTACCTTCGTAAGAAGATGTAAAAAGGACCGATCACAAACAGAAGTAACCACATCCTAGAGTTATATGGAACCTACGCCATGCTTGCACGACAACACCTCCTCGGGCAGCTGCCCAATTCGAGGCGCGAAACAGGTACGAACGGCACCGAGATTGCTTAGGAACCTCGAGGCTTGGGCCTTCGCAGCTGCTTGTGGCAGCCGCTGAGCCCCGAAATCCATGCCACAACTCCAAGCATCAAGCCGATTCTAGCAAGCAGCGCTCCACCGAGCAAAACCGACCATCCTTGCAGCCACCCTGTTGTAGCACTTTCTGTAACCAGGGATGCCTTCCCGGGATAGGGAACTGCAGATTCTGAGCCAAAGCGTCCTGCTTTGACAAACGAGCCTGTATTTTCAGGAGCTGGAACTTAACGCTCGGGTGGTGCTTCCAGCCAAACGGGAAACAGCCTCGTGCACAAGACCCCTCAGATTACTTGCCTCATGTTTCTCACAGCATCACCTCATTCTTTGGACATCCCCGACCTTTGGCAAGAGTTCCGAAACCGGGAGGAACGGGGCGACCCGACACAATCCCCCAGAATACCCATACCACTGCCTACACGCCCCACCTCGGCAAAAAGAGAGCTGCTCGTTGCAGCTTTGTCTACCCTTCTCATCACAAGCGGGACGGCAACGTCGTAACGAGGGAGGCCGCGTAGTCAAAAGAGGCACGTGCTGCTGGTTTCACTGTGGGCTTGTTGGGGGGATGTAGATCGATGAATGGGAGCATTGGCGTGCAGTGAAGACGTGGCGGAGTCTGACGGTCACATGCCTCATGGCTTCGCGCTGCACATGTGATGCACCTGAGCAGCTCCCGTTGCCAGCCCTTTTGAGGGCGCGGCTGATCAACTTCAGATCGTGCACATTATTGCTGTCCTCCACCTTGCATCATCTTGGCCGGAGACAGGGCCTGTTCGCATTTTGTTGGGGGGACGCTCCGGCAGCCCTTGTTGGTGCAAGTCTACAGGTCAGCGTGAACCAGCCAAAGCACTTGATGGGCATTGGCTCCCAGTCCAAGTGGCGACTGCAAAGCAGGGGCACAACGCGGTGTATTGACTTTCTACAGGCTGTCTATCCGCTTCCAATTCTTTCCACCGGGGCAACATCGTAACGGTTGTAACGTGGCTTGGACACAAGTCGCCTCCACAAAGTCTTGAGCCCACCTGGATGCCAGAATGCTTGTCACCAACAGTGAAACGCCGTGCATCACGAGTGGACGAGCTCCCACATCCTCGGCAATGGGGAAGGACTGGGGAAGGTATGGGTAGCATTCTACAAGAAGACAAAACTGATGCCTGCTCCTGCGTCATCACGACAGCACGAATAGAAGCTCTAGCAGCTAGCAGAACCTGGCTCCTGCATGACCGCCTCACGACCGAACGATGGGCCCTTGCCTTTGTGCAAGCCATTGTCACCCGATCCTCACCGTGGAACTACCTCAACGCTGTATTCTGACTGGACCCAGTCCGGAACACAAAGCAAAACTCCAAGAAAACGGCAACACTCCTCACCCAGCTTCGAACGACAAGTGGCTTTCCTCTTTCATGATTTGTGAGCTGAAGTTTCGAAGCATTCTAGAGTGTAGGCATGTCGTTTTGTGCTTTTGCGGCTGCAAGGAATTGTTTGGGCCTCTGCAAAGGTTCCCGACAGGCGCACATGAAAGGCTGAAAGGTTTTAAGTCGGGAGCACCTTGCGGCAACACCTGCAAAAACAGAAAAAACAGAAACAACAAAAAGTCAAGCGAATCGGAGCCCTCACTTGTTCCATAAGAATGCCTGCGCATTGGGCCACTGTGGCTGTAGACTCGTTTAGGGTTCGTCGGCCCGGCACTGTGCTAGAAGCTTTGCCTGTTGCTGATTTCTCCTTCGAAGCGTCGGGGGCCTTCAAAACTTTGCAAAGCGGTGTTATAGCATAGAATGGCCGGATGAGAGATGCCGAATTTCAGAGTGTACGGTTCAGAGTTCTGGCGGTTGGGTTCGCCTGTTCCTCCAGTACAAGCAATGACTACATGACTACATGACTACATGACTATACTACACGACTTTCCCGTACGACTGTACCACACACCATGTATCATCCGCCGATCCCCGCTGGAGCGGGGGAGGCGCCAGTGAAGACCCATTTGTCATCGCCCGATTCCTTACCTTTTATGGCGACGTCACCACCCTCACCCACCGCCCCCACCGCCCTCATCTGCACCCTTTCAGAAGGGCTGCCCTGAAATGCAGTGTTCTGAAGACTCATGTCCCCTGCACCGCCTACCCTCACCTCCCGACCTCAACCTACTACCTGCATACCTACCTACCTAACAGCCAGCAAAGGCCATGCGTAAGTTCGTTGTTCTGATTTGCCCAAATTCACACATTTCAGTTCACCACTTCCCCGCCTCAAACATTCACCACTTTACCACATAAATCCCAGTTTACCACTTCCCTACCTCCACCAATAACCACATTACCACATAAATCCCAGTTTACCACCTCGCCACCTCCACCAATACCCACTTTACCACAAATCATCTATGTACCACCTCGCCACCTTAAACGAATACCCCAAAACCCAAACCACCAAGTAACTCCCCGTAAATCAAACAGCGAACCTACTTGTGGTCGCCAGTGTTGAAACACTGTCTCCCAGAGCAATGCTGTGGCCTCCTTGTATGAAAAGCCCCTAAATCTGAACGTTTGTGTCCCATTCTTCTGGGACGACAACCGGCGAGAACTTCGCGGACATCCAGACGGTGCGCCCTGCTCGCTTGATTTGTTGAGTCGGCAGGTGCTTCTGAACTTTTTGGTATAGCATATGTGTCATGCAAGTCGCACCGAATGAACAAGCAAACCTCATCGCAGATTTTTCGGCATATCAGCATTCGCTTTCCTGTTCTCGCTCGGTGTAGCAATGGCACTCCACTTTCAGATGCGTGAGGGGCAACTTCGGGCATTCATGGTGAAGTCAGGGACAGTCCTTTTGAGCGATGAGGATTTCACAAAGGTAGATGTCACAGAGAACGAAGCCAAACTGACCAATGGACTGCTGGCGCTGACGAAAGGCGAAATCGCTTCCGCCTGTCACAATATGGGTTTCCAGTTTCGTGGGGAACGCGAGGTCAGCAAGAGTTTTTTGGTCAAGCTCTTTGTGGATCACTGGGACGAGATGCGTGAAAACTCCGAAGTCTTATTGGCCATTCGCACAGCCCCCCCCTTGGCAACCACTTCTGCTTCGGCAAGTTCGGGTGAGCAGGGTGCGCGGGCTACACCACTGACACCGGCCACTGCTTCGTCCTTGACGACGCCGAGGAGTGGTCGGATGCAAAGGAGAATGCGTTGCAGATGCTTGAAGAGGCACGCGCCAAGGGCATCGCTATGGACAGCGACATCTACGGGAAGTTGAAGGCCTTGAAGGAGAAACTTGTCTCCCAGATTGTCGCAGGTGACGTTTACGCAGGCTTTGATGGCAAAACAGTCAACCTTGGGTTGGAGCGGAGCAAGAACCTAACCTTGCGCATCCCGACAAGCAAGGGCGTGGCAGTGGCGACGGTCAATTACGACCCAAATCTCCCCGCGGGCGACCTCTACGCGCTCCTTGTTGCGCTGGGGCTGAAGGCGGATTGCTTCAAGATTGTTTTCGGAACAGGCGATGGGATGTCAGTCTTGGAGGCTTACGACACAATCAGCACCTACCATTTGGAGGAGGGTCAGGTCTTCACTGTTGCTTTGGCTTTGAAAGGCGGAGCCCCGAAGAAGAAGAAGCACCTTGCCTTGACGACGGCCTTTGACAAGACGAAGTTTCAGGAAGCGTTTGACTACAGCCTCCAGATTTCCAATGCTCAGACATATGATGTCCGAGTGGCTCTTGCGGAACTCTCCGTTGAAGAGTTGGAATGCCCCAAAGCCCTCCTGACGAAGACGAAGGATGACACTACGAATGTGAAGGTCAGGCTCGCCCGCTTCGCAGAGCATCTCCTTCCTTTCAAGGCTCTCAAAGAGACGGCAGACCGGACGAGCACGTCAATGGACGAGTTCCATGCGATTGTGGCAAAACTTCGCCAAGCCGAGGGGTTGCGTGAGATGATTGTTGAAATTATGGCAGTCAAGAAGGCAACTGCCTCCATGCCTGCGCCGATGGCCACGAGAAGCACCAGCAGTGGCCGACCCCCACCGCTCCAAAATCGCTTAGGGTATGCTCCAAAATCGCTTAGGGTATGCTCCAAAAATTGCCTTCTGTAGGGTGTTTCGTGGCGCGGTAGAAAGGGGGGGCACATCGCATCTTTGTTGGCATCCGCTTCTCTCTCTGCCAGTAGCGCAGCGGGGGCGAAGGCAACAAGACACTTGCGTGAGGTGGGAACTGAAGAAAAACAGTGTGTTGTGCCAGCAGATTTGGGAACCAGTTTGTGGCAGTCTGTGTAGTATGACACTCCTCCTATAAACCCTAAACCCCACTGAATAAAGAAATGTTTGAAACAAAACGCGACAGGTGGAGGAGTTCATCAAGCACATTGACTTCATCAAGTGCCAGACTGTGGTGCGCCCCGCTGGGTTTAGGGTTTTACTCTTAGGGTGGGATTTGGGCTTTTAGGGTTTTACTTTTAGGGTGGGATTTAGGGTTTTACTTTTAGGGTTATTGGTGGAGGTAGGGAAGTGGTAAACTGGGATTTAGGTGGTAAAGTGGTTATTGGTGGAGGTAGGGAAGTGGTAAACTGGGATTTATGTGGTAAAGTGGTGAATGTTTAAGGGGGCGAAGTGGTGAACTGAAATGTGTGAATTTGGGCAAATCAGAACAGCGAACTTACGCATGGCCTTTGCTGGCTCTAACCCCCCCCCACCCCCCGACCCCCCACCCCCCCCCACCCCACTCCCACCACCCGCCGCCACCATATTCTTGCACCCACTGGGTGGCTGAGTGCGCCTCAAAGTCTTGTGTTGGGGGCCGGCGGCACTGAAAATGGGATAGACACGGACTTCCCCCAAAGGGGGCGCATCATGAGCATCAGCGGGTTCAGTCCGGGAGCATCAGCATCAGCGGCTCCGGCCTTGGATGACATAGCGGCCCACGTGTGCATAAGCTTTTGGCTGTGGGTCCCGTGGCATGGTTTCAGCTGGGTTTGAAGGCATGTTTTTAGCCCTTGCGACTTGGCTGTTTTAAGGCATTCGGGTTTCGAGGTCTTTAGGCTCAAGGCCGATATAGGGTTGAAAGGTCATGGCTTTGATATGACCCCGGCGGCAAACCCGTGCGTTCCGACTGTGAAAGCCTACAGCTGACCCCGTCGTGAAAGACGCTCGCGCCCCTTCCCGGGTTGCCAAACAACTCTCCTCGAGCTTCTGCCTGCGCTGCCCGCCCATGAGCGCAGCCCCTGAAAATACATTACAAAAAACGTCAGCAGTCAGTGCTCTCAACAAGCCACGGAAGCTTTGTACAGCCCCTAAGCCAGCTTGGCCATTGCGGCTTCGTTGCGCGGGCTTGTTCGGGCGACGTTGATGCCCAGGCCATGGCGCCTGCAAGCCCTGCAGCTTTCTGGAACTAAGCAAAAGATCAACGTAGCCCTCAGGGAGTCTATTTGGTGCAACCCTTCATGCACCACTGCAAAATGATCTAGGAAAAGAAAACGAGACTGTCTCAAAGGATATGGGTTGTCTCGCACGACTTCAAAGCGTGCTCGAAATCCCACGTTGAGCACGTACAGCAGCAGGAGAAATGCCACTGTGCCATAATACTGCTCCAAAATGACTGTTCTCTGCAAGCATGTGCGAAGCAAAGTCCCGTCTTTAGGTCGCCATGCTCTGCCCGGCATGGTGAAAGCCTGCGGCTTGGCCGCGGTTGCGTCGGCCACGACGCCTGACTAGCTTCGAGGGACTCCTATCAAAAGGAGCCGACTGACGTGTGCCTTACAGCCACCGTCTATGAAGCTGTGTTATCAGGACATCCGTGACACGCACACCTCATCTCATTGCCTAGCAGGTCATTCGGCAACTAAACATCTGCTGACAAGCCATAACACAATCCGAAGACTATTCATATCCATCATCATGATTGAGAATTCTGTCCACAAATTCTCATTCAATTGGTCTGCTCATGGCGATGGCGGTCGTGGTCGCCATCGACCTCATAGCTTGAGGAGTATGGCGGTTCCAGTGCAGTTGCAGTCCCCAGTCCCCCAACAATCGTAAGTTCAAGGTTTTTCGCAGCACGCAGGCAGGCAGGCACACATACGTACATGCGTCCGCACATACGAACAGACATATTATATGCCCCACGTGAATTGAGAATCCTCCGCCATAGTAGAAAACAAACTTCGGATTTGGATATATACTCCTCCGACTTGAATCCAAACTGGCTTGTTGTTTTCATGGCTCAGGAGATACGTTCTTGGTATCTGCACACCCAAGTGAAGAGCTCAAGAACTCTCAAAACGAGCAGCCCCCCTGCCCACCCCCCCTCAGGGTAAGGTCGCCCTAACCTTGTTCGTGTCTTCGCAATAAGCCCCTGTACAAGAGTTTATGCACGGGCTTATCTAAGGGCTTACTTTGATACTGATGCGGAAGCATCCTCCTCCAAGTCTGACATAAGCACTGATCAGCACCAGAATCGCAAAAAAGAAGCAGTCACACCCTTAGCATACCAGGATCGCGTTGGGGACTCGAGAAGCTCATGCATCGGCGCCCCAACCACTACTAATGGCAGCCCTGCCTGAGATATGCACATGATGCGTTGAATAACCGCATGTCAGAGGACCAGTTCGGAAAAATAGTGCGTCGAAGAAGAAGCGAACATTCAAACATTTAGTGTATTTAGAACGCCTGGAGAATGCAATCCACCTCTGGCGGTGTGGCAGCCTCAGAAACCTCACAATCTTGTATTAATTCTGATTCTGATCAACATTGAACTTGGCTGGGCACAGGAAAGGCATGCCATGCTTTCGAAAGAGCTAACTGGCTTCAAGGTTTAGGCATCTACGCCTGTCCTATGACGGAGTTTTGGTCAGAGTCCTCTTGTTGAAGCCATGCTGTTTTTGTTGACGCAAAGACTTTGTACCCAACTCAGACGCCTAAAGGGATGCATATATTGAGACATTCCATGTGGACGAGACTACTGCCAAATCTGATGAGCTGAAAACAGCGGAGTCACAGCGACACAGGCATGCCTGTCCAACAGACAGCACCCGAAACGACGTCTGATATTTCAGCATTTGTGGTCTGCCATAACATCGGTCTTCCAGCCAGCGTTTGGGTTTGTTACGCCTACATTTCCATGTTTTCGAGATTACCAACACAGCACACAACCCAGACATCCCCACCCGGGCGAGCGTAAGAGCGTAGCTATTGACAAAACCTGTTTGCAATCAACATGAAAACCCTTGCAATCGCAGATGCGCAGCAACACTCAAAGAACATGACTCTCGCAACATGAACGCATACAATGCACGGCTCGAACATTGTTTGAATGAAGGCACTGTGTTTCGAAAGAGTGCGACTTGAAGGGAAGAGAGGTCGACAACATGAGACCTCCAGCCTCACATGTCACATCTCGTGTCGTGCCAACTGCACCCCACGGAAAAACTCCCCTCCTCCAAGAAACGGGGCTGTGTGGGTGGGTACACAAAAAGGAGTCCCCCCTTTCCCCTCCAGGGCTCCGCAGAGCACCGAGCCCAAGGGAACATGTGACAAGTTCTGGCAAAACGCAAGAACAAGAACCAACCAAACAAACCAACATGAAAAACTCACGCAGGGAACAAAATGCATTCGTCAAAATGCCGAAAGCACATTTTTAAGACTTGAGCACAAAACGCACAGAGCGCTTAGTAAAAACGCAATTATATAAGTGCTTATTGGGCATCATAGCATCATACGGTTTCGTCCCACGCAAGGATCAACATCTCAATTGGCTTAAACCATAACTCGCTTGAAGGGTTTTGACTACCCCAAACCCTGAATCTGTGACGGGGTCTTGAGGCTCCTAAAGCTTAGAGGCTTAGACCCCGAAAAAGAAGAGCAAGAAAGAGAGCATAATGTTAACCTCACATTTATAGTGGGGTGGAGTATTATTCGCCGGGCCAGAGGGCCCCAGCCCAACACTTTCCATTACGGGAGGCTTTCGGGCTGGTGTAAACAAGTCTAGGGGTGTCCGATGAAAAATATCATGGGGTGACAGTTGTAAAATTTGGCCGGCCAGGAATCAAAAAAATTTACTGAAAATGGCTTAAGAGTTCCATTGCAGAGAAGACTTTCAGCTGAGCTGGCTCGAAAGAGCTCCGAGGCTCAGTCTTTAGAGAAGCAGATCTCGTTTGAGATTGCTTGTCTTTTGAGATTGCTGCAGCTCCAAAACTGCGAGTCTAAGGCTTCAGAAAAAACCCTTAAGCTTAAGACTTCAGCCTTCGGGTCCTGGAATTCAGGAAGCCGCCAGAGGTCTGAATCCTTATCCGCCGGGGCTCGAAAACAAATCCGGAAAGGGTACCGCTTACGGGCCTCCAAAATGACAAGAGTAAAGGGGTGTCAATAATAATTTCGGCGAGGGGGGACCCCCAGAATCCTTATTATTGGCACCCCCTCTGATTTGCCACCCCTCCAAACCCCGGGGACCAAAACAAGATTTGGGGGGGGGTTATTAAAGCGACGTTAACATTAGGGCTTCCATCTTTTTTCTGCGAAAAAGACCTGAGCTTCTCGGGGCGTCTCCAACAAATTCTCTCGCATCCGCTCTCTCTGTGTGCTCTATCCTTCTGCTCTCCTGTGGAATGCTGGAAGGAACCCCATCCCCCGTAGAATCCTAGCAAAAAACTCAAGCGCTACTTGTTTATGTGCGCATGTGGCTTGCAGATCGGTGGTGTCCATAACCCCGTTTTGAATTACTATGTATTGTTAACACGGGGTTGGGCTGGACACCGCCTGAAATCTAAGGTTTTTGCGCACATTTCCGAGGATGGGAGCACGCAGCACCACGCATCGTGGACAGCACGCCCGTGCTGCAGCCGACCCTGTATAGTGGGACACTAAGCAAAATTTCGACCCTTTAAAGTGGGACGCTGAGTAAATTTGGACCCAAGAACGTGGGACGCTGAGAAAATTTGGACCCTATATAGTGGGACACTAGTCCAATTTTGACTACCCCTAAATCTAAACCCAAAACGAATTCCAAAAGCGAGGACTCCAAATCAAATTCCAGTGCGCGTTTTTGTAAACTGGGATGTTTACCCCTTCGTGGGAAGGGGCCTCTCTCTTCTATAGAGCCCCCTGAAAGCTATCCATAGCCAGCCTGAATGAAAGTGAGCAGCATCACTTCTTTCTTTCGAAGGCCCTTGAAGGGGCAGAAACGCAGCAATAAAGCCGTAGAACCGCGCATCTGCAAAGGCCAAAATTGCATTTCAGAGCACTTTTGGGTGCTCGCAATGGGAATACCTCTTCGTCGTGATTCTGGGGGGTCAAGGGGAAAGGAACAAAAAAAGGAAGGGAAAGGGAAAAATAGGAAGGAAACAGAAAAGAACAGATTGCCCCTCCCCCCCCCCCCCCCCCCCCCCAACCCGCCGCCCCCCTCCCCCGCCCCCTTCCCCGCCCCCCTCCCCCCCTCCCCCTCCCCCCTCCCCCCTCCCCCCTCCCTCCTCCCCTCCTCCCCCCCCTCCCCCCCGTGTGCGGTTTATTTGGAAGCTAATACTCGGTTTTACAAGAGGAAAACAGGCTACAAACCTTTACTTATTCACAAGAGCCAGCTTCCAAATAAACCCTATTTGGGTTCCTTGGGTGGCGCAAGCCTGGAATTTACATAAGAAAATATTTGGGGGCCGCAAAATATTTAAACTACTTAAAGTATATAAATTCTGGGAATTTAATTATTTTCGGGCCTCCAATATTTAAATTATTTGAATTACTTAAATTGTTTACATTGTTGAAATTATTTAATTTATGAAAGTTTTTTGAATTATCTGAATTCCTGCGTTTAAATAATTTAAGGAATTCAAATAATTAACATAATTTAAACCATGTAAATAATTTACATAATTTAATTAATTTAAATAATGTAAATAATCTACATAATTAAATCATTTAAATCATTTAAAACATGTAATCATTTAAATAATGTAAATAATTTAATACTTTAAATACTTTAAATAATTTAAATAATGTAAATTATTTAAATAATTTAAATAAACTACATAATTTAAATAATTTAAGTAGTTTAAGTAATTTACACAAAAATTTTTATAACCCAAATCATTTAAATAAATGAAACAATTCAAACACTTTAAATAATTTCAATAATTGAAATTATATAAGTAATTTAAATATTTGGCGTCCCCCAAACATGTAAATTATTTACATAATTCAAATTCGGTGATATTTGGCGTCCCCCAAACAGTTATTTATTTAAATTATTCAAATTCGGTGAATTTACATAATTTAAAAAAATTTAACTAATTTGAAAACCCCCAATACTGAATTGCGAGCCCGGGCCTCCCCCCAATACTAAATTACGAGCCCGGGCCTAGTTACGAGGCCGGGCCTCCCCGGAAGGGGCCAGGCACCCCCTTCCGCGATTCAAATTATTAATTCAAATAACTTTAAATAGTAGAAATAATTTAAACAATCTAAATATTTGGCGTCCCCCAAATATTTAAACCATCTAAATTATCTGAATATTTTAAATTATCTAAATTATTTATATTATTTGAATTATTTAAATTATTTAACCTTAAATTGTTTAAATTATTTAGATTGTTTAGATTATGTGAATTATTTGAACTATCTAATTTATTTAAACTCGGTCAATTGAAATACTTTAAATATTTGGCGGACCCCAAGCATTTAAATTATGTAAAGTATTTAAATCCGTAAATTCACATAATTTACATAATTTCAAATAATTTCAATAGTTTCGTTGAAACTCGTGGCACAGCTACGGGGCCTAAGGGACCTCAGGTCAAGACTACACTCAACCCTCACAGCACGAAGTGCGGACTCTTTTCACTGCGCTGTTCACAGATTCTCGAGCTCCGCTTGAGCCAATGCGAGCACGGCTCTCCAGCTTCAAACACTGTCTGCCAGACATGGGAAAACAAAGGTACTTCAGGTGAAAACACTCAGCCATGGAACTTCTACTCCTAAACACTGTGGGTAGGTTCCTAGCACCTCTTAGGTGCTCTGCTGAGCTCTGTGCAGACCTAAACTGGCTTGAGTCACTTCTGGTCACCAAATACCAGGTCACAAACAGGAAACGAGTTCCGACAAACGAGTTTCGAGAAAACGAACAGAAAACGGTTCTTCCCGCTCAAAACAAGGTCTCACCAAGCCAAAAGAAATCTGCACTGCCTGACATGTCCTCGTGCCTATGCTTCACACTCATAGCAGACAACTCAAGTGCACATCACGTGTCAACTGGGAAACTAGGAGGGTCACATATATCATCACGAAAGCGGGCTGCGTCGCTAGCCAGGTTAGGCTCTTCGGAACCGAAGTTCCGGAAAACATTAACTATGCACAGAAAAGGAAAAACTCTCGAGGTGTCCTTGGCCTGCTTAACACGGCCGAACTATGTGCAGGGAACACCGAGAGAAAGCATTGAGGGCTTAACCAGTTCCGCGAGAAGCTCGGCGGCCTACGGCTACTCACTGGTTTGGCTCTATACAAAGACCTAGGCAAATGTTCTGCAGGTTGAACTGCCTGGTCTGTACTACCTACCCTATAAGCCCTGCCTGTACAGGGGAGAAACTCACCCACATTCGGCTCACTCAGAAAAGGCAGAAGGTCCGGAACCGACACATGGGCAATGCCTGTACAAACTGCAAACAAGTGGATTGGCAAAAGTCGCCAACCTCCGGAACAGGCCTAAGCTTTCTCGCACTTACTAACCTAGGCCCCAGAAACTCATGCCGCAGCAGCACTGAGCTCCTGTTTGCCCCGTATGCTGACCTGGTTTTCTCGCACTTACTCACCAGGGAGGAAGAACCAACTTTCTCGCTCTTACTCACTGATTCAACCTCAGCGGCTCCAGAGGAACCCACACCACTTGCACGCAGGGAGGGCTTGGTTGATTTGGGCATCTCAGCTGGGCAGGCTTTCGGGCACCGAGCCACAGCCTTTAACCTCCGCAATCTGGTGCCTCAGGCTGTCCGTCAGCCTAGGTTTTGGTCCCTAACAAACAACGCCTGCCGCTAGGCTCCTCCTGGCTGGGCTTGCACCACCAGGAGAAAACAACACACCCTGCAGGGACAGCAAAGGAAATACTCAAAGGCCAAACACGGGTAACCCCAAACTGATGCAGGGCATCATGCCCTCGGCCTCAACCTGCCGGTGTACTTGGATCCTCGTCCGTTCCTCAACATCTCAGCGCGCAACCCTCCCCTCATCAACCAGTGAGGATCTACAGGGACCGGTACTGACGTTTTCCGTGCGTGCGCTGCGTTTGCGAGAACCCCGTGTTGGGCCTGAAAGTACCCGCAAGCACCTGAGCCCGAAAACCCGGTCCAGCGGTCTGCTTGACAGACCGAGCAAGGGTGCCGAACCGGTGTCAGGCTGAACACAGGCCGCATCATGGCGGCCAGTCCTGCCGGGTGTCCAACGGAACAACTGCGAACCTATTCCGTTGGATGGAAAAGGGGGTGCCGGGACTGGGCACTGAACTGCTTTCGCTCTAACCTGCTTCCTTATGCAATCATTGCAAGCAGTTTCGCTTTGATTTGTACATCCTTGCTTGAAAAGGAGAGTCTCCTCTATGACATTGGATTCCGGAGGGGAGAGTCTCACCCTTGATTCTGGCAGGGCATAGCTCCTGCAATTTGAGTGGGTTGGGGCCGTATTAGGTCAGACCTCCCAGGGGATGTCTTCCAAGTCTTCAAAGCCACACTCAAGCCATTCACTGCTGCATGCTTCTTCTGGGGAGTCTAGATCCTGAGAACACCCTTCCTCAAGGAAGGTCCAGCCATGTGCGCTGGCTGCAGAAGACAGCGGCGCCAGCGAAGATTCTACGGGCTCCGTACCTTGGTGACCTAACTGACGCAAGTCAGCCAGGGAGGCATCGTCCAGAAACACCTGTCTCCTGACTGCTTGATCGAAGCTCGGCCAGCTCCACGTGCACTCCAGGAAGTTTTCAAGACAAAGGGCACATTGGAGCTCGATGCGTCTTCCATCCTCTCCATACAAGATCGCTGGTTGCCTTTCCCCAGGACCAGGCACGAAGTTGAGGTTATGGGTTGGAATGTTACCACAGCCAGTGCAATTGAAGTTCAAAAGGCGAAGCCACTGCACGGGCGGGTCGCCTCCCGTTCCCCCGTGGAGCTCTGCTGGGTCTTCCATGCATCTCCATTGCCCACAAGGTCCGGCTCGGACTGTTTTGCCGGATTTGCTGGTGCGAACAAAATACACGCTGCTGTCCTCGGAGAGGAGCAGCCACTCTTTCCGGCCCTTGTGATGCCAGCGAAAGCAGAGTGCTTGGTGGAAAGTCCTGCTTTGGCTGGGACCACAATTGGCTCTATGGGCCCAAGTTCGCTCTACACTTGCCAGGTTGCTCGAGCTTCTTACCTGGTCTTCCAAAGCTGGAGAAACTCCACAGCCGGCTGTAAGAGGACTCGCATAAGGGAAGAGTTCCCCAAGCCGGGCTGCTTCGCCCTCCAGTCGGGCCGTGCCTTGCTCTCTGCATCGCAAGTTGGGTGAGAAGACTCCAACCCGTCACTTGTTGGCAGTGAGGGTCTCGACTGCACAGGTGCTCTGGACATGGCTCAAATGAAGGCTGTGAAAAAGCAGGCCTGGTACCCAAAACAGTTAGGGGACTCGAGGCTGGTTCACACAGCTACCGCTCTGCTACCTGTGCACCCCACCGGGGTTGAGCCGAGACCTTGAGCCAGGTCACATATATCACTCGAAAGCGGACTGCGTCGCTAGCCAGGTTAGGCTCTTCGGAACCGAAGTTCCGGGAAGTATTAACAAAGCACTAAAGAAACTCTCGAGGTGACCTTGGCCTGCTTAACACGGCCGAACTATGTGCAGGATCACCGAGAGAAAGCATTGAGGGCTTAACCAGTTCCGCGAGAAGCTCGGCGGCCAACGGCTACTCACTGGTTTGGCACTGTACAAAGCCCTAGGCAATTGTTCTGCAGGTTGAACTGCCTGGTCTGTACTGCCTACCCTATAAGCCCTGCCTGTACAGGGGAGAAACTCACCCATTCGGCTCTCTCAGAAAAGGCAGAAGGTCTGGAACCGACACACGGGCTATGCCTGTACGAACTGCAGACAAGTGGATTGGCAAAGTCGCCAACCTCCGGGGCAGGCCTAAGCTTTCTCGCTCTTACTCACTTAGGCCCCAGAAACCCATGCCGCAGCAGCGCTGAGCTCCTGTTTGCCCCGTATGCTGACCTGGTTTTCTCGCACTTACTCACCAGGTAGGAGGAACCAGCTTTCTCGCTCTTACTCACTGGTTCGACCCCAGCGGCTCCAGATGAACCCACACCACTTGCACGCAGGGAGGGCTTGGTTGATTTGGGCATCACAGTTGGGACGGCTTTCGGGCTCCGAGCCACAGCCTTTAACCTCCGCAATCTGGTGCCACTGGCTGTCCGTCAGCCTAAGTTATGGTCCCTAACAAACAACGCCTGCCGCTAGGCATTCTCCTGGCTGGGCTTGCACCAACAGGAGAAAAACAACACACCCTGCAGGAAAAACAAAGGAAATCCTCGGCAGGCCAAACACGGGTAACCCCAAACTGATGCCGGGCAGCTTGCCCTCGGCCACAACCGGCCGGAAAGTACTAGGATCCTCGTCCGTTCCCCAACATCTCAGCGCGCACCCTCCCCTCATCAACCAGTGAGGATCTTCAGGGTCCGGTTCTAACGTTATCCTTTCGGGCGCTGTGTTTGCGAGAACCCCGTGTTGGGCCTGTGGAAGACCCGCAAGCTCCTGAGCCCGAAAACCCGGTCCAGCGGTCTGCTCAACAGACCGAACAAGGGGGCCAAACCGGTGTCAGGCTGTACTGAAGCCACATCAAGGCGGCTTGTCCTGCAGGGTGACCAACGGAACGACTGCGAATATTCCGATGGATGGATCTGGGTATGTGCCGGGACTGAGCACTTGCTTGCTTGCATTCTTACACCTGCAACCTTATGCGATCAAGGCATGATCCAATTCTATGCAAGATTCTCTTTGGTGCCCTGAGGCACTCACAGTTTGGGAACGGACTCGAAAGACCGTCACTGATTGAAACGGGGAGAAGCCTCACCCTGGGTGAAATGATTCCGGAGGAGAGAGTCTCGCCCTTGATTCTGGCAGGGCAAAGCTCCTGCAATTTGGGTGGGTTGGGGCTGTAGTAGGTCAGACCTCCCATGGGATGTCTTCCAAATCTTCAAAGCCACACACTTGCCAATCACTGCTGCATGCTTCTTCTGGGGAGTCTGGATCCTGAGAACACCCTTCCTCAAGGAAGGTCCAGCCATGTGCGCTGGCTGCAGAAGACAGCGGAACCAGCGAAGGCTCTGCGGGCTGCGTAACTTGGTGACCTAACTGACGCAAGTCAGCAAGGGAAGCGTCGTCCAGGAACACCGGTCTCCTAACTGCTTGGTCAAAACTCGGCCAGCTCCACGTGCAAGCTAGAAAGTTTTCAAGACAAAGGGCACAGTGGAGCTCGATGCGTCTTCCATCCTCTCCGTGCAAGATCGCTGGTTGCCTTTTCCCAGGACTTGGCACGAAACTGAGGTTATGGGTTGGAATATTACCACAGCCAGTGCAGTTAAAGTTTAACAGGCGAAGCCACTGCACGGGCGGGTCGCCCCCCGTTCCCCCGTGGAGCACTGCTGGGTCTTCCATGCATCGCCATTGCCCACAAGGTCCGGCTCTGACTGTTTTGCCGGATTTACTGGTGCGAACAAAATACACGCTGCCATCCTCTGAGAGGAGCAGCCATTCTTTCCGGCCCTTGTGAAACCAGCGAAAGCAGAGTGCTTGGTGGAAAGTCCTGCCTTGGCTGGAGCCAATTGTGGCTCTATGGGCCCAAGTTCGCTCTGCACTTGCCAGGCTGCTCGAGCAACTTACCTGGTCTTCCAAGGCTGGAGAAACTCCACAGCCGGCTGTAAGAGGACTCGCATAAGGGAAGAGCTCCCCAAGCCGGGCTGCTTCGCCCTCCAGTCGGGCCGTGCCTTCTTTCTGGCTCTCTGCATCGCAAGTTGGGTGAGAAGACTCCAACCCGTCACTTGCTGGCAGTGAGGATCTCGACTGCACAGGTGCTCTGGACATGGCTTAAATGAAGGCTGTGAAAAAGCAGGCCTGGTACCCAAAGCAGTTAGGGGACTCGAGGCTGGTTCACACAGCTACCGCTCTGCTACCTGTGCACCCCACCGGGGTTGAGCCGAGATCTTGAGCCAGGTCACATATATCAACTCCCCCTCATGACCAAGAGTTTCACTGTTGGTCACGTCAACTAAGCTCCACGCAAAGCCAACTAAGCTCCTCGCCGGGGCGCGCATTCCGGCGCATTCCTCAGTCCTAGACCGCTGCACTGCTTCAGACCGCTGGAGGTCGACTAACTCTCGCAAAGTAACCTGGCTGGGCGGGTGGGCGGGCAAGCCAGGGGCGGGCGGGCGGGCGCGAATTACCGCAGTCGCAAGCTTTCCAGGGCGACGTCCGCGAAAGCTGGCGGATAGTGCTGCGTTTCTTTGAGATCAAAGTTTCGTGAATGATCTCCCTTGCAGGTACATGCAAACGTTTCGGACATTGTTCGCACAAATTGTTCATCGTTCGACATCAGTTTCCAAATCTTTCGGATAGGTAATCCATCTCTGCCTACCAAGCCTGAAACACAGCCGTGCACTTCGCCAGTGTAATGGGTTCGTTGCCTTGCAAACGAACGGGTACTTGCCCATCCCCAGTAGGCACACCTCTGCGGCCATTCTATGACCCATACCCCTACTTGCGGGTGGTTCACCATCACTAAGAAGCTCCGCCAGAGCTTGCGATGCACCGTGAACAAAGCTTGTAGATGGTCCTGATAGCCCGGCCGATCTTCGTGTCGCCGTTGGTACGGGCTACCTCCGGTACAAGGAGTGCTGCTCCAGAAAACAACCTTCATCCCCCATTCTCTCGCAACATTCATTGCAGACATGACCCGCTCCACGGTGTCATTTGAGGTTCCGTCAACCCCTTGAGTAATCGGCAGGACAAATACTTGGTGCACACTTCCTTGCAGGTACAGATTCGAACGTGAACTCGTGCAAAACTCGATCAGCAAAGTTGAATATTCAGTCTCGAGTTCGCATAGCCGACAGAAAGCTTCGTATTCGAGGTTGTCTGGCCCGAGTACAGAATCTAGCACTCCAGACAGCAACAAGCAAGACCTGACTGCTGGGACCTCTCGGAAATCGATGTTGGTGACATCTTCTAGTCCGAGGGTTGCTGTATGCTTTGCTGTTTGGAGGCGATTTAAATTCTTTGTGAGAAGATCGCTCACATTCTCGGTTCCGGCCACTCCCTCTACTGCTAACTCGCCGCTATGGACACGGTCTTGGATAAAGCACAACCTCAAGTCTATATGCCGCATGCGCCTGAGTAGCCCCTCCATGCTGGCGATTTGCCTAGCTGAGGCAGAGTCAGTGTACACGCGGTGGGGTTTCTGGAGGGTGCCCCAGATATGCGCCGTCAATTGCGCAAGTCCTGCCACCTCTTTCGCTGCCTCGGCGATGGCAAACAACTCTGCCTCTGCTGAGCTGAGTGCCACGACGCTCTGCAGGCGGCTGTACCCCTTTATGCAGTACCACAGGCCGTCCACTGCGATGTAGATCACTCCGCCACTGGTGCTCTTCCGGGCTGCGCTAATCTCGCTGCCCCAATTGCTGTCGCAATAGGCTACCAGGCTGGCATTCTCCCCCTCATTGGTCTTGCCATCTCCGAGCGGGAAGATTTGATCTAACAGCGGAAACGCTGCTAACCATCGCAGGAACTTGCGAAGTGCATCTTCATGCACTTGCCGTGGCATGCTTTGTCCGCGTGACAACATGGAGTGAAAATACGTTATATCTGAGCGAGTTTGACAGAGCCATCCTATCTTCCCTAGGCAACTTCGGAATCGTGAGGCGGCCTCACTCGACAGCTCCTTCGAAGGCTCTTCAACACTCTCCTCATCGTACATACTCCTGATGTCGGGTGTCGTCAAGGATGCTTTCGCGGTGGATATGTCCCATCCGAAAGATGTAAAGACCGACTTCACATACTCAGGCTTCACCCCAAGCATGATTTGTCGTCCATCCCAACGGATTAAACGGCCGAGGAATTCCATCTGCCCATCTTCGATCAGCCTCCCTGTCACTTTGACTTTCAAGACTGAACTCAGGGCTTCATGGACGTACTCGAACCCTTTCTCGGTAGAGGACACAATGAGCAAATCATCCACGTACGCTAACATGATGATATACTCCTATCCGGATTCAAGGTTGACCCATCCGCTGAAAAGCGTCGGTTCAAGCGGACTCGCTTGTAAGCCTAGGGCAGACACGATCCTGTTCAGATGTCGCTGCCAGCTGAGGCTGGCGGAACGCAAACCGTAGAGCGCTTTCTCTAGTATCAAGTACGCGGTTTCGCCGCTCTCGAGCGTGAATGTGCTTGGCAACTCGATAATGGTGGGTTCCACTACCTGCGCAAAGAGAAACGCGGTGGATATGTCGAGGCCGTAAGCCCGCATCTTTCCCTTCGCCGCCCGTGCAAGGACGATCTTGAGGGCTTCCACCGACGCAGTATTAGAACTCAACCCCAAATCGAGTGCGGATGGTCGGCCATGAGCAAAATCCTTAGCGACTATCCTTGCTCGGACTAGTCCTGGGGCCTTCTGGGTGAGGACCCATCGGGACTTGACCGTCCGACAGTTTGGGTTGGCTTTGCGGTATTCATCAATCTCGCTCTTTGATCTTGCATAACCAACTTTCAGACTATCGAGCGCATTCACTTCTTTCTTGATTCCTTGCCATGTCTCTTCAGGGTCCAGCTGGAAGCCTTCCAGGTCGTCGTAGCTGGCTCGAGGTCGATTCACCCACAGAGTCCTGTCTTGGATTCTCATGTACGCCCCTGCGGACTCATCTTCCTTTTTCTCTTTAACTGAAGAACATACACATGGGTGGTCCTGGAGATTCAACAACTCAACTGCTTCACGCTCGACCGACTGCTGTTGCTTGTGGTGCTGTCGTTGTGTTGTTGTGTTCAAGCAAACAGACGGGAACTTCTCCACGCTCGACCGACCAACAAGTAAGTGACATGCTGCTTCGACGTCGTAGTGGTCACAACAAGAAAGTGGTTGTGGTGTGTAGTGGGCGCTCTCGAGCAATTCCTCCAGGTATCGGACTGGGACCCCCTCATGGAATGTCTGGGGATGCTCTGGAGCGTCTCCCATATCCTCATCCTCAGCCTCGGACGGCTGGTACTCGGATACATTCCAGTCAGCATCCGGTACTGACATTTCCGGGATCTCTAGGTCTCCGACTCCTGCTTGCTCAGGATCGAACGCTCGGACCTCCTCTCCTCCAAAGCGTGTTCGCTTGTTCGGCTTCATTTGCTCGTCATCATCGTATGGGTCTTCTCCAATTAGCTCCTCAGGTCTTCGGTCGACCTTCGGTCCTTCATCTAATGCCTCCAGAGCATCATCGATGGAATCACGCAACCATTTTTGGTATCTCTTCACACACTTTTGGGAATGCCTGCTCGAGCTGACGCCTTCCTGGCATCCGGGGCACTTGGGTGTAACACCATGTTGTCTCACCCAGTCTATGGGAGGACCTCCACCTGGAACATATGGGAGAAACAGCTCTTTGGTCTTCGGTGCTTCAGGCGGGGGCACGAAGCCATCTAGGGCCTTTGCACCGGGCAGAAGATTTGCGTCGAAACGCAACGGGTAGAGCAATTTGAGTCCGGGCGCGATCACCCGTTTCGTCTCCCCACTATCCAAGCGGATTTCCATGGCATGACCTGTGCTCCCAAGCACTGGTCCCAAGTAGATCCCTCGAGCATACTTGGCATCCGCGTCAGGTCTTCTAGCCCGCGTTATCTTAGCGTATGCTACCGCACCGAACGGATACGTGACTTGCGGTCGCACGCGATCTCCGCGGATCTTCTGCATGGGTGTCATGGTCGACCCTACAGAAACTGAAAACCTGTTGTGCGTGTGTGCTGCGTATTGAAACAAAAGGTCGAAAACATCCGCACACTCAGCATCCAAAACAACGCCATGTTCCCGCAACTCAAGCTCATGTGTCGCTACGATTCCTTTTAGGGTCCTAATGGCTCGTTCTGCTGCTGGTGCATGCCTTTCGGGTGCAAAGCTGTTCTCAGTACCCTCACAAAGATCAGCGAGTCTCGCTGCGATGTTCCTCGTGAGTCCCTCTGCATCAGACATGAAATGCGGTTGTTTCACACCAAAGTGCCTGACCCAGGGATGCAAATGTTCTGCTGTTGTTGCTGCGCTCTCTCCCTCAGGTCTAAAGCAAACTGCAATTGCAAAGCTCATGGTATGAACCAGTACGATGAATGCAAGCTTGCGAAAGAAGCACTGGTCAAGCTGAAACTCTCTCGGGTTCAGGTCGCTACGCTTTCGCGCTGGAGTGGTCCCTCTAGTCCGCTGGCAAAACTCACAGTCAGACATGTATGGTACGTGTCCCTGCATGTGGTGCTGCAGCTCAGCGTGTTTACTACGCACATTGTCCCCAACAATTCCGTCTTCAGTGACTAACTCAAACTGTTGTTGTGGCTGTCGCGTATCGGGCTCTTTTCTTTCATCTTGGGACAAAGCTGCAAGGATTGGGTTGGGCTTCTCAGTACTCCCTTTCAGGGAGACGGGGAGCGAGAACGATCGCGCTCTTGGCGATCTCGGCGGCGCCTGATGAGTTCCATGAATGCAGGAGAGGGTGCGCCACTCCACGGAATTGGTGTCTCGGGAGTGCGCTCGGGTCGCGGAATCGGAGGCGGTGGAGGGATCGGGAGCGCCAATCTTGGCTTGGCGACCGCCCTCGCAGCCTGTATGTTCTCCGATCTTGCTCGGCGCCGGTCCTCGTATGCTTGGCCTGTGAGGATCCCTGTCTCGAGCTCCATGCGAAGGCTCATTGGGCTGAATGGCCTTCCTGCCGGTGCCACTGTTCCCGATGCTCCTGTTTCCATTGTCTCTGCCACCCTCATCACATTTCCGGACAGGTCGCTGGCGGCTTTCGAAGGTGTCAAGCTGACCGGCAGTTGGGCATGGTCCTTCGCCTGCATCCGCAGGAAGCTCTCCCTCAAAGGTCCGAGGGCTTGTAGCCCTTCTGAGGTGTGGCCTGGTGTGCTCAGATGCAGCTGCAGATACGGACCACGAAAGCCCAGGTTGGAAAGTGATTCCCGCCATGGAGGTGTCACTCGGAGAGCGCTCTTTGCATGCCTGGGCTCGGGGCCCCGGCGGTGCTCCGTGTACACTGCTGTCGGGCCGACCGGTTCCCCCGGCGGCTGCATCATGGAGATAGGGGGATCCTTCGGATGTGCTGGGGTCGTTGGAGCAGGAACCCCTGTGGTTGGCCTCCATTCTCCCCAATCCTCGTCGGATTCGTCCACCTCCACCACCATTGTCGATGGTCCTGGCCCTGAGCTCGCCGGTGCTGCCGCGGTTGTTTCCTTCGGGTTCGGCTGAGGAAACTCGCCCGAAATGCCGGTCGGTCCCAGCGCAACCACTGACCGAGCCTTGCCTTCCGTTGCTCCAAGTACCAGCTGCTCTGGTTCGGCAAGCGCTTGCTCCCATGTGGCCCAATCCACCGGGTTCTGCGTCACGTGGAGGCCCTCCTTGGAGATGGTCTGCGTGAACCCCTGCATGTTGGCTTCGTGTGGCTCGCTCATCAAATGGGCTTCGGTGACATATTTCTGGCACAGGAGACAAAACAGCGTCACCGGCGTATCCGGTGAGTCGCTGGCTCCCGAAGCTTGTGCCGTCCAAGCTCCTCCGAACCGACGAGCAACCCACGTCGTCCAGCCTGCCGACGCCCAGCGCCGTTTTCCTCTCCGTGCTGGCGCTGACGATGCCGGCGGGGGGCCGGAGGGCTCCCGAGGATCGACTCCCATGGTCGATTGATCCACATGGTCCGGCAGCAAGTTCCGCACCGGTCTCACGGCCATGGTTTTCTCCTTGGATTTGATCTTCGGCGTCGGCTTCATCTGCACCATAGCGGGTCTCTTGGCTGGAGCCTCTGACATCGAAGGATCCGCTTGGAATTCCCTCACCCCGGTGTGGGACGACGGTGCTTCCGCCGCTTCCGTCTCTTCCATGACGTACTCTACCGAAGGAGATGAGGTCGAAGGGTCCAGCCTTGCCGAATCCAGGTCCAGATCCATCTCGTCCCCTCCAGTGGACTCCGCCTCGGCATACGACGCCTGGAGCTCCTCTCGGAGCGTCTGTGGCAGCTCTATGCCGTGCTGCGCGGCATGGGCTTCCAACAATATCAGTCTCCTGCGTCTCGCCCCCTGGCGCACGCCTTCCAATTGTTGAATGCTCCGTTGCATCGTGGCACTCGGATCCATAGCGGCGGTCTCCTATCTGTCCTGCTCTAGGAAAACTTCGCCTCTTTGAGCAATCCAAGCTGCCAGTCTCAATCTCATCAGGGAAATCCTCCAAGCAAGCACGACAGACAACTGTTTCCCTACCATGCTCATGCACAGGACGCTCAACTGCTGGTGTGGTACTGTTGTCCTGTTGCTTGTGTGAGATAACGCTGCTGTCATTTTCAAAAACAAGCCGCTCGACTGCTGGTGTGGTGCTGTTGTCCTGTTGCTTGTGTGAGATAACGATGCTGTCATTTCCGAATACAAGCCACTCGACTGCTGGTGTGGTGCTGTTGTCCTGTTGCTTGTGTGAGATAACGCTGTTGTCTTCACTAAAAATCAAGCGCTCATCCCTATCAAGCTCACGAACAACTGGCGTATCCACATGACTGAAAAATTGAAGTTGATCCCTCGCAGAGCCGGAAACGTCACCGACTGTCCTTAGTCTGTCCTTAGCTTCGCCTTGGTCCAGGTCAACATGTTCGTGGCTCGTCTGAAACTCGCGATCAACTACCTCATCAAGACATGAAACATCCAGCAATTCGGGGTTTTCGGGCTCAACACACACTCTCGCAGAGCTGCGATGACCTCGATTCGAAGTCGAACGATGAAAATCACGACTCGAAGACGACTTGCGAGACCGACTTCGACGAAACTGTTCCGTTTTGGCGATCAAATCCTGCGGTTTCAGCGCTAAAGGATGGTCATTCCGAACTGACGCAAGCCAACTAACTGAAGCAAACATGGTTGGTCTCAGCGTTACGCCGTGCTTTCGGACGGTAATTACGCCCTGCTGGTCGCACATCGCTGGCTCCCAACCTCCATTCTGACAAAGCAAGTTGATGTTCAGCAAATTGTGCTTGATCTGATCGGAAATGACGGCTTCAAACCTAGCCCTACACATGTACACAGCGTCACCCTCATGCTCAGAACTGCTCTTCGATGATGCTGGGGTGGTGGTTTCAAAGCAAACTTCCACTAAAACATGTGTTGATCCGCCAATTTCAACGGAATCTCCAGTCGCAGTCTCCGCATATGACTTAGGGCGTCCTTCCAACCAACTCAGGATCTTCACGTGGTTGCTCTCAAGCGTCTCTCTCGTGATGATGTGGAACGAACTACCAGAGTCAATCAACCAGTAAACGCGATCATCTGAAGGAAAACTAACCACCTGGTTCGTGAGCATCATACCGAAGTGATATCCTTCCAGAAACGTCTTGATTGATGACTGTGCTTTTCCACTGCCTTTGGTTGTGGGTTGCGCTGCTGCTTTCGCCGATGTAGACGATGAAGACGATGGTGCCTCTGGCTGCGTCGTAACGGCCTGGTTCGTCGCCGCTGCGGCTTTGTCTTTCGGAGGTGCCCAGCAGTCGCGTGCCCAGTGTCCAGTCTTCCCGCAGTTCCGGCAGACATCTGTCTTCTTCGCTTCTCTGCTCTTGCTCCGAGCTCTGTCTCCTTTTCCGCCTTGGTCGCCTTTCTTGTCCTTTCCTTTCGCTTTGCCACCCTTCTGTCCCTTTTCTCCTTTCTCGCCTTTGTTGCCTTTGTTGCCCTTGGGGCCTTTGTTGCTCTTGTCTCTGTCGCCCTTTCCGCCTCTGCCACCCTTGAAGGCATTCGCATACCCGGATGCTCCTTCTCTCTGGAAATCCATCACACGAAGCTGCTCGTCGTAAAACTGCAAACCAGTCATCAGCTCACCCATGCTCTTTGTTGAGTGATGGAGGAGCAGCTATCTCTTGGTCTCAGAATCCAAGTGCTTCATCAGACACAGGACTCCCTCTTGTTCTCCGATGAGCAACTCCGGGAAGCGATGCTTCACCTGCGCCTCGAACTTGAGAAGCTCGGTGGTGTACCACCTGGCGACATCAAGTGGTCGCTTGAGATGCTTTGGTGGCACCAGGCCTAACGCCTGTTCGCGGAGGGCTTGTCCCTCCACTCTGGAGCGAACTGACAATTCGTTGTTCAACGAGCGCCAGAGTTCGTATCCGGCACTTGCTCCCATTTGTTTCACCTCGATGAGATGCACCAAATCTTGCCCACGTTGGAACTTGCTCATGGACTGACGAAGCAAAAACCAAAGTTTGGTTGACCGGGCTGCTTTCCCGGCTTCAAGCCTCACTTGCAAGACTTCCACATTGCTACTGATCGCTTCTTGCAATTCCGTAGCGTAGCGGTCGTCGAGCAAACAAAGCCAACTCGTAAGTTCGTCTCTGTAGGCTGTCCAAACTCGGATTTCAGCATGTCTGCTCGTCATGGACGCATAGTTCAGCTGAGGCAACTGTGGAATGTAACCCTCTGCTCTCTTGTTTCGTACACCAGAGTCTACTTCCATGTCCACAGGAGTCGATGCATTCGCAGGTGCTGCTGAGGGGTCTCCTCCAGGTGTAGGACTCGTCGACGATGAAGCTGCAGCTGCTGCAATATGCGCATTGGCAGCATTCGCACTTGCAAGCTGCAATGCTTGCGTAAGCATGGCACTCATCTGTTGAAGTTGAGCTGCCTGCTGTCGGATCTGCTCGTCCTGCGCTTGCAGCATTGCTCTCGTGAACTCCATCTGTTGAGCTACTCCAGGTGCAACGGGCAACTGCATATTCGGAACTTGAAGGGGTTCTTGTGGTGCCGAAGGGGTGTTCCCATCTGGTAGAACTGAGGTCCAAACGAAGGCACAGCCCCGACTGGTGGCTGATAGCCTGCTCCAGTCGTAGCTGTCCACTGCCTTGGGTCTACTCCGCGTGGAACTCAACCTGGTCGCGCTGGCAAAGACCTTCCACGTTCTCTTCTCCCACGGGCACTTGGTGACCTTGCACCAGAAAGCCCTGTGGAACTCAGGCTGCTTGCACTGCGGCCTCTCGGAGAACGGTCTCGTCCAGGCACACGTTCTTCACCAGTGTCCATGCTGGAGCACGAAGCTCCGCTACCTCAGGTCAAGACGACACTCAACCCTCACAGCACGAAGTGCGGACTCTTTTCACTGCGCTGTTCACAGATTCTCGAGGTGAAAACACTCAGCCATGGAACTTCTACTAAACACTGTGGGTAGGTTCCTAGCACCTCTTAGGTGCTCTGCTGAGCTCTGTGCAGACCTAAACTGGCTTGAGTCACTTCTGGTCACCAAATACCAAGTCACAAACAGGAAACGAGTTCCGACAAACGAGTTTCGAGAAAACGAACAGAAAACGGTTCTTCCCACTCAAAACAAGGTCTCACCAAGCCAAAAGAAATCTGCACTGCCTGACATGTCCTCGTGCCTATGCTTCACACTCGTCGCAGACAACTCAAGTGCAAAGCGATCTTGGCCAGAGGGTTCATGGGAAGGCCTTTGCTGGTTGCGACAGCACTTGCGCAGCACGTGAGCGGTTTCTTGGGAGGGCTCTTCTGCAAAGGCCTGTGCCACAACAGTCATCCATCAGTGTGTCGCCAAGGCAGATTGTGAGCCTTCCGAGCCATCTAAGCTCCAGAAAGATCGAAGCAGAGAACCTGATCATTTGGGGTCGTGGCGCGCTCAAGTCTCTTTGGTTGTCGCTGTTGGCTTAGCCAACTGGTTGATCGGATTTTTGATTATTGGCTTTGTCTTGGGCTGCATCTATGCAGACGACGGGAGCAAGTCGAGGACAGCAGTGAGGAGCAAAGTCCGACATCGCCACAAAGTGACGGAACTGGCTCATCGACAGCTCGCGTGATCCGACGTCGCCCTCATGGCTTTAGCTAACCAGCGAATCTTCCTTAGATATGACGTGCCAGGACCTGAACTCTGGCACGAACGGCTGGTGTTGGCTCATGCGAGAAATGAGGACCATGCTGTGGCCACGCCAGACTCCGATGTCTGCAGAGAACAGCTCTCCTTGCATCTCGGGGAATGCGGGCAAGGGGTCTTGGGAGGAGGCCTCCCTGTGGGCATCCGTGCAGTCAACCCGAGACGGAGAAGGAGGCCTCCCTTGCCAAGAACTTGCGCAAGGCCAGAGAAGAACGTGAACTGCCAGGCGTAAGAAGGGCCCAAAGGGAGGCGGGGATGATCAGTGAGCGGTGCGCTGCTGGCCGGTTTGGGGCAACGGCTGGTGGCGGAAATTTCGCCCCGTGCATGATGAGGACGGTCGTTGTCGGGATCTGCTTCCTTTGCCCTTCGAAGAAAGGGAGATGAGATCAGGTGCCCTCTTGCGGCATTGCTCGCAGAGGCAGCTGAGGAGGAGGCACGTCACTGATGAGGTCAACCTTACGATCAGCTCCCTGAATTCAATGTTTGGTTGTGGTCGTGGGAAAACGCTGCAATCCTTGGAGTCAAAGTTGATGGGCGCATCCGTTGCACAGAAGGAGGCACTCCATCATGTGAAGAGTTCGGTTTGCGATGGTTCCTCCTCCTGAGGACTTGTCCGGCCCAGAGGCGCTTCGGCAAGCTTCGGGCTCTTGGGGGCGACGTCGAAGACCAATCGGCGGGAGCCCTCGCGTCATATGATCCCGAAGGGGTTTCAATACCAGGCGACGGGTGGAAGCCCGTGGACCTGGGAGATCTTTGGGGCACCGACGGGGGTGAGAATGTTGGCGACTACGTACAGCGACAGTTGCTGCCAGCAGATGAGGCACGTTCCAGACTGAAGTCATGTGGCTTAGTTCGTCCTTACTCAGACCCGAAGCTCCGTGATCCCAAGACCTACGGCGAGTTTGTGCGCAGGCTGCTTCGAGCCAACATCGTGGAGATTGGGCTCGAGCCGGGATCCGAGGAGATAGGGATTTTCTTCGTTAGCAAGAAGAACGGTCGCTTGAGATTGATCATTGATGCACGCAAGAGTAATTGTCACTTTGCCGACCCAGCACATGTGCAGTTGGTGACAGGGGATGGCCTCGGCAACATTGAAGTTGAGGAGGGTGTCGACCTCATAATTTGCAGTGCTGACTTAAAAGATGCCTTCTACCATTTGGCGCTTCCTGAGGCTCTTCGACCTCTTTTTACCCTACCAGGCGTTGATGGACGCCATCTCCGAGGGCTCACAGTCGGGGGCCAACTTGCCAAACCGGGAGTTAGATACTATCCGAGATTGGCCGTAGTGCCCATGGGCTGGAGCTGGGCCTTGTACATTTGCCAAAAAGTGCACGAACGTCTTGCTCAACAGGCCGGACTGGTCGACTCCGACAGGCTGGTTGACAGGCGCCCGGCTCCTTCGGCTCAGGCCATGCACGCTCAGTATGTCGACAACCTTGTAGTTATCGGCCATGACCAAGAAAAAGTGCTCGGCATGTACCAGCGTGCTGTCAAGGTGCTCAAGGACAGCGGCCTCGAGGTCCACGAAGAGGAGGTCAACGAGCAAGGCGCCACAGTCTTGGGCTGGGAGTTCACTAGGGATGGGGTGTTTAGACCGTCACGTCGACGAGCATGGAAGACACGCTTGGCTATCAGAGCTCTACTTGCCAGGGGGAGATCTTCAGCTCGCCAACTTGAAAAAGTCATTGGTCACTGCACCTTCATCTCGCTTGCCAGGCGCGAATCTTTGTCGGTGTTCGGAGAGGTGTATCGGTTGATTCGACGCAACTACTCGCATGACAAAGAGGTTCCCATGCCGCGTCTTGTTCGAGCCGAGCTACAAAAATGGGATGGTCTATTGCCGCTCATCTACAGGAGGCTTGGGGCCAAGTGGTCGTCGACAGTGCACGCGGTTGACGCGAGTGAATGGGGACTCGGAGTCACCACATCTCACTTCGAACCTGAAGAGGCAAAATCTCTAGGGAAATATAGCGAGAGGTGGAGGTTCAAGGAGTCCTTGTCCAGTCACGCGCGGGCCCAGGTGTTCTTCGATCGAGAGACTCAATCTGCTGAAGGTGAAGGCTTGATGGTTGTGCAGGACAGTGATGTGAACGCCTCGACGAGTTTCGTGCCACCCGTGCCTTTCTCAGCAGTGTCCAGGAAGTGGGTGACGGTTGGACGGCATCGGTGGCGACGTCCCATCACGCTGCCGGTTGGGGAGGCAAGGGCGACCCTATATGCTGTCAAACACGCCTTGAGGTCTCGCGAAAGCTTTGGCCGCAAACACCTTGTTTTGACCGATTCAATGACTGCTGCTTGCGCTCTGGGTCGTGGTCGAGCTCACACATTCGGTTTGAGAAGGGTGTGTGAGCAAGTCGGGGCTCTAAGCTTATGCAGTGGCTGTTCATTTCACTTGAGGTGGATACCGTCTGAATACAATCCTTCCGACTCCCCATCTAGAGGTGGGTGGGTCCCAAGTTCTCCAAAACAAGTCCCGGCGCGGCGCCATGGTGATATACCGCGACCTCGGGAGGGCCGACTCGCAGCCGATGAGCAAGCGACCAAGGACGGGGAGCAGACCAAAGGCAGCGGCGGCAGAGGTTCTGAGCGTGGCGGCCGAGGAGATGAGAGGTGCATGTCAAGAAGCAAGCCGGAAGGAAGTGAAGCGGAGGCGAAAATGCGCACGGGCCCGCCTCAGCAGAGCCGACCCCAACAAGACGATCCTGGAGCAGGCCGCAGTGTCAGCGCCATGCCGTGCAAGGTACAAAATGTTGTGGGAAACGATCCGACCCAAGATCGAGAAATCCAACGGTCTCCTGAAGGACAAGGCCGAAGTAGAGAACGTGGTGTGCAATCACTTGGAGGAGATGTATATGGACGGAGACGATCTGGCCACGGGACGTTACCTGGTGGCTGCCATAATGTACTTCTGTGTGGCGCTCAAGGTTTGCGGGCTGCAGGGACTTCCAAGGATCAGACAGAGTCTGAATGGATGGCAGAAGCTAGCGCCGGCAAAAAGCCGGCTACCGATACCGTTCGAAGTGGTGGCCCTCATCAGCACTTGGGCCATCAAAAGTGGACACATCCAGATAGCCCTCCTCATTCTCCTATCGTTCATGCTGTACTTGAGGCCGTCCGAAGGCCTGAAGTTGCGGTGCCAGGATGTGGTGAGGCCAACGCGCAAGAAGGGGGCCTTCTCCATGTGGACGTTCATCCTCCATCCGTACGAGGAAGGGGTGCCTTCAAAGACACAGGAGTTCGACGAGTCGCTCCAGCTGGACCTCGCCTACCACAAGGAGATGGGGGCAGCGCTGTGGAGGGCGCTCAACCTGCAGGCTCGGGCTCCAGGAGACAAGGTCTTCTCCGTTACGACTTCAGAAGTGAACGAGCTGCTGGCGTCTGCGAGGGATGCGCTCAACCTTGGTCCCCTCGGAGTTTTGCATATGTATCGACTACGGCACGGAGGAGCGTCCCACGACTATGCCAACGGTTTGCGAGACTTGGCAAGTGTACAGGCGCGAGGACGCTGGCAGGCTGCTCGGAGTGTGAGACGCTACCAGAAAGGAGCCAGGCTGGCGCAATTGTTCGCAAGCCTCAAAGACGCCGTGCAGCACGAGTGTCTGATGGCCACCGACGGGCTGGACGCGCTCCTCCGCTCCCTGCGCTGAACGCACCTATCTCCGACAAGCCCGTGTTCATAGAGATTTTCAGTGGGTCCGGACGTCTCGGCCGGGCGATTTCGCGTTTCACGAACTGGTACGTCCTTCTCTGGGATGTCCAATATGGTCCCGAATATGACCTGACCCTGCTACACGTTCAGTGGAAAGTGTTGGGCTGGTTGAGGGCCGGTAAGATCATAGGGGCTCACTTGGGCACACCATGCAGAACTTTCACTCGTGCGCGGGATTGCAGGCCTGGCCCTCCCCCTCTGCGCTCGAACGACCAGCCACTTGGATTAAGGGGGTTATCGCTAGCAGACCAGCGCCGCGTTGACGCGGCCAACTCGTTGATGAAGTTCACGGTAAGGTTCATGCAGCTCTGCATTGTTCTTCATGTTGCCTGCACGTTTGAAAACCCAGCTACTTCTCGGATGTGGCTGTGTCCTCCGATGTGCCAGCTGACTAGACGTAAGCAGGTGCAGCACTGCGTGATCGAGTTCTGTCAGTTTGGCGCACCTTGGAGGAGATCTACAATGTTCATTGGGGTTCATCTCTCCTTGCACCTCATTGAGCATCGTCGATGCCTTGGGTCTAAACGGGTGTGTAATAGGACTCACTTGCCGCATATTCCGGCAGCAAATCAGAACGCGAGGGGCCGCTGGATGACCACGATTGCAGAGCGATATCCACATAGCCTCTGCAGAGCTCTTGCGATCTCCTTCCTGAATTACCAGGTCAGTTTGGTTGCTGAGAATTTTCAGAAGCGGTGGAACCAGTGAGCATGCTGTTTCGGGGAGTGAGACATGCGGGTTTGGGATGAGCTGAGCTCAGCATGATACAGATTCGTGCTCCTGCCGGGCCAACCGTGAAGGATGTGCCCTCGACGCAGCAACGTTTGACCTTTCACTGGCCATGAAAAGTTCTCAGAGCGATCATGGAAGTTCTTGGAACATGTTTGATAGCTTTTCCAAACGGCGAATGGCCGCAATTATGATATCTCAAGTGCACCCTCCCTTTTCTGCCCGCCCGACACTTGAGAGGTGGGGTGGGAATGAGGGGATGAGCTGAGCTCAGCATGATACAGATTCGTGCTCCTGCCGGGCCAACCGTGAAGGATGTGCCCTCGACGCAGCAACGTTTGACCTTTCACTGGCCATGAAAAGTTCTCAGAGCGATCACTTCTTTGACGCTCGCTGGCTTGCACAGTGTTAACTCTTAATGTAGTTATTTCTGTCGCATTAGACTGGCCTGTGCTACTGATGTATAAAGGGGCGTCCACTTAAAAACAAAGGCTGCATGGAACGTGGTCTCCACTTCCTGCAACCTTCGGGATATGGTGGCCCATTCCCAGTAAGAGGGTACGGGTAGCTTGTTCCCACTTGGGATCAAGTTAATGTCTTGCTCGACGACACTGTCTTTTGCCTGACTGCTAAGTCCAAGGCGTGGTTTGCCACTGTAGCCGGCCGGATTCAAAGAATGCCGTTGCCAGCCGCAATGCTGTGGTCTCACCTTGACAGCGACGGGCTGCGGATTGGAGCGCTACCGGATGAAATTCAAACCCAATTTTAGAGTCTGTGCCACCAGATCTAGGTCTGGAATTGACAAACATAACTTGTGCATGTTTCCATGGTGATTTGAAAGTCGTTCGGTTGTCGTTGAATGTTGTCCGTTTCTTACCCGACCCGAACTATCGAGGTGAAGTGCCTTCCGCCTGTAGGGAAGTGTACACAGCTGGTAGAACAAGTCTGCTGAGAGTTTGGGAAGGCCAGAAAGTGTTTGAAGAGACTTGGTCTTGTTTTGCCTTGTACCCGAAGAGCCTCAGCATGCTTGGAAGCCTGCAGTGAGTGCTTAAAGCCGCCTCTATGCTTTGGCTCAAGATGAGCTGGCTCAAGTGTGGAGCCTTGGCTCAAGGAGCCTAGCTCAAGGCTCATGGCCACGAGCTTCTGCAAATGTCTTTCGCCTGCGAGTGAAAAGGTGTGGTAAGTGCTTGCTTACTTTATGGGTTGTGGGGTTTGGTAGTTTCCCTGGTTTCCTTACCTTAAGTGCGTAGGGTTTCTGAGGCTGCTTTGCGTTTCTACGGGGATGGTCACAAGCTCACTACCAATTTATCGGCCAATAGGCTGAACAATGACAAGGCGCATTGTATAACAGCGTGTGTTATGTGCAATGTTGCGCAAGATAGTTTGTAATGAATATTTTGTAATATTTATTTCAAAGTCAGACAATAATTCGGATACTTATTTTGATAGAAGCGGTTTTGGAAGCATCGCCGCAACGTTTAAAGATGCTAAGGCTAAAGATAAGAGTACTACGTTAGCGGATGTTAAAGCATGGTTTGAACAGAATGTGGATAGGAAGAGGCCGATGTCGGGGTTTAATTCGTTTATTGCACTTTATGCTCATTATGGATATCAACTAGACTTATTGTTTATTACAAACAATGATTTGAAAAATCAAAAGGTTAGGATTGGTTTAGTTCTGATAGGCCTACTTCGTAAATTTGCAGTTGTTGTTCCTCTTCAAAGCAAGCAACCGCCCGATTTATTGGCGGGTACAATGGAAGGGATACAAAATGGGCAAGAAACCAGAATTAGTATATTCAGACGAGGAAGGTAGTTTAAATGCGCACGTTTAAAACCATGTTGTTCAAAAGAGTTGAAGCCGGCAAAAAAGCCCGAAAACGACCTCAAAGTTGAAGCTTATATTGCAATGAATGCAACAAAAACAAAAGAGTATCCCGAATTTCAAGCACAAGAACGCTCATGATGCCTGAGACGGATGTCGTTTCTCATTTAATTGTACAGGCCTTCTGATTCAGCAGTGCTAAAGCCATTCAAGCGCAGTGCTGGAACTGAGAGGGGAAATTCTGTTTAGTCTCAGAGACCATTATGCCCGAAACGCAGCAAACGAGTAGTGTAGGCAGCTAATTGATATGTCAGTCAGCAGCAAACTACTCAGTGTAGTACCTCAACTTGCACCACAGAAAACCTAGATTGCACACGCCCTCTTAGAGTGTCCTGGGACGGGCAGAAGGGGGCCAGCAGAGTGGATCCTGGGCCTCTGGCAGCTGCACAGGGGGGGGATTGGGAGGATGTCGGGATTCGGCGTGGGGGGGGGGGGGGTTGGGGCTGAAGTCATCCAGATGGGCAGCGTGGGGAAGGTGGGTGGGTGGACCTGTGGTGTAAGCACAGGTGCTGGAGGATGCTGGGGGCGGTGAAGTCTAAGTGCTCAGATGCGCTGAGGGTGCGCCATACGGGTTTTCACGAACGCCCCCGCTTAGGAGACTGGCGGATGCCCGTGGCCCCATGGCATGCTTGATGGTAGAAAACCTCAACTAACCGTTCGACTGTTCCTGCATCGCTTGTGTGCTTTTGGAGGTGCCTCCGACACAGTCGCGCGCCATTCCAAAAGGGCGGGGATTGGAATGTGCCGTGAGCATGATGAAGCGTCATAAACGCTGTTGTTAGATACCATGTCGTAGACAAGGAACAAACCAAAAGGATGGGAATTGGCAAAAGTGTGCATAAGGTCAGGTGACTTCACCGTATCAACGTCCTTCGTCCACATGGCCAACCAAGCCTACCCTTGCTTGAAGAGCATCAGCCTGGCAACGAGGCCTCTGATCGCACATGTCGGACAACCCCAGAACATGTGCCAGTTGTGGCCAGTAGCTTTATTGAAAAACGGGCAAACGGCATTGCTGCTATCAACATCACAACATATGCATCAAGAGCGGTCAGCACTACCTGCTTCAAAGCAAGCTCGCATCGTTGTGGGTTCGACACGGGACATAAAAAATGAGCAGCGGAGCTAACATGAGATGGTGGGCAAACTTGCATTCGCGAGCTTTTGTCTCCTGCCTCCTCTGAGTTGCCGCTGCTACCGAGCTTGAACTCTGGCTCAGCAAAACCAAGCTCAGACTTGTCCAATACATTTTTCGGAATGGGTTTAGGGCCCAGGGTTCAGGATTCAGGGATGACTCAGGGTGCGGAGCCCTGCGATGGAAGGAGCCGTGGCCGTAACCTCCTTCGACCCTAACACCGTATCCAGAAGCCCAAAAGGCTAAGCCCTCAATCAAAAAGCATTCCTTTTGTTGTGTTTTTTTGTATACATGTGTATGTGCATGATCTATACGTTTGCGCAGTGGACGGAGGAGGATTGCCGCCCAGTCGAAATGTCCCTGAAGAGCTTTAAGTTTGCGTTGCTTTCCTGGTTCATTTGTGAACGGTTGCTCAGCATATGGATCTCGACCACGGCAATGAGCCATGCTAACAACACAGCCATGCGAACAACATTTCTCAACAGCCGTAGACACGGCTACCAATGCACATGCGACTGGCAGGACCCAAGCAGTTGAGTGGCATTTACCAAATTTCATCATGATGCGGGCACGTGCGCCATGTCCGATGTGGACGGAGTGCGAAACTTACAGGGTCTAGGATACTACATGACACATCACGACAAGTGCGCAGCGGTGGTTCAATCCTGGACCAAGGTGCCGCCCATCGTGCACGGGCGTTTTGGCTTGGAGCAAAGGTGTGTTCCGGCCTGAAACACACATACACACACTGTCTTCACGCACTGTGAGGGCTTGGGGATTGCAATTGCAAGGCATACAAGCACCCAGATTTATACGACGAAGAGGCACTTTGGTGTTGGCATGGCCAAGTGCAAGGCAGGTCTCCCACTCAGCCATTGATATGACAAAGCGATCGGCAGGTTCCTGAGATCGACTTGGAGTCGGTGATCGGTCGACCGGAGTCACTTGACTGCAAATTTTTTACACGTGTTTTTTTCGAGTCCCGCTCGAGTCACAGGTTGGGGGCGTGTGCTGTGCCGGCCTCGGCTACTCTGAGCCGGAATCCGCTTCTTTGGCTCAGGTCCAGTCAGCTGGTTTCTAGTTGCTAGTTTAAAGTTTTGGGGCTTTTGTCGAGGCCCAGAAAAACCCTTTCATGAAGCAAACTAAGGGATACTGGAGCTTCCACCAGCGGGCCACGCCATGCGTCGAAGGGTTTTGGATGGCTCTGGGACGAATCAGAAGCCGAGGTTCGAAGCTTCCTACTTTTGGGGGACCAGCGGGCCTGCCACGGTTGCGGTTGCGGAAGTCCAGCAATTTCAGTCTTTCTTGAAATATCGTTTTTGTGCGTGTTGCTTGCTTTGCCTTGTTGCAACCGGCAGAGTCTGGTTCCAGGAATGCCGGAAAGTCCACAATGTTGCATAGCTTCTGCCGAAACGGTTGGGGCCTCAGGGTCCGTGTCCCGAGTTCCAGAAAGACAGCCCTGGCACACGAAAAGCACCAGCAGAGGCGATGCAGGCTTCATGCAGCTGCTGGGGCCTTGTCAGCGGCTGCTGGAGGTGGTGGTCATGAGTCGTCATCGAGGTTGTGGTGCTGGTGGTGGTGGTGGCGGTGGCGGCAATCCAGCAGATGCTGCTGCAGATGATGCTGCTGCTGCTGCTGCTGCTGCTGCTGCTGCTGCTGCTGCTGCTGTTGCTGATTATCGCTGCGCTGCTGCTGCTGCTGCTGCTGCTGCTGCTGCTGCTGCTGCTGCTGCTGCTGCTGCTGTTGCTGATTATCACTGCGCTGCTGCTGCTGCTGCTGCTGTTGCTGATTATCACTGCGCTGCTGCTGCTGCTGTTGCTGATTATCACTGCGCTGCTGCTGGTGATGATGGTGGTGGTGATGGTGATGAGATGGGGTAAATGCCGGCCTCAGGGCGACCTTGCTGAGCTGTGGAATGTCACAGAAGGCGGCATCACAAGCGAGCATGTGCGAGCTAGTGAAAGTTTGAGGTCTTCACTTCTTCCCATCCTTTCCAGTCTGCCTCTTATTCCGTGGTTCATTCCCCGCTTCTGTGTGCTTCAGCAGACATTTACAGCACCAAGAGGCTCGTTCCTCAACACCCGCATTGTGCCCCATAGCTGGCTGGGACAGGCCCATTGCGAGCTTGCTTGTTTGCCCCTGCAAGCTGCATGGGCTCGGTGGTTGCCTGCGGAGTGCCTGTCAGCATCCGTGAGGAGGATCCGAACCAGCTCAAGAGCCTTGTCAGGCAACCAGGATTTTGTTCGATGTCAAGGGGTGCAAGGGGTCAGCTTGCATTCCCGGATAGGGATGAGATCCCCTTCATGGACACGGACATTGCGCGAGGTCTCGTGATGCCGAAGGCCCAGCCTGCCCAAAGACCCACGGAAGCACCCCCAAAGAGCAGCAAAGAGCAGCCGTAGAGCAGCCAAAGGCCCAAGCCATGAACCATTCCGAACATTCCCGATTCCTATTCAATCACGAACTAAGCTGAGCAGCCACTGTGGCCTGAGGTTAAGCATCGAGAATTTCGCATTCTTCGCCCAAGAGCGTGGGGCTCAGAAAGGTCAAAGACACTTCGAGTTGGGGCATGGGTTCCGGGTTGAAGTTGAGTTCTGAGCAGATACGGTGTGGGTTTCAATTGAAGGGCGGCCGTCTATTGGTGTATTGATGCAGTTGGTGAGCCGATGCGAAGGTTTGGCTTGTGGGATCCCACCTGCACGGAGGAGGTGGAACGGTGAACCGAATTGATCGGAGTGCAGGGTGTGTGAACCACTGTGGCTTTGAGACATGATCCACGACTCCCCCAAAGCATCCAGAGACGAGCAACACATGCGGCCGGAAGCCCGAAGTTGTGCCACAGGTTGATACTGAAGCACCCGCAGATGCCCACACTGTCCGTTAAGCTAAACAGATATGCAGGCAGCAGTTATGGATTTCGAGGGACCAGCACTTCGCCATGGTCCCTGCAGACATGGTGTTCCTTCTCATCCGAAGAGTAGTTGCTGCTCCCATCCGGAGAGAGGAGTTAACCCCTTCAGGCAAGTATGGCTTACATTAGAGGCTGACTGGCTCCCAGCTGAATTGACAGGTCCGGACTTTAGATTTAGAGTCTGCAATGGCAGGCCCCAGAGTTCATGAAGTTTGACCCAGAGGCAGGGGCCACGTCATGGGGTCAAGCTGGCCATTCCCGAAACGATCCTGGCTAGCGCAAGGTGCGCTTTGTTACCCTGCAGTTTACCGAGCTTGGGGGCGACCACCTGGACTCAGAGCTTCGGGATGGCAAGCCTTTCAGAGTTGACTCAGGGCCCCGGTGCATTTGCAGGATCGGCTCCTTCGATTCCTGCATGGTGGCTTGGCGACGGCTTGGGTCCCTGGACAGCTGGACATCCCTGGACCCTCAACCGGCAAAGCCCCTGGCAAAGCCCCTGGCAAAGCCCCTGGCAAAGCCCCTGGCAAAGCCCCGGCAAAGGGCCCTGGCAAGGGCCCTGGCAAAGCCCTGGCAAAGCCCCAAGCGAGGCTCTTTTCAATCTGTACTAGCGGTTACTAGCGGACCTTGCGAACCGAGGTCCGTGCCGCTGAGCCGAAAGCTTTCGAGCCGGAGGAAGAGGAGGCAGAGGAAAACCTCAGCCTCGCAGTTAGCATCTCTCTTCTTCGAGACTTCGCCATATTCTCTAGCCGCCAGGGCTTTTGGGCGGACATGCACGAAGTGCTTTCGACGTCGTTGAAGCTCCTAAAGGCGGTCCTGTGATGCTCAGAACTGCGATGGAATGTATGGAAGGGGGGTGTCGGATGTCGGCCCCGACTGATAACTCGTGAAGTCAATAATGGGGTCGTGGTCGCTGCAACGAGGAGTCCACAGCAGCTGCAAGTCGTTGGCAGGAGACCACCCGGACCGCCTACTTCATCAACTGCCGGCACCTTGGCAACACGCTTCACGCATTTCACGGATGCCTTCTATAAATTCGGTGCCTCGCCCTTGTGACAGAGCACCTTCCGAAGGCGCCGTGCTCTTCCCCGGCGGCTCCCTGTCGACAGTGGCACTCAAAGAAACGCTTCACAAGCTTCGTTTTCTCGCCGGCGCCCGAAGACCCCAGTTTTTTGTTTTGGAGAGGAGTGGACTGGAGTGGATGTCCGTATGTCTGTGTCTGAGCCTGAGAGAGCTTGAGACAGAAGCCCAGGATGCCGCGTTGGGCGGTGCGCGGGAGGTCCTTTTCTACTGCTCCGGGCCCGGCTTTCCTTAGCCCCATTGCCTGGCTTTCTACATTGCTTACACCAACAGGAAGGGTTGCGGAGTGAGTGAGGCTCTCGGGCAGCCTCTGTGGACCTAACGGCATGGAGTTCTTCCAGGCCAATTCGGCATTCCCCAAGCCTGGACCAAGAGAACGATTGTCAGTGCACATTGAAGGCATGAGGAAACCGTCCGTGCATCCAGCATCCACTGGACCCAAACCTTCTCAATATCAAGCGACCTTGTCCCATGCTTAAGAACTCCCGTGCACCCCATATGATTTTCTGGTTGTTTGTGCTGCACCGCTGCACGAGCAATTTCATCATGCACCGTACAGTGTATATCCCCTCTGCCCCCACCTAGCAAGACAGGACCTACCTACACAGATACAAGTTCCACAGGTACCAGCATACAAACATTGTTCTAGAAAATGCTTGAAGCTCACAGGCAGCAATGAATGCCATAAAGTTGTTGATCGACGTTCTGGCTGCAAATTTGGCAAGCTCACCTCTGCAGTCTTGGGCCATGGAATGGTTTCGACATCCGGCAGAACTTTGAAAATATGCTTGAAAAAGAAGCGTTGCCTGCAAATCGGCACGGCGCTATATTCTGGCCCAGGCAAAAGATAGGTCCTTGTTTGACTTGTTTTCCGTTGACTTTGGAAAGAAGTCGGATCCCATTGTTCACCTTCACGACCATAGATCGCGGCACAGGGGATATCAGGGGATGATCCATCATCGAAGTAGGCCGGCGCGGGTTGAATTGGACAAACGGACAGAGTTCGCAACAAGTGCTGCGTTGCAAAAACTGAGCAAAACAGTTGCTGTCAAACTATTTTGATGTGGCCAACAATCGATGGAAAACGGAAGAAGGATCAAACAAGTGGTTGTCCTCGAGCACTCAATGCTGACAGGTTCTTGACAGAACCTCTTCCTGGAGGGAGCGAATACCAGCGCAGAATGAATCGGGTATAAACATGTCGGCCCAGAAAGAACGACGTTCGATTGGAGCAAAGAGAGTCTGAGAACTGCTGCTTTAATGGACCTGAGCTCGGGGCTCGTTCTTTCTGTGGCTGTTTTCGAACTCTGGCATACTCTGGCTAGATGCGTGTGTGGAACCCATTCAACGCTAATTGCAACTGCTCCCACTGCATCCTCACGACCACTCGTTGCCGGAAAAGCAAGATTGAGTATAGTTCAAGGCACCTGATCTGTGTCCAAGGAGCCGTCTTGTGAGAAAAACTTACGTAGACGCAAGGCACCGGAGCGTCCTCCACCATCTCACAGGCGACTCGTGAGTGTCTTTGTTTGTGCACCCCCGTGTGCAAAATTTTGAATGCCCAAGCTAAACGCCTACCCCTTGGAAGTTCGGGGTTGACACACACACACACACACACACGCGCACACAGAGAGAGAGAGAGAGAGACAGTTGCTTTTACTGTTCCTTGCATGCGCATGCACATGCGCGCGCAAATACGCTTACCCTCCTGCAATTGTCGGCCTGAGGCCGCCGCAAAACGACCTCGAACCCTAAGCGCCAAAACGTTCCCAAATGCTCACGGAAAGGTGAAGAACGTTCCGAAACTTCCCAACGTTCCCAAACAGAGCGCTGCGAGCCAGGTCCTGGGCTGAAGCCCACCGAACAGCCGCAGCTTTTGCCCAGGAGCCGCAATCCTAGGTCCCACTTTCACATCAGCCTCCTTTCTCCCTTCACGAATCAACATAGACAGAATTTTCACACAGAGCCCCAGGTGCACCATTGACAAGTTATCGCATGAAAAGGGCTCACATGGGGCGGTTTCCCGTTCACTTGGCTGTTTCCTTCTTCAGACTTGCAAAGCACTCTGGAGCGGCAACTTCTTTCTTGTTCACGACGGCAAGCATCCCACCCTGAAAGACTACCACTGCCCGAAACGTGACATCCAAGTCCTGACTCCGGAGCCTGAAGCTCTAGACCTGAAGTCCTGGGGGCTGCAGGGCGTTGATGCCTTGCCGTGATGAGGAGGTCTGTGGCAAGAAGTTCGAGGGCCCCTCCGAGCTTTCTGACGAGGCTTGGGGTCAAGTTCCTGTTGTTGCAATCAAATTAAAATGGCATATACTTATACCACGGAATTACAGTTCTCGCATGTCGCACGAGTGCTCCTGTGCCTCAGGTGCCCAGCCAGGACCCTGCCTAGTTTTTCTTGGTCCCCGAAAAACTGCTTCCGATAGTCAAGCCAACTTATCGAGGACCTTCGCCTGGACCTCAGCGTCTTGGAGGAGGTGGCAGGCGCCGATGCTGCACGGTTCTTTGCCGATAATTCCCGGACTTGAGTTCATGACATATTGCAGCCTTTTGCAGTTTTCTTGTAGTTGGTTGTTTTTTTCAGCTCGTGTGTCTCTAATCTTTACAGGGATCTTAGCCGAGAGTCCGAAACCAGGAGCTGCAGCCGCATCCGAATGGCAGCAAGCCGAGGACCCTGTTGTTTGCTGCTTGTTAAGGCGAGGGGAAGTCTTGGAGCGGTGGCAATCGCAAGCCTTGGGGGAGGCGAGAGCGGCCCCGCTGTTGCACTTCCTCCGACAGATGCTTCACCACCTGACGCACGGGTGCGCCTCGGGTGCAGGAAATAGGCGGTGCTGGTGGTGGTGCTGGTAAGGATGATGATGCCATGCATACACAAGTGAAAACGGTTGCGTTGTTGCTGTAGAGGCATATCGAGCACGATTAGTTCGCTCTGTGCTGCGAGAACTTTTTCCGAGAGACCTAATGTCAATCACGCTGTTTCCTAGCATTTTTGTTTTTTGGACTCACGCCTCAGTTTCTTCCAACTCCCCATACACAGGGCCCCCACGTGGCCTCTCTCAGGTGCTGAATCGTAAATTTAAGAGCCTCCGGCTCAAGCCGCCGACCCCGCTGGAGCATAGTTGAAAGGTTTCAGGATGCCAAAAGTTGATTTGCTTGAGCCTCTGTGAAACGTTGGGGGGGGGGGTAGCACCAGGTTAAAGAAAGAAACGTTGGGGTTGAAGCCAAGCCCCCATCACTTAGCCCAGCAAGCGGGAGGGGGGGGGTAGGGGGCAGACGGTCAGGGGGGGGTGGGTGGGTTTTTCCCAAAGGACCCCTATGTCCTGGGCGAAACCGCCTATGGTCCGTGAGTTTATGCGGTGTGGGTGGGCTGGTTCTGCATGGAAAAGCTGCCCGGGTACCCCCCCCTACCCCCCCCCCACGTTTTGGGGGGGTAAGGAGGGAAAGAGGGAGGTTTTCACCTCCTTTTCCCATCCAACACGCCGCCAGGGTCGGCGGATCCAGCGGTGTGTTTTCTTACCCTGTGCTAGTGTTGCTCTTGTACCACAGGATTTTGACCGACCCACATACCAGTTGGAAGAATGAAGGGGGGAAAGCCTCGACTTTAGGAGTGCCGGGCCTTCCATTTGCACCTCAAGTTCGAGAGCCCTTTTCCCTTTTGAGTATGTCGGTGCTCACATGCAATTCGTACAAACAAAAAGCTGTTTTGGATAAGATTCGGTGGGGAGAGGAAAGGCTGGGCCATGACTCAGAAACCATACAGAAAAAACCGTGGTTTTGTTCGAGGAGAAAATGCCCCTTCAAATAGTTTTGTAGCAAAACAACAGTCTTTTGCAAGATCTGAGGCTCCAGGACAAACGTCGTTTGCAGACGATGCTTCAACGTGAACGCACGGAAACAATACTCGACCATGAACTGCCGGCTCTGCGAGGTACTCAATCAGAAGTGCGGAAAAAATGCTGGAACGCAGGATTCCGAAGCTACGTAGAGAACTTGTGTGACACTCGCGGACGCTTTGGCAATGATTTCAGTGACCTTTCCCACCCCAGGCTCCTCCACTTGAAATTCGGAATGCCATCTGCTACACATTCGTAAGGGAAAAAAGAGGCAAAAGGCCGACCAAAAACGTGCAGTGCCTTTCTCAACTGAAGGAGAATTAAGGAACAAAGAAGCACCAAATACACATCACTCGACATGCTTTGCTCTCTCGGAGGCTGCAACTCCGCCTGCGCGTGGTGGGCGTCCACCTGGTTCGGAATTATGCCGATGGTGCCGACGGTGGAAGGTGGCCCCCCGTTGGGTTGAAGTCACTGAGAAGTATCTGACTCTTGAAGAGGGGTCTGAGATACTTAGAGAGAGCAAGAGAGAGGAGCCGCACACTCTGCGCGGCCTCTGTGGCAGCCCACTCAGAGGAGACGAGAGAGGTGTTCCATAAGGCAAAAGAGATGCATCTGGTGGCATGTGAGGGATGAGTATGAATTTGGGAGATGCTGCGCTCGCTCGCTCTCTCTCGCTCTCCTATTCCTCCCTCCCCCTTGCCTTCTCCAGAGTAGGAACATCGCAGAAGGTCCGGAATGTGGCGACCCTGCTGAAGTGCTGCAGTGCCTTCGGCAGCACAGCTACTCGTAGAGCAATGGTGCAAAGTGACCGTTACCCTGTGGCAGGCACTTCTACCGGTTCTTCTCCTGACGCGTGCGGGGGCCCGGGCAGCCTTGTCGACTCAACGCGAATCGCGCTAGAAACGTAACCCAGCGAAGCGCAGCTCTCGGGCCCAGATTTCTTGGCAGGCTGGTCGCCGAAGTGGCGGAGTTGCTCCTCCGCTGCGCTGCGGCTGCCTGGGCCTCGTCCTGGAAGGTGTTTGGTTTTCACCACTGTGATGCTTGCGGGCTTTTTATGCTGGCTTCGGTCAACAGGCCCAGTTGCCTCAAGTAGCACGCCTCCCCATATTCGGATGTTGCCCTTTACCAGATGATGGAGCATTCATTGCCCCAATCATGCGGTGAAGTCCGTCTTCCCTCGGATCAGGAAAAACTGCGGCTTGCGCAGTGCCCATTTCAGATCTCTAGACCGAACAGATGCAGGCTGGATATCTCTCCAGGCAAGCCATGCAAAAGCAAGCCGAGATTGAACACCCTCAGAACTGTTGATGTGACGTTCTCGAGCGCGCATCATGAGAATTCAGGCGAGCACCATGAGCAGCAGCGAACCCGGACCAAGCGAGCAAGCACAAGCGCAGGGGCCGCTCAGCATCATGAGCAGCCGCCGAGGCCCTCAAGCGTCACTGGCATGCGAACAAAAGACGCCGAGCGAGCATCAGTAGCATCTGCATTCGAGGCCCGCACTGAGCGAGCATCAGCAGGGGCCGCCGAGACTCTCAGCCCAGAACCCCACCAAGCGAGCTTCAGAATCAGCAGCCGACAAGCTAGATGAGGCTGTATGGGCTTTCAGGTTTCCTCTGCTTGTTGTTTGGCACGGACGACCAGTCCTACACCCCTCCCAAGTCCCAAGCTGCGAATGGTCCCCTGAGGTGCGTCGTGTGGAAGAGCGCGTCGTGCATGGATGCTGGGCGTCGCCCTTAGCCACAGAGACCGCCTCGCATGCAGGGGAAAAGGTTCTGCAAACTTGTCGATGGAGAATTCAGAAGAGCTTTTTCAGGTGACTCGCAATGACCTGGCGCAGCATCTCGAGCACTGTGAGGCGGAGCAGTCCACGGTGCCGCTGCCCGAGGCTGAGGGGGGATTTTCGCAGACCAGAAGGAGAAGTATAGGCGAGCATAGAGGGGGAAATCTTGGCTTGGCCGACTTCGCCCATGTCCTGTAACCCTGCAGAAATCTGCAGAGCCCCATGGCCCATCCCTGAAGCCTTTGCCCTGTGGAGGCCAGCGTGCTCGGCACCTGGCCTCGGGCCGTCCAAGCCCTCCTCCAGCTCGGCCTCGCTGCCGAGCATGCGCAGGGCTTGCCCAAGGCTGTCGTGCGTCACTGCGTGAAAAGCGCGATGCTTGATGCGTGAGCGTTTCTGTCAGCGTGTGTGCAAGGGTGCACGGGCGCCCGTGTGCGTGTGAGCGAGAGAGTCTGGGAGAGTGTGAGAGAGCTCGAGCGTGAGAGAGCTCGAGCGTGACTGATCGCGTGTGCCTGTGCGCACGCCCGCGCGCGCGCGCGCGCGCGCGCCCGGGCGAGCGCACGGTTGTGGCGCGCGCGCGCATGTGTGTGTGTGTGTGGGGGGCAAACCAAACCACATGCGGTCAGAACATCAAGTGAGAGCAGAACAACAATTTTGGCATGCTGATTGTGAAAAGAGGAAGAAGAGATAGGAGCACGGCCATGGGTCTCCCACTAACATGGTTAGCAGGAAGACGGGTGTGGTTTGTGGTGAAGCAGTCGGAGACGTCCGACTCTGCAACTGCAGTGGGGGAACATTTTTTATATTGCAGAGCTGCCCTCGGCTTGACATTGGCGGCCCCAGGCAAGTCGTTGGGCTGCAGTCCCATGATTTTGTCTGACATGGGTTGGTTTTCACGAATGCTCTTGCCGAGCCCAAGCCTTAAGTTCGACATCTAGTTCCCCTAATCTTTCATGGAAAAGAAAACAGAGACGACCACACTGCAGCATTGTCTTTTCCATTGGAATCTGAGCGCAAGAGGTTCTTCTTACATGCCGAAAAGCTGCAGAGCATGCACAGAGAGTTTGTGCCATTGCAACGTGTGTGGAGCTTCTGCGTGCAACAACCTACGACGTAAAGAACAATTTTGGTCCAGCACGCGAGTTCATGAACAAGTTCTTGGCCTAGCATTCCTAACGCATGTCGAAGGAAATCTTGTACAACACTTTCGGCAATCAATAGTGAGTCCAGTAGCATGCCTAAAGCGTTTAGCACGTCAGAGTGCGTTCTCCTCGTACACCATATAACGCCTTATTGCCATGTAAATGATCATACATCCTCCCCTACCACATCTTTTCACGCCTCCTCTACTGCCTCTACGGCTCTTCGCTTCCTACCTTGACAAGTCCCACGGATGTACACATCAAGTGTATAAGTGAAGTGTGTAAAAGTGTGTGTGTGTGTGTGTGTGTGTGTGTGTGTGTGTGTGTGCGTGCGTGCGTGCGTGCGTGCACTTGCGTGTGCGTGCATGCATGCGTGCGTGGCGTGAACAGGCGCGTGCCCTCGCGCGCGCTCGCGTGCGCTTGCAGGCGGGTGGGTGGGCATGCGGGCGTGTTCATGGTGCGCGTTTACGCAGGCGGGTGGGCGCGCGAGGGTGCTTGCGCACGTGTGCGTGGGTGCGTGGGCGCATGGGTGCGTGGGTGCTTACGCACGTGTGCGTAGGTGCGTGGGTGCGTGGGTGCGTGGGTGCGTGGGTGCGTGGGTGCGTGGGTGCGTGGGTGCGTGGGTGCGTGGGTGCGTGGGCGCGTGGGCGCGTGGGTGCGTGGGCGCGTGGGCGCGTGGGCGCGTGGGCGCGTGGATGTGTGTGTACGCGCATGTTACATCATTTGCCAGATATTTGTGGATACGCTTTGATCGAACCTGCGCGTGAACACTGGGAAGGTGGCCTTGGAGCTTTGCAGAACTTTCCCTGCTCGGTTCTCGTGGGAACGGACTATGAGTTCATTTGCGCTCGATGTTCCCGTCTATACAGGTTCTTCGATTGAGACTTAGAGAGCATGCGCGGTGCACGGCGACTGGCAGCATCCCCGGTGTGTTTTTACACAAGCTGCGTCTACAGCAGGCCGACTCAGCAGGCTTATGAGGCTTATGCATCAGGCCATCTCTTTTTTTATCAGTCTCTTGAGGTGATGTCCTTCTTGTGACGGGACCGAGCCCGGACATGGCGGACACAGCGCAGGTCCGGAGCGGGGCGTCGAGTTGCTCTCGATCTTGGCATATCTTGGCAATAGACGGCTACAGACCTCTTGCACTTGGCCCCTTTTGCGTTGCCCTTTTGTGTTGCGTGGTGTGGGTCAGGCGCCTGATGCTGTGGCGCTGCCTTTCGATGCAGGGGCCTGAGAGATGTTGCGAGGCGGCTCGGCATTGCCACGGCCTGTACCAGGCCGAGTTCTTCTCCCTGCTCACCTCGGAAGCAGCACTACGTGCTGTCACATCCCACCTGTACCTCGGCAATAGATCCGCAGCTTCGTAAGCGCTGGACTTGTAAAGCCGCGGGCTTTCTTACAGCCCGTCCGGAACCACAAGTTTGAGTCGCTCCCCATGCCCTGTAGGCTGCAGAACCGACACATGGCTAAAGAGGATGACATCGAAGGACCACGCGTAACATATTTTTTTGCTTGTAGGCGGCGATAGATAGAGAACGGGTTCGGTACCTACCGAAGCTGCTTCTGTGCCTGTCCCGTTTCCTGTACTGGGACATACTTGTACTGCAGAAGCAACAAACGCAAATCTGCCACACTTCCAGGGAGGCTATGAGATTTGCTTGATGATCTCCGTTCGTTTCGCTCGTTCGTCCGTTTCGTGCGTTTCGTGTTGTTGTTCCCTGTTGCTGTTCCTTTGCGTTGTGTTGCCGGGGTTTGCTCTTTAGGCCTTGCGCTGGAGGGGCTACCTTTTTGTTAGGCCAGGCTCGTGCCTCGGTCGAAGCTCACCTTACCTCACCTCACCTCACCTCACCTCATCTGCCACACTTCATAACAGTGGCCTTCAGATATCGGATCCATACTGTATGAGGAATTGCCCACTCCCTCAACACCTCTTCCGCCTCTTCTGTCTTCGCCTCCTCAACTTAAGGTCCCGGTCCTCCGGCGTCTTCCGGCCACAGCCCCAATACATTAAGCGCTTTTCTACTTTGTGCAGTTGCGCAGGGCTTTCTAAGGCTTCTTTGCGTTGTGGTGGCAGATGTTTACGCCTTTCGGAGCTTAGGTTCGAGTCACCGGCAATTGCCTGGGAGCTTAAGATCTCACACCAGCTTCCGTTCGGTTGAAGCCGGTGTGCCCCATTGTGCCCCCATTTCCCACTCCCTGCAAGGTGCGCCAGCTTCAACGCATCCGAGCGCGGCTGCGGCAGGTCCCTTGAAGGGAGCGTGAGAGGCTTGTCATTCGACGTGTGAATTCCAGGAAGTGGAGGATCTGCTCCAGCGCGTGCTTTCCAGGTGGGCGACGGTGGTCATGCGCACAAAGGGAATCAAAGGGAGCACAAAGAGAGGACCCTGCTGAGGTCCCTTCAAGCTCAAGAAGGACTGCTGGGACGTGCCCGCCGCCACTTTGTGAAACGCATATGGTGCAAATGGCTTCAGGGCGAGACTTCGAGTTCAGAGTGAGACGAGCCATTGCGATGAGTATTGCGATGTGCGTTGCGATGTGTGTTGCGAGAGCGTGGAGCTGTAACTGTGGTGGAACCGACGGGGGGGCGTCGTCGGGCCAGGCCTCTGGCGCTGCGCCGGGGACCTCTTCCAGGCCGAGCTGCTGGAGCCAAGCCCGGGCCAGAGACACCGACGCGGCGACATCATAGCGACCATCATTTTCTAAGATGATCTAAGACGCAATGTGTAGCCGCTAGAGTTGAGCCGCTCGTTTGCGCCGCAGATCTTTCCAGGCGCGGCCGAGGGCCGCCTGGAAGGGTGGCGCGCTGAGTTCTGACTCTCCATGGGAGACCTCTCCATCTCCTTCATTCTGAATTCATTCTGAGGGTCCCGTGTTTTTCTCTGTGTTTCGCTGCAGGCTCGCAGGGAAGCCGGCCAAGCGCCCGCGGCGACCCCCGCCCTCCACAGAGGCCGCACCACCTCTGAGAGACGCAGAGAGACAGAGAGTGATTTTGGTTCTGGGAGAAGTTGGCACCGTGTCCGGGCATGTGTTTCACACCAACAAACTCGGTGGATCGCGCCCTTGGGGGCGGCTCTTTTCGGGGGGTTGCGTTCGCCAGAGGGAAGGAAGGGGAGGTCCTCTGCTGAAAGGGGAGGACAGGGGAGCTTCACCGGATTTGGTGTTTTCGGCAATCCGCCCCAGCTTCGAATGATTCTAATGGCAATCGCCTCGGACAGACGGGGAAGCAGGGCGTGCGACATGCGCGAGGGCTCTGGCCCTCAAGCCTTGACGAAAGAAAGAAAAGCGATTTCGGGAGCTCTCGCAGAGTGAACTTCGGGCGCGCGACGCTTGGGTCACACAAGTGTCCACACTTTGGAAGGGTACGGCCCCGGGCGAGCGGGCGGGTCTGGAAGAAGCAGAAGAGAGAGTTTCGCCGTTTCTCCTTTGTTTTCACTTTGCCCGGGAGAACGGTTGAGAGAAGAACAGTGAGCCCCGCAGAGATTCTCATGCTTTGACGGTTGCTGAGCTGTTGCACGCGAAACCTGCTGGAAGTAAACGCTTCATACAAAACGTTCTCGGGCACCATTGTGCAATATTGCCGTGGCATAGCAGCATAAAGCAAAGACATGGGGCCAAAACAGGCCAAAGGAGGCCAAAGGAGGCCACTAGAGGACAGTGGGAAGGACGAACCGCAGACGCAGCCCTCGAAAACACGGTTCTTTTCGCAGCTTAAGGTGAGCCATCGGTTGCTTCTGCTTGTTTTGCTTGATGAACCGTTTCGTCGAGGGTGGAGGCTTGCAGATTTTTCCTTCCCAATGGCTCGAAATGGCTCAGCCCATGTTTCGCCGCCCTCACGACTTGTCTTTATAAGGGTTGCTCATCTGTCTGGCTTAACAGTGTAGTATAGCAGTGTTGGTTGCAGGTTGCTACAGTATGGATGCATTCACTACCTTCCGTGCTTCCCTCTGGAGGAGCAAGGGGGTGCGGAGCTCCTCGCGCAGCGCCTGCAGGGCCTTGCCGTAGAAGAGGCCTGCGAGGGGGGGGTCCATTTGAGGGACATTGGACATTGAGAGCTCTGTTTTCAGTCCTCTGAGAGTCCTCTGATCGTGTTTCGGTGATGTGTCGCGGTCGCAAGAGCACAGGGGCTTGACATCAGCATCGACTTGGAGGGCCTGGATTCCGGGCTTCGGCCCTTAGGGGTTTTCCTTTGCCCTCTACAGTGACTCACTTCGGATCATGTGCGACAACCTCAGGTCGGACGAGCGCATGGTGTCCTTGCAGCTGCCTTCATAGCAACTCTCGATCACCTCACAGAGCAGAGCAGCACAGCAGCTCACTGTCCAGCGTTGATTTGCTGAGAAGACTGAAGCATGCTTAGCAGTAAGCATCTTGAGCATCGCTGAAGATCTTGTCGTTGTGCTCGTATCCCTCGCCCGATAGGCTTAGCTGATTGGCTTGCTCATTGAGACACGCGGTGAAAAATGGACGTGGCCGTCGCCAATCATGCTTTGGGGTGCTCGGGGCGTACTTCCGCGATGTGTGCTTGGATCACGGAACGTACGCATCAGTGCGGCGCTGAACTTGACGCCCCTCGACGCCCTTTGCCTTGGCTCACATTTCGGGTTTCCCTGCGGCTGAGTGCGCATGCCGCCTCTGCGCCCTCCTAACGGGGAAGACTTTGCCCATGCAAAGAGTATCAAAGAGTTGAAGCTTGGCGGTGTTTGGTGGCCCAAAAGGTGCCCGGAGTGGCGGGACGCCGCGAACGCTGCCGAGTGCGGCTTGTAAGGGTTTTGGATGCTCGAGGAGCCCTCCCGGCCACAGTTTCTTTTTTTTTCGCAGTTTGCGCGCTGTCCGCTGCAGCATCCAGTGCCTGCCAGGCATCCTCTGCTCATAGCCCTGGGACCAAAGAAATGGTAACTACGGCCTTCTTCGCCCCTGTGTCTGGATCCCGACGTCGGTCCGCCTCCTGCACTTTGAACATTGCTAGACTTTTTGCTCTCAAACCCTGAGGCTCGGGGCTTGGAAGGGCGCTGCAGCCGTAAAGGCCCGCAACTTTCAAGTTTTCTTCTGCCTACAGCGTGGCATGGAGTGCTGCATGATGCGGCTGCATGTGGCTGCATCAATCTGCATCATGTCGTGTGCCAGACGGCTGTTATCACAGCCACGGCGGCAGCAGAGAGCCTCAGCGCCAGGGCTTGCCAGGGCTTGCCAGGGCTTGCCAGGGCTTGCCGCATGGCCAGGGTTTTCCCGAGTCACAAAGGTGCAGGTAAAGGTATCCCGAAATCTTTCTCTGAGGTCTCTCACTTCGCACATGCGGGTGGCGAGGCGCGGAGAAGTTCAGAAGTTCAGAAGAGCAGAAAGAGCACCTTAAGGGCACCCTCCGCATTTTTGTTGTTGAGCCTGCGCCTTCTCTCAGGGAGTCGACGCCGCCGGGCACCTCAGAGGTCTTTGAACAAACTCGGCCCTCATGAAAGCAGCTGCGCGCATCAGAATGAGCTGAGCTCTTGAGAGAAGCAAGCGAGGAACACCTGGAGGACCACGGCTGTGCCCGAGTTGTTCTGGTAATGTCCGAGGTGTGCTTTATGAGGATAATGCAGCAAAGTGCATCTCGACCTGAGGCCATCATGGCCACGCGGGGGCCCTGGAGGTTATTGGGTCCTACGCTCTGCAATTCGTTGCATTTCCATTCGACGACCCAGAAGCTGCAAGGCACATGACCAGCACGCTGAGCACGAGCACGATCATGGAGAGCATGAAGAGCATGGTGAGCACGATGAGGACTCTCCACTCAATTGCACTGACCCGACTCTGAAGTTCACACCCCTTCAACCTCTCTGTCTTTGTTTGGTGACCTGGAGACTTGTGGTATGTGCAGGCACATGATCATGAAGAGCACGACCACGAGGCATCCAAAGTGTGACAAAGAGTGCTGAAGAGTGTCAAGGCTCACCTCCACAAGTCGTTACACCCTGTTACGAGGAGCATGACGACCAGGAAAACGAGGGCGGGGACGAGATGGAAGAGACCGCCGAGGCACACGACACCGGGCGAAACAGAGAGGTTCTCAGGTGCCACGTCCCTCTCGTGAAGGCTGCCGAGACGGCCCACGAACATGGTGGCCCGCCGCTTTGGCGCCGGGGCCCCGCCACCTTGCTGACATGTTTGATGAAAAAGGCCGTTGATAAGCCATTGTCTGCACAGGTGGCAACAAGTTCAAGGAAAGCCCTGATTCGGCGGCGCCCACCGCGGAGGCTGTACTGAAGGCCGAATCCAGAATTTCGGCTTTCCGCATCTTTGCCTTCCGCGTCGTCAATTCAGTTGGGATGCACTAGTCATGCACTTGAGGGGAAGGTGGCCAAGGACTCATTGCCACATCATGCGAACTTGTGCAAAGCGTGCGCATGCGTGTGATGTGCTGTGTGTCTGGTGTGTCTCTGTCTCTCTATCTGTCTGTCTGCCTGTCTGCGTGTCTCTGTGAGTGTGTGCGCATGTGTGGAGGGACCGGGGGTCGGGTGCGTCTGCGAGAGTGCCAGGGTGCAAAGGTGCGTGGTGTGTGCGCGTGCGTGCGTGAGCGTGCGTCCTGCTTGCAGCTTGAATCAGCTATCCGAGGTATTCCGAGGGATCCGGTGCCATCAGATATGCGTTTTGCAGTGCCCTTCGCATGCTCCACAGATACACCAGGAACATGCAAACTGGCATCAGCTTCAAGGGATGCCTACTATCGGACTGCCTGGGACTCGATCGTGCCCGTTTGCCCCGCCTAACGTCCATGTTACCAGTGCGCGCAAACGGCCAGTGCACGCCCGCAAGATGAGAACGCCCACGTTACCTGTGCGTGCGAATGGCCAGAGTTCGTTGCGACGGACTTCCTGCTGCCGGGGTGACTCCGGAAGCCAAGATGCATGTAATTGAGGAAGTCCAAAAACAAAATTGACCGCAGAAACATCGCGTTTTTCGCGCTTTTGAGCAACGAAATCGAGTTTTCGCGTAATCTGAGTACAACATGTGCATGACGAGCAGGCATTGAAAAACGCAGAGCAGAAACCTGGAGTTTTGAGCAGGTTTTGCGTCCAACATGTGCCTGACGGGATGCAATGAAAAACATGCTAAAGTCGTTTCTATCGGCCCTGCCATGCTTTTCAACATGGCACGAGACATTCTGCGGGGCAAACGGACACGATATGTCCTGGGAAGGGCTGTGGCTAGCTGGTGACTAGCACACACACACACACCCACCCACCCACCCAGCCCCACACCCACACCCACACCCACACCCACACCCACACCCACACCCACACCCACACCCACACCCACACCCACACCCACACCCACACCCACACCCACACCTGCACCCACACCCACACCCACACCCACACCCACACCCACACCCACGCACACGCACTCGCACTCGCACTCGCACTCGCACGCGCACACGCATGCGCACGCGCTAGGCTGTGGCTGCCGCTGCTGCAGCTGCTTCAGTGACGCGTGGTCCCAAGGGGTGATGCTGAGCACCAAAACACCAACACAGGGCATGTTCTGACCATGTGGTGAACCACGGAGGTCTCGGATGGTAGAGTCGCGTTGCAGAGAGCTGGGCTGCTCACGCGCCCAAGGCAGGGGATAAGTTGCGTTTAAGGTCCAACAAAGGCTGTGCCCTTTCAGAAAAACCTTTGACACTTCGGCAGAGCCGCACGCGTTAAGGAGATGCTATGGCGTCTAGAGCTATAGTAGAGTGTGCAGCACACGAGGGCACTCACTCCCGCACTTTCTCTTTGGCCGCAGTTCCCCGCACGGCGGCAGAGAAGAACCGCAAGTGTGGGCACCCAGTGGCACACAGCTGCACACAGCAGCTGCAGCAGCGGAAGCTGCCTGGTGGCTCTCCATAAGATTCTCTACAAGAGTAGCAAAGTAGAAAAAGGCTAACGTCTTTCGGCGTCTAAGCTGCATAGATGACGGAGATGACTAGGAAGGCAGGTATGTTTGTCCCGCGTCTCAGGCGATACAGGCAGTTCTACTGGCCTGATGCTTCAATCTTCAGCTAATGCTCCAGAAGTTGGCTGCGGAAATTAGCGCATCGAAGAATGGATGAGGGAGCACATCAGAAGCTGCACTGGTACATCTTCAAGCTTTCCAAAGGGTTGGCAACACTTCTGCATGTGCTGCCCGCTTGACGCAGTTCAGATTTTAGCGGTCGAAGCTGGTGACAGATGTAGTCGGATGCGGCCACCCAGCGAGTTCCGGAGTGCGTATAAGTACCAGAACCGTGTGATGAAAAGGCTACCTGATATCGACACAGAAATCCTGAAGATCCAACAGGGACTCGCTGTACTCCGTGAGTGTGTGACGCCATGTCACGGTGGCTACCTGAGGATGCCAGCACCCCGTGAGCTAAAAAGGATTGCAAGAATATCAGGTTCCAGTGGTTGCACAAAGACATGGCGAACCTACAGGCTTTGTCAAAACGCCAGCTGGGGCTTGCATGCAAAGCTGTGATCCCTGGCAGAGCGTGACCACACCACACGCCGCCCTCGTGTCCTCAGAACCCTGAGAATCTGCGACGTGCCTTGCGACATGTTTCGACGCAAAACAAGGCTCAGTCTGAAGTTTTTGAGGACCTATGTGCCACAGTGTGCCACTGGAATTGGGTCCTTGATTTGAGATTGCTCTTGCTCAAGGCCGTGTTCTGCACGTTGAAGACTCATATCAGGCATTCACCCCTGGAATCCGTCTTCCCTCGTGTTCTATTTACATGGCTTGCGAAAGGTCTGGGTTGAACAACCGGATGGGTCTAAAGTGCTGCGCTTCGAGTGCTTTCCTTTCCATTGTAAATGTGTGCTTCGTTTCCCGTGTCGTTTCCGTTTCACAATTCGATTCCTTAACTTGTGCGAGACGGGTGCGTTGTCATGTCTGCATCACTTCTGCTTCAAGTCCGCATCACTTGAGTTGACATTTGGTTCATTTCTGTTGCGTGGGGCAGTGGGGCTGGTTCCCGAACACCTCCCTCCATGGGAGATCCCCTTAAGCCTTAAGTATTAAGTCTCCTCCTCAAAGCGTGCCTGAAGCCTCGCCCTTCAGTTTTCGATTTCGAAGTCGTTGAAGGCTTTGCTGAAGCCGAGAACCAGGCCTCGAGGCTGACGACAACTCAAGCGACCCTCAGTTCGGATCTCGTTCAGATATGAAAAGAACTGTTCTGTTTGCAGGCCAACTGGGCGCAAGCTGAAAGAACAGAGAGCAGTCAGAGCAGACAGACCCAACTCAACTTTCGCTTCTCGCGCAGCCGCGCGGTTTTCAGTGGTGTGAAATACCAGCTGTACCAGACGTGAAGAAATGCAAGGACTGATGGCTGCTTCACTGCCTGCAACATCCTGGAACGCAAGGGGTTGATGTCATGAGTAAAGTACGTCCCGTTTTTGCCATTGCCACCTTTCCTGATGCTGTACCTTGGTTCGAAGCCATCGATCTCTTCCGTATGCTGTATGAAGTGAATCGGCACATCAGTGTGTATAGTTCACATGGTGGCCAATAGGGGTCTCAAAGACTTTTGCGCTGGCTGCTGATGGTATCCACACCACACAGCAGAATTGCAGGAACCAAATATGCCACCGTGTTCACCATTGTTGACTGGTGGTGCGGAGCCTTTTGAGCTGCCGAATGTCTCAGCCAGACCATAAGCAAGTGTCATTGTTCGTTGCAAGGTTGCGCAGCATGTTTCATAGCAGCCATCAATGCTGCTCAGCCAATGCTGCTCAACCAGACTTCAGAATGGTCATGACAACCCTTCACCGGGCTCGATGTGCTACGTCTCGAATCTCAGCGACTGATAGTCACCGTGTGATGACCGCGCCCAAATACAGAAACTTGCCCCGGCATGTTCTTAAAGATCACTCGCATTGTCAACATGGATAGCTGCTTCTCCTGGCTGTGGCGCAATGAGGCTCGCGGAATGGATTGCTAACGCCATCCCATGATCTTGCAATCAGCAAGCCCAAGCAAGCCAAGCCGAAAAGCAGAATTGTAGTCCAGCCATGCGCTTCGCAGCCGTTCTTTTGTCCTCTTCATCATTCTGCTCGTGACAGCTTTGCATTTTGCCGGTGCTTACAAGCGCAACTTTGCACAGCACGAAGGAGAACAGACGGCCAAATGAACCGGAAGGAGATGCTACTTGGCAGAGATCTTGCAGAATCGAAACGTCCAGAAGCGGCTTCATGCTTTCCTCTAGACCGAGGAATTCCTTGGGGCAGCGAGCCCCGTTTGCGTCAGGAAGGATGCTTTTGAAGTGACAAGGCTATGGAACGATGGTCCTATGTGCTCTTGAGGGCACGCTGAAATCTTATGTTTCTGATTGACTCTGTTCTTCCTGAGAGACTCCGTGGCAGGCATCATGGCTGCAGGAGTCCAAGCGCTTCGGAACAGTCCAATTCGGATATGAGCATCGATGAGGACTTGCTGTAATTGCATGAATGGATGGTAGACTCGTGACTAGTCGTGTGGAGATAGACTCCTGAGAGGATAAAGACGACAGCTTTCCAGGTTCTGTTCATCCAGAGGAGACCAGTAGATCCTGACTGCACAGCAAGTGCCGGCCCCCAAACGGACAAGTTGGAAAGCGCCTGTCGGGAAGGAGACATGTCAAGTGACGAGAAAGCAGATACGACCGGAGGCAGGGAGTCGACAGAAGAATGAAATGCTTCCCTCGATCGTCGGAGTTGGCTTGCTTTGCTGCCTTTTCATGTTCTCAAAGTTTGTCTGCTGGTATATTCTTCGTGGTTTAGGGTGTGACAAGATCAACCCACGTGCAACCTCGATCAGTTGCCTGCCGCTTGTGAACATGAGCTGGGTAGGACACACGGAGGAATCAATGTGAGACTGAATGTGGATCAGGGTGTACGTACCCCAGTTCATAGTGCACTCCTGAAGACTGCCAGATGGATCGGGAAGGGTTTCTGCCAGCTGCCAGATGAGTCTGATGTGGCTTTTTGGGTCGCTGCTTTGATTGCAGGTGCTCAGCACAGTGGAAGACCGCCAGGAGTTAAGGGATTTTGCTTGTAGAAAATGCTTCGCTTGGTAGGCAAAGCAATGGACTGGCTCCTGTTTCTTAGGTCGCAACATGCGAGCATGTGTGACTGAGTGCTTGAGTGACAGAGTAGAGCCAGGTTGTGGACAGGATTGTATTCTCATGTTTTCGTGACTTGTTTGTCAGGACGCGATGGACGAAACAACACGGGAGACGAAGTGCTTCAAACTTGGATCCTGCCCAACTGGCTTGATCAGCAGCTTGAAGTGCTCAACCCTTTTGCAATGTGCAAGGCGCGTTGACATGTTCAGACGATTCCATATGCCGTGATCTTCAGCTTTTGTGTTTCTGCAGAGCAGGTGCCGGCGGCTGTGTTTGAAGACAACGTGCCAGCAGAGAAGGCGAGGGCATCGCTTCTCCGATACAGCAATCCCGCACCACGGAATTGACTGCATGGGCCGTCTCCAACTCCCCGACATGACTTGGTTGGCATGTACAGTTTCGATTCTTGCAGTATCAGTATCATCATCCATGCATCAACTGCAGCAACTTGTGACCCTCGCAAGTTCCAAATAGGTGGCTCCGCCTGTGCCTTCTTTTTGCTATGCCGGGTACTTGCACACAGCATCATTTCCTGCGGTGCCTTGTCCCAATCTCAGCCTTGGAGTTTCGGATTCTTCAATTATACTGATGTCGTCCTTTGTTTCTCACCCTGCCTGCTCCTTGAGGAGCCGGCTGTACACCTACGGTGTCACCATGTCACTGTCGCAGAAACGCTGCCGGTTGACCAGCTCAGGTGCAAGAGTATGCCAAGTTCAGAGTCACCTCAGCCGCAGCCTCCTGCACACATGCAGCAGTTTCCATGGCATTCCAGAAACTAACTTGCTTGGACAGTTACACTGGCATTGCCCAGAGCCGTGCTTGCCGAAACCCAGAGCTGAAGAAATGGAAGTTGAGAAGGTTGATTCGAAAAGCAGAACGACAGTTTACTGTGGCCCAGCTAGCTGTGGACCCTTCTTGGCTGGCTCCAAGAAAGTGCTTGGTCTTCGGCATATTTGGAAACAAATATTCCTACTTGGAGGTCGGGTCAAGCTATGATGGCTGGCCAGAGTACTTGGCATCATTGGGCCTTTCCTGTCGCAGTGGAGATGCGGAGCATGAGCACCCGCCCGGCTGACATCGGCGCAGCGCTGACCGTGCCCGCCAGGGCACGACCTCATTGCAGCAAAGAACAGCGGTGCTAGATACACGTCATCAGGCCATGGAAGAGTTGTTTTGCCGCATCATTCGCGTAATCCGTTGCTGATTGGAGGGAAAGCCTGGCCGCGGATTTCGGCTCAAGAGCGCGTTTTGACGAAAGCTTCTCCAGGAGCGCAATGGCAGAGGAGCACCCAAGTTGCATGAAGGCTGAATGAGGCACACAATCGACAGCACAAGGCCACAAATCGTTCGCACTTGGCAAGTAACAAAATTCTGCAGCACGTCAAATTGTCGGCAGTAGCCAGGGGGAGTTTATCCTTTTTTGGCAATTGCAGGGAGTGATGTGCCAGCTGTATGTCGATCCTTCTCTAACACCTACTTTTTCTCTTTGTCCATGACTTCCACTCAAATCCAGAACCAGCCAAGGTGGAGAAGTGACGACGCAGGCGTCTTGACGCAGCTTTGTGAGGAGTGGGAGCTTTAGACTATCATTCCGAAAAGAAGCATTGATGATAATCGCAAGGAGCTGGGAGTCACCAACATGAAAGTTGAGGACAGGGCTGCTCAGAAGTTCTTTCGCCACTGTGAAAAAATGTCAGTTTTCCATCGTTCTGCCAGCCATGCATGGCTTCTTGTCAAGGGTGCGCCGCGCTTGTCTGGGCAGAAGCCAACTTGTTATTTTGGGAGGAAGCTCATAGCTACCTCGCGCTTTATGCCTTTTCAAGGCTTGAGGCGCATGAGCCGAGATTCACCTTGCAAATTGTCCAGTTTGTTTGCCTTGCTGCTCCAGGGGATTATTGTGCCAAGCGAGCCAAGTGGAAGCTTTTTCTGCATCTACTAGTTTGCATCATTTTGCACGTGAACCTGTGGAAGGCGGAGAAGATCTACGGTCTTATCTTCGTTTGCCAGCTTGGGCAATTTCATGCGACGGGGTTCGCCAATATCTGCAGATGAGCGTCTGTAAAGTTTTGGAGAGAAAGCTGCGCAAATTTAATTGCATGAGGAAAAGGCACTCCTCGATTCGCACTTTTTCTGATCCCGGGCGAGCTACAGCCTCAACTGCACAGTTGAAGTCTTTGTCGACAAGAAGACTCCAGCGGCCACTGGAATCGTTGCTTCATCTGAGGCCGTCGTGGCGACGCTTTTGGCCGCCTCTGATGTGGACATGGGGCCTGATCTCCGACGACTGCAGGCGAGCATAACCCGATCAAATTGATTCGACTGACTCGCTAGTCTACTGGTCCTGAGCCATCCTTGCAGTTGTCAGGAGAGGACTGCTGACCTGGACTTTCGGAAGAAGGACTCGGCAATCATGGAGTCCCGTTTTGTTCGCGAGGCAGACATGCTCTGAACTCAACTTGTGGTTTCCCGCGCTGAATTCCACTGTAGCGTTCGCGGGCGGAAGGCTTTAGATTCCTGCCGTCGCCGGCTGTCGGCAGCCATCATCAATGCAGAGGCTCTTCTGCTGGCACTTTGGCTCGCGCAATTTAGCCTTTCTCCATGATTTGGCTCCCATTCGGTCGCCCAATTCACCGAGTTTTGTTTCGGCTTCCTATTTCTGGTTGCGACAGCAGATTTTGTTGCCTCCTTGCCTCGTGCCATCCTGCAATGGGATTCCCCAATACGCACTGTTTCGCTGACTCATTCACTCATCACTCCCTCCCTCCCTCGCTTACTCACGCTTAGTTTAGGTAGTCCTATTTTCGCTTTGGCCTGCGGTGGGCCACAGGATGAAATCGAAGAAAGCCAGATGGAGCAACAAGTTATTGTTTTGTGTGGGTGTGTTTCGCAGGTGTTGATGCTTCGGAAAATGCAGCACGAATTGATTCTTATCACATAAGCACGAACTATCACAATGTGTAGTTGTGTTGCGAACGTTGGGGCCAAATTGAATGGAAACTCATGTACAACTTTGTCACTTGAACCCTGATTCAAGCATTTGCTCGACATGTCATGCTTGTCTATTTTGACTTGGTTGGCTCAACGTGATGCGCGTCGACAGGATCTTGAGTTGGGGTTTGATCTTTTAGCAGAATCAGAATATGCATAAATTCAAACACCTGAAATGAGAAGCGAGAGGTGATGGATGTTGATGAGTAGATATCGAAATACACGTGACTACTGGTTGAAACAGTGCCAGATGAGTCACCTAGAAATTGAAATAGACGAATAAGTAGCTGTACAGAAGTCATAAGTTCCTTTATCATTTTCTTGACAACCTAAGATGAGGCAACGTGAGGATAGGTTTCAACAATTGGAATGCTTCGGATTCGCGGAGCAGAGGTAAGATGATTTGAGTAAGGGTAAAACTACGCTTCTCGTGGCCGATTTGGAGCAAAGCAACGTCTGCTCCTGTTTAAGTAGAATTGGTGTATTGCCCAGGTGAACCCTCACTCAGAGAAAATCAAATCCAACATGTACGACACGATAAGACGAGTGAAGGTCAAGATCTGAAAGTAAAGCGAGATGATGCGTGTCAAAATTTGATGATTTGGGATGCATCGAGACGACACCTCCTCGGCAGCCGGGCCGGCCCACAGCAGAGTGCGAGGAGACAGGGGTGCAGGCACGAGGGTTCCAGCGAGTCCAGCCCGGGGGGGGGGGGGGGGGAGCGCACAGAAACTTTTCGGTTGGGGAATGGGTTGGGAAGGGGGGAAGGAGTCCAGATCCTGGTCTGCTTGTTCTAGTGCCGAGGCGATTTAAAATGGTGGTAACTTGACATGCCTAACTTCCGATAAACTAAGAGGAGGTGAGACAACTTCGAACAGACTTACATAGATGAAGTAGGAGGAGCCAGCGCTGAGACAAAATAAGATCAGTGGAGATAGCTTGGGATGACCCAGCAGAAATGATTTGAATGGATACTCGATTGGGGCATGGCTGATCTTTTTTGCTGACTGAAGATGGCGTAAAGATCACTTCGGTGCATAGCTTGCTGGCCTAGAGCACATCACAACTTGAATGTCACAAGAACTCACGTCATCATGTTGTAGCGACAGAGAATGAAATACGGTATAGGAAAAAACAGCTCTTCGGCAACTGCGCACATTGTAGCCACGGGGTGCCGCAAACATCAGGAAATGCAGTTAAGCTGCATGTATATAGTTCGATCTCAGCCACTCCCACCACTTGTTCATTTTGGCAGCGCCAGTTTATCCATGAGCTTTTGCCCGATTGGAGTCCAAGGTGGGAGAAGATCTTCCGTCTCAAATCCAGGCGTGGCCTCTTTCACAGACTTGTGGGATCTTGCAGCTGGGCTTGCGTCGTGAAAGCACGCTGGGTGAGGCATGTGTGGGGACAGCTGCTGGGCCTTATCGCTTGCTCGCTATCGTCGTACCATCCTGAGGAGTGTCCCACCCTTCCATTGACAGTTATACAGTTTGGCAAACCCAGGCCAAGGACATCAGCGCTTCTCCTGACGTTGTGGCCACAGGACTGTGCTGGGACAAATTGAGTTGGATCCTTTGACAACTACCCATCGCTCTCAATTTTTGAGATGCAGCAGGATATAATTGTAAACGCTTGCACACGCTGCCTCGGCAGCCAGGCCGGCCAGACGCGTCGTGTAGCGTGCGCGTCGCAAACGCCCCGGTCAGGGTGTTAGGAGCAGGTCCGCGACAGGTCCCAGGACGGGTTTCAAGGAGTGTTTCGCGCCCTTGCTCCTTTCAAGCGGTTTGGGCAGCTCCCTGGTCTGCCTGTTCCAGACACTTCTCGGCCGGAGTTCGAGGCGAATAACAGGTCGCGAGTCGCAAAACTCATCACCCCTCCCCCCTCGCAAGTCACACGCAGGACTTCGAACTCTGAGCTCCCAGCTCTTCGAGGTGCAGTGGTGGCGTACCGGCCCACCATTGCATGTTGCTGCTGCTGCTGCTCATTGGAGGCGCTGGGGAGCTTGTTGATTGACAGCCCGCAAGGTCATCATGCTGCAGGGGTACTGTTGTTGTCTTGAGCCCAGTCTCCCAACAGAACGCTGAACCTTGGAAGTTCCCGAGCCCCTTTGATCCGAATGTGGGGCCAACGTCCGGATTTCTAATCTTCGGGCGGTTCAATCCAATTCAACAAACAGTGCCGGGAATCCTCTTGCTCGGTCTCGTACGTGTGCGGCTGGTAATTCTGAGCAGTTCCCCTGTCGAGTCCGTCCGCCGTGCCTTCACATTCAAGCGTGAACTTGGAGTTTCAAGAAAGCTTCCTTGTGTTGCGGAGGTCCCACTTCCGTGGCAGCATGTGGCCCTTGTGCGCCGGGCAGAGCGGTGCGGGAGGTCCCTGGATTTGACGATTGTCGAGTCGTGACCTCAGACTCGTCTTATGATTGCCTTCAATGCTGGTTGCTTTATGCTGTGGCCTGTGGTAGGAATTCTTCGGCACCACGAGCCAGTCACTTCATGCAGCTGCAGATGTGTGATGATTCTTGGCACTGCAAGGAGTCCAGCGGAAGTTGTACCGGCTATCGAAAAACAAATGTGACAGATTCATGCAGCGGAACATTGCAGATACATGAGGCTTCCCAAGCCACGTGTGGACTGAAGGAAAAATGTCCTCCCTCTCAGGATGGTTTGCGGAAGACGAAGGAGCGGACAGCGCTGAGCGACTACTCCTTCTGTGGCAATGCGGCGAAGCTTGCCACGATCTACCTGCCGCCTCCGCCAGTCCGTGCATTGGTAGATGCGCACTTCGACGCTGCGATGGAGGCAGTGGTCTCTCAGCCACTCCAGTGGTCGCTGTGCTCATGCCAGCGGGCGCCTCGGGTGCGACTTCTTCAGACGTGGCTGAAGTCTGAATCTTGCCCTGAGGCCTGACGCCAGGTGGGCAAGAGCCCCTGGTGCTTCTTGGCGTCGCTGCGCAGGCCGACGCGTGGCGCGTGCAGTGCAGCCTACAGTTTATTTAGAGCTTGTGGCTTCGGAACAGCGCGAAAATGAATGGCAGCTTCGCGCCAAATTGCGCACTGGGTCGGCGACCTTCAGATTGCAGTTCACTGCTCAAGGTCTTGTGGGAAAGAAAGCCAACATAAACTTCCTGAAATCAATGTGGCGCAATATGGAGTTCGCAGCCAGACCGATGTGTAGTGAGTCACAAGGCCCAAGTATGGCCCGCAAACATTCTCCACCCCGACATGCCCAACTGTCACAATCTCGTCGCGGTTGGAGTGTGCGCGGGGGTGAACACATCAGCTGAACAGGGCCTAGGGATACTGCGGGTCCCGCACCGCTCTGCCCGGCGCACAAGGGTCACATGCTGCCACGGAAGTGGGACCTCCGCAACACAAGGAAGCTTTCTTGAAACTCCAAGTTCACGCTTGAATGTGAAGGCACGGCGGACGGACTCGACAGGGGAACTGCTCAGAATTACCAGCCGCACACGTACGAGACCGAGCAAGAGGATTCCCGGCACTGTTTGTTGAATTGGATTGAACCGCCCGAAGATTAGAAATCCGGACGTTGGCCCCACATTCGGATCAAAGGGGCTCGGGAACTTCCAAGGTTCAGCGTTCTGTTGGGAGACTGGGCTCAAGACAACGCATGATGACCTTGCGGGCTGTCAATCAACAAGCTCCCCAGCGCCTCCAATGAGCAGCAGCAACATGCAATGGTGGGCCGGTACGCCGCCACTGCACCTCGAAGAGCTGGGAGCTCAGCTGCAGGAGTTCGAAGTCCTGCGTGTGACTTGCGAGGGGGGAGGGGTGATGAGTTTTGCGACTCGCGACCTGTTATTCGCCTCGAACTCCGGCCGAGAAGTGTCTGGAACAGGCAGACCAGGGAGCTGCCCAAACCGCTTGAAAGGAGCAAGGGCGCGAAACACTCCTTGAAACCCGTCCTGGGACATGTCGCGGACCTGCTCCTAACACCCTGACCGGGGCGTTTGCGACGCGCACGCTACACGACGCGTCTGGCCGGCCTGGCTGCCGAGGCAGCGTGTGCAAGCGTTTACAATTATATCCTGCTGCATCTCAAAAATTGAGAGCGATGGGTAGTTGTCTAAGGATCCAACTCAATTTGTCCCAGCACAGTCCTGTGGCCACAACGTCAGGAGAAGCGCTGATGTCCTTGGCCTGGGTTTGCCAAACTGTATAACTGTCAATGGAAGGGTGGGACACTCCTCAGGATGGTACGACGATAGCGAGCAAGCGATAAGGCCCAGCAGCTGTCCCCACACATGCCTCACCCAGCGTGCTTTCACGACGCAAGCCCAGCTGCAAGATCCCACAAGTCTGTGAAAGAGGCCACGCCTGGATTTGAGACGGAAGATCTTCTCCCACCTTGGACTCCAATCGGGCAAAAGCTCATGGATAAACTGGCGCTGCCAAAATGAACAAGTGGTGGGAGTGGCTGAGATCGAACTATATACATGCAGCTTAACTGCATTTCCTGATGTTTGCGGCACCCCGTGGCTACAATGTGCGCAGTTGCCGAAGAGCTGTTTTTTCCTATACCGTATTTCATTCTCTGTCGCTACAACATGATGACGTGAGTTCTTGTGACATTCAAGTTGTGATGTGCTCTAGGCCAGCAAGCTATGCACCGAAGTGATCTTTACGCCATCTTCAGTCAGCAAAAAAGATCAGCCATGCCCCAATCGAGTATCCATTCAAATCATTTCTGCTGGGTCATCCCAAGCTATCTCCACTGATCTTATTTTGTCTCAGCGCTGGCTCCTCCTACTTCATCTATGTAAGTCTGTTCGAAGTTGTCTCACCTCCTCTTAGTTTATCGGAAGTTAGGCATGTCAAGTTACCACCATTTTAAATCGCCTCGGCACTAGAACAAGCAGACCAGGATCTGGACTCCTTCCCCCCTTCCCAACCCATTCCCCAACCGAAAAGTTTCTGTGCGCTCCCCCCCCCCCCCCCCCGGGCTGGACTCGCTGGAACCCTCGTGCCTGCACCCCTGTCTCCTCGCACCCTGCTGTGGGCCGGCCCGGCTGCCGAGGAGGTGTCGTCTCGATGCATCCCAAATCATCAAATTTTGACACGCGTCATCTCGCTTTACTTTCAGATCTTGACCTTCACTCGTCTTATCGTGTCGTACATGTTGGATTTGATTTTCTCTGAGTGAGGGTTCACCTGGGCAATACACCAATTCTACTTAAACAGGAGCAGACGTTGCTTTGCTCCAAATCGGCCACGAGAAGCGTAGTTTTACCCTTACTCAAATCATCTTACCTCTGCTCCGCGAATCCGAAGCATTCCAATTGTTGAAACCTATCCTCACGTTGCCTCATCTTAGGTTGTCAAGAAAATGATAAAGGAACTTATGACTTCTGTACAGCTACTTATTCGTCTATTTCAATTTCTAGGTGACTCATCTGGCACTGTTTCAACCAGTAGTCACGTGTATTTCGATATCTACTCATCAACATCCATCACCTCTCGCTTCTCATTTCAGGTGTTTGAACTTTATGCATATTCTGATTCTGCTAAAAGATCAAACCCCAACTCAAGATCCTGTCGACGCGCATCACGTTGAGCCAACCAAGTCAAAATAGACAAGCATGACATGTCGAGCAAATGCTTGAATCAGGGTTCAAGTGACAAAGTTGTACATGAGTTTCCATTCAATTTGGTCCCAACGTTCGCAACACAACTACACATTGTGATAGTTCGTGCTTATGTGATAAGAATCAATTCGTGCTGCATTTTCCGAAGCATCAACACCTGCGAAACACACCCACACAAAACAATAACTTGTTGCTCCATCTGGCTTTCTTCGATTTCATCCTGTGGCCCACCGCAGGCCAAAGCGAAAATAGGACTACCTAAACTAAGCGCGAGTAAGCGAGGGAGGGAGGGAGTGATGAGTGAATGAGTCAGCGAAACAGTGCGTGTTGGGGAATCCCATTGCAGGATGGCACGAGGCAAGGAGGCAAAAAATCTGCTGTCGCAACCAGAAATAGGAAGCCGAAACAAAACTCGGTGAATTGGGCGACCGAATGGGAGCCAAATCATGGAGAAAGGCTAAATTGCGCGAGCCAAAGTGCCAGCAGAAGAGCCTCTGCATTGATGATGGCTGCCGACAGCCGGCGACGGCAGGAATCTAAAGCCTTCCGCGAACGCTACAGTGGAATTCAGCGCGGGAAACCACAAGTTGAGTTCAGAGCATGTCTGCCTCGCGAGCAAAACGGGACTCCATGATTGCCGAGTCCTTCTTCCGAAAGTCCAGGTCAGCAGTCCTCTCCTGACAACTGCAAGGATGGCTCAGGACCAGTAGACTAGCGAGTCAGTCGAATCAATTTGATCGGGTTATGCTCGCCTGCAGTCGTCGGAGATCAGGCCCCATGTCCACATCAGAGGCGGCCAAAAGCGTCGCCACGACGGCCTCAGATGAAGCAACGATTCCAGTGGCCGCTGGAGTCTTCTTGTCGACAAAGACTTCAACTGTGCAGTTGAGGCTGTAGCTCGCCCGGGATCAGAAAAAGTGCGAATCGAGGAGTGCCTTTTCCTCATGCAGTTAAATTTGCGCAGCTTTCTCTCCAAAACTTTAACAGACGCTCATCTGCAGATATTGGCGAACCCCGTCGCATGAAATTGCCCAAGCTGCTCGCAAACGAAGATAAGACCGTAGATCTTCTCCGCCTTCCACAGGTTCACGTGCAAAATGATGCAAACTAGTAGATGCAGAAAAAGCTTCCACTTGGCTCGCTTGGCACAATAATCCCCTGGAGCAGGAAGTCAAACAAACTGGACAATTTGCAAGGTGAATCTCGGCTCATGCGCCTCAAGCCTTGAAAAGGCATAAAGCGCGAGGTAGCTATGAGCTTCCTCCCAAAATAACAAGTTGGCTTCTGCCCAGACAAGCGCGGCGCACCCTTGACAAGAAGCCATGCATGGCTGGCAGAACGATGGAAAACTGACATTTTTTCACAGTGGCGAAAGAACTTCTGAGCAGCCCTGTCCTCAACTTTCATGTTGGTGACTCCCAGCTCCTTGCGATTATCATCAATGCTTCTTTTCGGAATGATAGTCTAAAGCTCCCGCTCCTCACAAAGCTGCGTCAAGACGCCTGCGTCGTCACTTCTCCACCTTGGCTGGTTCTGGATTTGAGTGGAAGTCATGGACAAAGAGAAAAAGTAGGTGTTAGAGAAGGATCGACATACAGCTGGCACATCACTCCCTGCAATTGCCAAAAAAGGATAAACTCCCCCTGGCTACTGCCGACAATTTGACGTGCTGCAGAATTTTGTTACTTGCCAAGTGCGAACGATTTGTGGACTTGTGCTGTCGATTGTGTGCCTCATTCAGCCTTCATGCAACTTGGGTGCTCCTCTGCCATTGCGCTCCTGGAGAAGCTTTCGTCAAAACGCGCTCTTGAGCCGAAATCCGCAGCCAGGCTTTCCCTCCAATCAGCAACGGATTACGCGAATGATGCGGCAAAACAACTCTTCCATGGCCTGATGACGTGTATCTAGCACCGCTGTTCTTTGCTGCAATGAGGTCGTGCCCTGGCGGGCACGGTCAGCGCTGCGCCGATGTCAGCCGGGCGGGTGCTCATGCTCCGCATCTCCACTGCGACAGGAAAGGCCCAATGATGCCAAGTACTCTGGCCAGCCATCATAGCTTGACCCGACCTCCAAGTAGGAATATTTGTTTCCAAATATGCCGAAGACCAAGCACTTTCTTGGAGCCAGCCAAGAAGGGTCCACAGCTAGCTGGGCCACAGTAAACTGTCGTTCTGCTTTTCGAATCAACCTTCTCAACTTCCATTTCTTCAGCTCTGGGTTTCGGCAAGCACGGCTCTGGGCAATGCCAGTGTAACTGTCCAAGCAAGTTAGTTTCTGGAATGCCATGGAAACTGCTGCATGTGTGCAGGAGGCTGCGGCTGAGGTGACTCTGAACTTGGCATACTCTTGCACCTGAGCTGGTCAACCGGCAGCATTTCTGCGACAGTGACATGGTGACACCGTAGGTGTACAGCCGGCTCCTCAAGGAGCTGGCAGGGTGAGAAACAAAGGACTACATCAGTATAATTGAAGAATCCGAAACTCCAAGGCTGAGATTGGGACAAGGCACCGCAAGAAATGATGCTGTGTGCAAGTACCCGGCATAGCAAAAAGAAGGCAAAGGCGGAGCCACCTATTTGGAACTTGCGAGGGTCACAAGTTGCTGCAGTTGATGCATGGATGATGATACTGATACTGCAAGAATCGAAACTGTACATGCCAACCAAGTCATGTCGGGGAGTTGGAGACGGTCCATGCAGTCAATTCCGTGGTGCGGGATTGCTGTATCGGAGAAGCGATGCCCTCGCCTTCTCTGCTGGCACGTTGTCTTCAAACACAGCCGCCGGCACCTGCTCTGCAGAAACACAAAAGCTGAAGATCACGGCATATGGAATCGCCTGAACATGTCAACGCGCCTCGCACATTGCAAAAGGGTTGAGCACTTCAAGCTGCTGATCAAGCCAGTTGGGCAGGATCCAAGTTTGAAGCACTTCGTCTCCCTCATTTGGTGTTGTTTCGTCCTTCGAGTCCTGACAAACAAGTCACGAAAACATGAGAATACAATCCTGTCCACAACCTGGCTCTACTCTGTCACTCAAGCACTCAGTCACACATGCTCGCATGTTGCGACCTAAGAAACAGGAGCCAGTCCATTGCTTTGCCTACCAAGCGAAGCATTTTCTACAAGCAAAATCCCTTAACTCCTGGCGGTCTTCCACTGTGCTGAGCACCTGCAATCAAAGCAGCGACCCAAAAAGCCACATCAGACTCATCTGGCAGCTGGCAGAAACCCTTCCCGATCCATCTGGCAGTCTTCAGGAGTGCACTATGAACTGGGGTACGTACACCCTGATCCACATTCAGTCTCATATTGATTCCTCCGTGTGTCCTACCCAGCTCATGTTCACAAGCGGCAGGCAACTGATCGAGGTTGCACGTGGGTTGATCTTGTCACACCCTAAACCACGAAGAATATACCAGCAGACAAACTTTGAGAACATGAAAAGGCAGCAAAGCAAGCCAACTCCGACGATCGAGGGAAGCATTTCATTCTTCTGTCGACTCCCTGCCTCCGGTTGTATCTGCTTTCTCGTCACTTGACATGTCTCCTTCCCGACAGGCGCTTTCCAACTTGTCCGTTTGGGGGCCGGCGCTTGCTGTGCAGTCAGGATCTACTGGTCTCCTCTGGATGAACAGAACCTGGAAAGCTGTCGTCTTTATCCTCTCAGGAGTCTATCTCCACACGACTAGTCACGAGTCTACCATCCATTCATGCAATTACAGCAAGTCCTCATCGATGCTCATATCCGAATTGGACTGTTCCGAAGCGCTTGGACTCCTGCAGCCATGATGCCTGCCACGGAGTCTCTCAGGAAGAACAGAGTCAATCAGAAACATAAGATTTCAGCGTGCCCTCAAGAGCACATAGGACCATCGTTCCATAGCCTTGTCACTTCAAAAGCATCCTTCCTGACGCAAACGGGGCTCGCTGCCCCAAGGAATTCCTCGGTCTAGAGGAAAGCATGAAGCCGCTTCTGGACGTTTCGATTCTGCAAGATCTCTGCCAAGTAGCATCTCCTTCCGGTTCATTTGGCCGTCTGTTCTCCTTCGTGCTGTGCAAAGTTGCGCTTGTAAGCACCGGCAAAATGCAAAGCTGTCACGAGCAGAATGATGAAGAGGACAAAAGAACGGCTGCGAAGCGCATGGCTGGACTACAAATCTGCTTTTCGGCTTGGCTTGCTTGGGCTTGCTGATTGCAAGATCATGGGATGGCGTTAGCAATCCATTCCGCGAGCCTCATTGCGCCACAGCCAGGAGAAGCAGCTATCCATGTTGACAATGCGAGTGATCTTTAAGAACATGCCGGGGCAAGTTTCTGTATTTGGGCGTGGTCATCACACGGTGACTATCAGTCGCTGAGATTCGAGACGTAGCACATCGAGCCCGGTGAAGGGTTGTCATGACCATTCTGAAGTCTGGTTGAGCAGCATTGGCTGAGCAGCATTGATGGCTGCTATGAAACATGCTGCGCAACCTTGCAACGAACAATGACACTTGCTTATGGTCTGGCTGAGACATTCGGCAGCTCAAAAGGCTCCGCACCACCAGTCAACAATGGTGAACACGGTGGCATATTTGGTTCCTGCAATTCTGCTGTGTGGTGTGGATACCATCAGCAGCCCCCCCCCCCCCCACCCCACCCGCCCCCCCTCACCCCCCCCCCCCCACCCCCCCCCCCCCCCACCCCCGCCCCCCCCCACCCCCCCGCCACCCCCGCCCTGTAGGCCTGGCCCCGCCCCTTCGTGTTTAAGATTCCAGTCCTGCCGCCCGACCGCCCACCGCTCTCACCGCTCTCATCACTCCCCTCCCCCTCCCTATGCCCCCCAGTCCACCCCTCCCTGACCAACCCTTTACCCTCAACCCCCACCCCCCCCCCCCCCCCACCCCCCCACCCCCCCCATCCCTTCCCTCCTAGGCCCCTACCCCCCACTCCGCCCTGACAAATCTCTAGTTTGAGGCATTCCAATGCATGCCCGCCCTAACCGCCTCCCCGCTCTCATCACTCCCCTGCCTTCCACCCCCAACTCCACCAACCCTCGACCGTCACCTCCCCTGTCCACCCGCCGCGCTCCACCCTAGGAGGGGGAGTGATGAGAGTGGTGAGAGCGGTGAGGGCATGGACTGGAATCCTTACAGATTGGTCAGGGGCGGAGCAGCGGGGGAAAGGCCCATAGGGTGGGGGTGGGGGGTGGGGGGGGCGGGGGTGGGGGGGGGGGGTGGGGGGGGGTGGGGGGGGGGTGGTGGGGGGGGGGGGTGGGGGGGGAAAAAATAGTGGAAAGGGGGATTGTAAGGTCAATGGGTTTAGGGTTGCCCCGCCTGTTCATTCTTTGTTTTTTCTCATTGCATCCTAACTTTTTCTCATTCGTTGCACCTGTTTCGTTTTCACTTCTAGGGTCATTGACTTTCTCACCCCTGTTGTCTTACCCTTTCACGTTTTTCAGTTCATCTCATCTCATTCGTTTTCTCATTCTTGCTCACTTTTTGCTCACCTCCTCTGTTTTCTGCTTAGCCTCAGTTCCGGTATATCTCATTTAAGTATTTGCTCCACCTCTCACGTTTCCATTTCTACACCTATTACTTTTCCTTACATTTTGTTTCTTGTCTCCTCATTCGTTATTTTCCACTTATTGTTTTGGTATTCTTCCGTGGTTCATAGATTATAACATAATATTCTAAATTATTGTTCAGACATTGTTCGGAGTTTGGGCAGTTCTGGGGTTTATGTTGTTGTTCATCGATAATATAATATAATTTAACATAATATTATATTATAGTTGCCATTGTTATTTTAACAAATCATTGTAATCTTCTTCTATTTGTTGAATACTAATATTAATCCATTTGACAGCATGTTTAGGTTTTTTATCTAGATATTTAGCTTCCTTGTCTCCTCCATTCTGACATAGTATTTCAATATTCTCAATCAGTTCTGAATATTTTTTAATAAATTGTTTATCTTCCTCAATCTTACCTTCTAAAATAGATATATCACGCCTAACATTCAGGACATCTTCTTCGTCAAAGACACTTTCATAAACTTTAAGCAACTTACATAACTCCTTAATTTTATTTGAATAATCTACTTCATTTAATTTACTTTCATATATCTTCTTGATATACTTCATTTGGACCTTATATGAGTTCAGATTTAAATAATCCATATTTCACTTAATATGCTAAGGCGTTTTGTCTTTAAGTACTTTTAGGATCATTCAACCATTATATTATATTTAATAATAATATTATGGTTGCTTCACTTAAAAAATATGTTGCACCCACTGTATAACTTCAATATAATCAAAGTAGTCTTTATATCCGATAGCATGATGTTTTATGTATTGATAGAATAGATTTTTTAAAACATCATAGAAAGGCATTCCATCATTTCTATAATAAAACAACTCATCTTCTAGGTCAGTTTCATCAAAAATAGAATACCCTTTATAAGGACATGCTTCAGAAAACCATTGTTTATATTCATCAAACCCTTTCAAATAATAAGTGTCATTAACAAACTTTACAAGCATCCCTTTTTTACAGCTTTCCGACTTTCTAATCAATTCTTTCATATAGGTTTTCTTATCTTTCAATGTTTTTAGTCTGTTATATTTGGTGTCTAGATGATTGTATATAAAATGAAACAACTTTGCCTCCCTACTATATGCTTTATATTCTTCCTTTTCATATTCCAACTCACACTTTTTCATTTTGGAACAGCTATAACAGCACAAACAAGATACGATGTTATTCACAACGTTGGCATCAAACACTATATTTAAAACAACTGCCTTTCTATTTCTGTGACATTCACACGAATAACACTTCTCATCAAATTTGAATAAGCTCATTATCTCACTTACTATATTAGGGCGTTTTGTCTTTAAGTACTTTAATCATCCACTAATAAAATTTCATGTCTGTTATATTTTTTACTCAATCCCTCTAGAATATAATGCTTGTTTAGCTGTCCATCTCTTCCTACCTCCTTAACCTCATAAGTTCTTTCACTCCATTGGTTTCTCGTTTCCTTTCTTGACGTGTAGTTACCTTTTCCTTTTACAAATATTTTAACCTTATCACCAACTTCAACTTTCGGATACTTTCTTAAATATTTTTCTTTCAATATAGAATTAGCCTTAACATTCACAGCGTTGTCATCTTTGTGTGCCTCGTTCGGTGTCATTTCAGTTGTTGAGTGTTTCATGGTTTTATTGTACTTATCAAGCACTGGTTTTAGTAAAATTGTCCACGCACGTTTAGTCACTAATGCTCTGTCTCCAATCATCTTTTTTATCGTCCTGATGGCTCTCTCTGCTACGTTAGCATGTGTCAAAGTTACTACATGATTTATACCCTCGCCCGTCAACCAGTCTTGTAACTTTCTATAATTAAAAGCACCATCATCATCAGTATAAATTGACTCTGGATATCCTAAAACTTTAAAGCATTCCATATATGCATCAAACACCGTTTCACCGTCTCTGTTTTGCATGGGTACAATGTGCATCTTCTTGCTAAATATGTCAATACACAACAAAGCATACCTTTTATACTCTTCCTTAAAAGTGTCTGTGTCCTTCATTAAGCTTACCATGTCCATGATGTCCAACTGATAAACTGCCCTAGCATATGGTGCTGAATAACTGTTATACTTTTTATAATTTCTTCTTTGATTTATAGTTTGTTTTTTGACCCAGTCTTTTACATAGTTTAAACTAACACCTGCACCATCTTTATTTGCTTCTTCATAAAGACTACGAACAGAACCATAACCACGCTCAAGGTCATAGTATATTCTCTCCAGAATTTCATCCTGTTCTTTGCTCATAATTAATATTAAGTAGAAAAGTTAATATTAATTATGTTTTAATTACCATGCAATATTTTCCTTATTATTTTGTCTTCCATCTCTTTTTCTTGTCTTTCTTTATATAGCATTTTACATTTATTTGTTTTCATATGCTTTGACTTGTTAGTTGAACTACTAATAATACATCCACATCTATCACACTCAAAAGATTTATCATTTTCTTTGAAATATTGCTTAAAATAACCGTTTTCCCTGTTTAGTTTATTTAGTCTATCATTATGTTCTTTCTTTTTGTCCTTTTGTGATTTTACTTCCTGTTCTTCATTTTCTTCTATGCTGTTCCACATAACAGCAAATAAATCTGAACTTATTTGAGTTTGTATTCCATCATTACCAACAAAATAGCTACTCATTTTAATTATAAATGTGAATATTTCTTTAAGTATTTTTGTTTTTTGAACCCAAAAATCTTTAAAGTAAATATTCATTTATTCATTGTTATTCTCAACTTAGGAAACTCTCGTTCAATAGTGTTTATCGCTTCTTTATAAGTAGGCTTCCTCCAAAGAAGATGATACGACCAGAACCCAGCCGTTTCATAATCTTTCCAATCTTGATTACCACTTCCATGTCTGGCTACATAACTTTGTCTTCGTTCATTGTCCAGATGCCCTTCCGTAAAATGTTCATAGTCTTTAGCACCAAATGATACAGTTTTTCTATTGTCTATTCTTACATCAAATTTTTTTATCTTTATTATTACTTCTTCTAATTACTATTTCTACCATTATTATTACTTAGATTATTAATTATGAAGATATTGATACGTGTGATGTTCGTCGGGAACTCCCTGAACTTAGATATTGCACTGTCCTATTGCTAGAACTTGAACTAGCACTAGGTACATATTCTATTGTGTTAGAACGAGAACTTCGTACACTCACTGGTGGTGAGGAGTGTACACTAATTGGTGGTGATGAGTGTAAACTAATTGGTGGCGTGGGTTGTGTTTCAACTGGCAATAATACTGGGCGTGAATCGCGCGATGAAGATGCTGATGATGATGAACTAAATACTGGTGGTGTGTTGCTTTTCTTTGTTTCTACTGGTTGATTATCCTCAGATGCACTACTTATTCTAGAAGATGGAACACTACCTCCATCAATGTCAAACATACTATCTAACATTCTTCTTAACAATGACTTCTGTTTTTCCGGTTGTTCTTTTTCTTGTTCTGCTTCACTACTCGGTTTGCTTGATATATTGATTAATTCTTCCTTCAACTGTTCTATTTGTTCCATTTCAGATTTATCGGAGCTTTTACTAGATGAAGAAGAAGATGAAGAGTTAAAGAACATATCAGTTTGTGTTCCCTTCTGGGGGTTTTCATTCATTATTATCATCTTCTTATCATAATTATCTAAATCAAAATCATTGAAATCAACATCATCTAATAATATTCCTTGCTGTGTTCTTCTTTCCTTTTCTGGTAATATTCTTAATCGTTTTGTTCTTGCTTCCCTTGCTATTTCTTCATAAGTGGGTTTCAATCTTAACATGTATACTTATACTGATATTATTATTATATTAAACTCATTATCGCATTTTGTGCACCTGCGATAAGTGCTTGTTTTCCTGCTTCAGCAACTGCAGAACCTGCACTTGATAGAAAACTTTTAACAACTCCTTGTTTCGGTTTTCTCATTTCTTGCCAGTCTTTTAATCTCTTTTTGAATAATTCCTGATTTACTGCTATCTGCCACTCGTTATCCTCACCGCCAGAACCTATAAGTTTTTCAATAATTCTAAGAAGGTATATCTTTCTAGTATCGTCATCTGGCATTTCTTCTACTCTTTGTTGAATGGCTTCAGACAATTGACCTCTTGCATGAAGTTGAAACATTAAATCCTCATAGGTGACATTTTGATTTTGTCTTATTTCATCAATGTCGTTGTTCCAATATTGAATGGCTCTTTGAAAAGGTCTTGTTCCTCCACTTGTATCATCAGCTGGTATCAGTTCCTCGTCTGAACTCTCTGCTGGTTGTTGTGCTGGTACGGTTGCTGGTTGACTGCTACTAGCGGGTTGACTTAAATCAACCCCAGTAGGTAAGGATTGTCTGTGTGCTTCATCTAAATTATTTCTTGATGTTGATGATGTTGCTTGTCGTGCTTGTTGTTGTCCTATCTCTAATTCTGATAATTCCGCCTTTATTCGTTCTATGTCTAAGTGTCCGAGATATTCTTCTCCTGACGGTGTATCCAGTAAAGGAGTAGTGAAACCACTTGAACCGACGTCACTTGTTAGAACTCCCATAGATGCACCAGTAGCAATTGCCGTTTGTCTCAACTGTGCTTGTCTCAATTCGTTTTTAACTTTGTTTTCTTCTTGCTTCTTCAATCCTAAAAAATCAAGATTATCAAATTGACTTCCGAACTGATTGTTTCTAAATAATGTTGCTTTTCTGTCAATTACTTGTTCTATTGATGGGCGGTTAGGGTCACCTTGACTTTCAATCATACCAACCAGTTCATCATACGTAGGTCTTAATTTTAATTCTGATTTTAATGTTTGAATCATATTATATTTAAAGTTAGATTTAAATTATTTCTTTCATGATTGTTTTAAGCTCATCTTGACGCTTCCTTAGTTCCTCCTTTGTTCTCACTGGCATCATTGGACGCTCTAACTGTCTGTTTATATCATCTAATTCACCTTGGTATAAACTTTTCTTTTGATGCTGCACCCAATCATTTCTTAATCTTACATTTTTACCTCTGTTTTCTGCTTCCTCTATTCTTAATTTTAAATCTTCTAAATATTTCCTCCTACTTGCTACTCCGATTGTATCATCTATATCATAGTATTGTTGAACCTGCGGCATTCTTTTGAACTCTGGTTTGCTCTTAAACATACTCATTATTAATAATATTAGATAAAAAATATTATTAATAATTATTTCGTTCTTTATTTAAAGAACTGAAGTGCTTCTTCAGGAAAATCAATAACATATTTGTCAATCTCATTGAACAACATTTTTACAGTGTCTTCATCAAGAAACTCATGTTGGTTATTGTTTAAATGCTCTTTCAGTTCGTTTAGTGGAGCGAGCTGTTTTGCCACAGGTCTTTTAGTTCTAATACATGCTTGCAAAACGACTAACTGTTTCATAAGTTCATCATTGACATCATAGCCCTTAACATTTGTTAAATAATGAAAACAATAACTTTCAATTATGCAACATTTCTCATCTATGTCAAATGTTTTCATCTTTAATAATTCATTTCTTACTATATCCACCCTTTCAATATCACTCTTCATATAAGTATATGTATATTAAAACATTTTTGATTTAAAACTGTTTATTTTTTGTATATGTTCCTCTCTCTTTGCTTTTCTTATTTCGTTGTAGGATGCTTCTAATAATTCTCTTGCTGTTAATTGTTTTGGCACACTTGGCACAACTGGACGCGACTCAGTCGCCTCGCGTGCTTCGCGACCACTTGGCTTTGCTTTAGTTTTTACTTCAATAGGTTGACTATATTGTACAACTTCATGTTTAACATTTTGAGCGTTTTTATCGTTTTCTTTGTTTTCATATTTTGCTTTCATCTCTTCCTCTATTTCTTTTCTGAGTTTTTGTTCAACTTTTGACCCATAACTTGCCTTTTGTCTATTTACCGGCAATGTTTCGGTTGGTTGTCCTTTACAATAATGTGGGTGGGTGTTTCTTAGGCTCTTGGGTAACATCTTTTTATTACAAGCCTGACATTCAACCAGCTCCACTACCTTAACTGTTCTTGCTTTCGCTTTTGCTTTTGCTTTTGGTGTTGGTTGCGTTTGTTCTGTTGTTTGTTCAACAGGTGGTGTTATTGTCTCTTCTTGTTTGATTAGTTCAGTGGGTTGTTGTTCGTTGGTTGTTTCAATAACTTCATTTTCCACTGTTTCGGTCGCTTCTTCATTTTTAACCTCTTCAACTGCTTCAGCACTCATTATTAATATAGTCTAGATTTTTCTAATTAGATATTTATTATCCTCTAAAAAATGTTAAAGTGAAGGAGATGTCAACATCGTTTAAATTCACTACCTGATTCAAATTATTAGTAAGTCTAAAATTCAACCGACGTAGCATTTTTCCACTCACATCAATATAATCAACACTGCTTAACTCATTATCATTAATTACCCCGAGATAGGGAACTGTTACATTTACTTTCTTTACTATTGATGAATTACCCGCTACTGTTAATTGGTTGTAGTTGCTTATTTCATTACAATGTAAATACAAACTCTTGAAGGGCACTAAATCTACAAAATTAGTTGTATAAGGTGCTACATTAGTAAAAGCGTCAGTTGCTGGTGTTGTGTTACCGATTACTCTGTTCATTGAACTTAAATTATTAACATCAACAGGGTCTGAAAATGAACCTGCTAACGGAGCTACTTCTCCATCAGTCAGAAGAACAAAAATAACAGTTGAGTAATTAGAACTGATTGTAAACTTATTAGTTGATGTGTTGTAACTTAAAGAATATGTATTAGGTCTGTCCCCTGTATCAACCAATAAATTGATTGCTATTTGTATTGTTTGTGCTAAATCAACTGCTGTATAGTTACCTTCAGGGATGGTTACTTTACGATAAGTAATACCTGCTATTACACCTGGTGGAATAACTTGATGTCTCCAATAATATTATTGTTTGTGTTGTTTATTGAGTACCAAGAATGAGGAATGCTTACCTCGTGTATTTGACATAGCATATTATCCTCTAACTGAACAGTTTCAGGTAAGTCAATTGTAAATTCAGATGGAGTGCCACTAACTTTATATGAACTGTCAATATATACTTTCTTAAACTTAAGCATTATAAAAAAGATGAGAATTTATTTTATAATTTAATTTATAATGCACAAACATAAACGAAGAAATGAAGGAATACCGTACGAAGCACCTAACACAAGAAACAAGATAAGTGATTATGTTAAGGAAGAGTTAGCAGGTACTGAAACGTTTTTAACCGATACGCAAGGATTAAGACTTGCTTATGAAAATCCCGAAGGTATTTATCAAAATGGTTCTATTTTATACATAGCTGGAACTAAAAGCGGTAGAGATGTATATGATGATCTAAAATTACCTTTATATCAGACACAACAAACAAAAAGATATAAGGACGTTGATAAATTTATTAAAGACGGAACTATAGAGGTTGACGGAAAAAAACTTACAGGAATTACTGATATAATTAGTCATAGTTTAGGTTCAGCGGTGGGACAACAAATTAATAATGATTATGGTAATATTTTCAGAAGTCGCAGTTATGGTTCTCCTTTTGTTTCAAGTCAAAGGCCAGAAGATACAGGAACTAATTTAAGAATAAGAAAGGCTGGAGACGTTGTTAGTATGTTTGATAAAGGAAGCACAACATTAAATAAGGGAACGTTAGACCCTTTACAAAATCATTCATATCAAGACATAGGCAACATTCATAATAAACCAGGTAATTTACCTATAACAACCGATGAGTTTATGCAACAATTTAATTAATTAATTTCTCAATGATTTTAATAATGTTTGCTTATAAATCTAATAGTTATGAAAAAATGGAAAATCCTAAGCAAGAGAAAAAGTTTAAACAGAACAGTTATGAAGAAATAATAAAGTTAGTTGATGAGGGAGGAGAGATGCAATTAAAGGAGACTATAAACACAAAGAAAGGAAAGAAAAATAATGAAAATAATATTAAGTTTAAGTTTAATATATTTGATTAATTATTATAAAAATATTAATTATCTAGTCTTGAATATATAAGTATGGAAACTTTTTCGCCCGAAGATATCCTCATTGACAACCTGTCATTCAAATTAAACAAAGGTTCAAGTTATATTATTGATAGAAGAAGTGTGTCATTCTGGCCGACTGGTTCAAATATCTATAAGTCAAACAGCGGTAATCGTGTATTAAAATTTTCTTTAAACGGTGAAGATAATACTTGGTTAGACCCTCAATCAGTAAGAATTTTCTTTACATTGCAAAATGAAGACACTGGTGATTATGACAATAAGCTTCGTCCATTATCTCCTCCTTATTGCTTCTTTAGACGAATGCGAATTATTGCTGGTAATCAGGTCGTAGAAGACTTTGATAATTACAACCGAGTTCATCACATGTTCTCTAAAATGATGTCAGCAGGAGCACGGAAAGACGAAGCAAATGAAGGTTTTGGTTATAGATATGATGACGAAGTTAGAACACTATTTGCTGACGGAGTAAATCCTGAATTAAAATATGAAGTTAATGGTTATAATTGTCAAGGGTTTAAGAATAAAATGACTGTTGCATTTAAACCTCTTTGTGGTTTATTTAGTCAGTTTAAATATTTACCATTAAAATATATGGGTAATCTCACTATTGAATTAGAATTAGTAACTAATGCTACTGATTGTATTATTAACTATAACGATGATACAGCGAACACTGCCGTAGGCAATCGTTTTGTAAATAATGTCAACCCTGCTGACGCAGGGCAAGCGAATGCAAGATACAGAAATACAAGTATTCAATGGCAAATTAATAATGCTCGTGTTGTTTGTGATGTTTGCGCCCTTGATAATAATTTGAATAATGAATATGTCAAACATCTTTTAGAAGGAAAAGGACTACCAATTACTTATACCACTTACATTACTCAATCACAAGCACTAACGGGAAATGACAATTTTAGCGTTCAAGTTATTCGTTCAGTCTCTAAATTAGTAGCATCGTTCGTTACATTTTACAAGAGCGGAGACCCAAGCACAGGGTATGAATATTGTGATAAAGAATTCTGTCGTTTCTATCATCCACAACAGGCATCATTTCCAGCAAATGAAGGAATATATGACCCTGATTTAGATTTAGAATTTCAAATTCAATTAGGTTCTAAACTTTATCCTGAATACCCTTGTGCTTCAATTACCGAGTGCTTCTATCATTTGAGAAAGGCACTAAATTTACCAATGTTCCATCAACACAGTTTATCAATTGATTTTAAACAATATAGAGACCGCCAGTTTGTGTTTGCTTTTTCATTTGAACGTGTGCCAGATAGTAGCTACACAGGAATTAATACAAGAGCAGGACAACAAATGTTATTGAAAGTGAAACCTGCAAATGGTGCTATAACTAATACAAACATGCCTGATACTTGTTATATAACATTACTGTCGGAACAAATATTAGAAATTAAGGATTTAGGTTTAAAAGTTTATGACTGATTTGAAGATAATTAATATTAATAAAATAATTATCTATTTTATTAATATTAACTAATGCCTTTGACATTAAACAATACAAACACATTAACAGCAGATAATATTGTTGTCAGTGGAACAGACATTTCACAAATTTATGCAACAAAAACAGAACTTGACAATCTTAACTTTACAGCAGATATAACAGCAAATACTGACGCTATAGCAGTTTTAAATACAAAACAATTACAAAATTTCAACAATATTAATGCAATTAATGATGATTTAACAAATAATTATCAAACTAACACAGTTCTAGCTACTAATTTTTACAATAAAACAGAGGTAGATGCTACATTTACTAACTATTACACATCAGCACAAATAGACACAAATTTATCTACTAATTATCAAAACAACACATTATTAGCAACAAACTGTTATAATAAGGGCGAGGTAGATACATTGATAGCAAGAGCTGGTGGCGGTGGTGGTTATACTGATACAGAAATTGATAATCTATTAGCGTTAAGAGTTCCATTAAGTGACTTTACTGATAGGTTTAAAACAAACCCAGTTATTGATTGTAGTGCTCCTACTATTATTCATAGTGGATGAACGTTAAATAATGAGACAATAAATATATCACCAACTACTGGATTATTATTTAGTAATCAAACAGGAGGAGGAGATAAAGTTATTAGTGTATTTAAAAATGCTACTAATTATATAACTTTACAAGGAAATAAAATTATATCAAATGCTACATCCGATGATAGTGTTGTAGATTTAGAATTAAACCCGTCAGGAAATGTTAATATTACCAATGATTTATCCGTATCTAATTTAACAGCAGACAGCATTAATTTAACAAATAATATTAATATCGGTGGAAATATTGAATTAACAGACGCTAATACAAGTATAGACAGATACAATAACGCTACTAAATCAAATACGTCAATGGATATAAGAACAGACCAAGAGGCAGTGAGATTAATGTTAGGAGCATCAACAGACGCTGACACTAATACATTTATAGAATGCAATAATGCAACAGGAGGAACTACATTATTTAACCCAACTTATTTTAAAGACACTATAAATTATGAAAATGATACTTCTAATATTTCTAATAATTCAGGACTTACACTTTATAAAAATACAACGGATGCCAGTAATGTTTTAACAGTAAAAAATGCACAAGGATATATAAGATTTAACTCTTTTAATATTAACGCGTATAACACAAGCAACGACAGTTCTTCGTTGCTTTTATTAAATACAGCAAACGGTAATGGCGTTTATTGTTTAAGTTTAGGCATTGGAGTTATTCAAGGTTCAAATAAACTAAATGTATCGGGAGGCAATGCTAATTTTGGAAGCACAGCATCGTTTCAAAGCACATCAACATTCAACGGCGATATTTATGTAAATAATTCGGGTAGAATATTTCAACGAGCAGACGCTAATAATTCATTAAATGTAATATCAACTAACGAAATTAATTTTTCATTACAATCAAATAGAACAACCGACCCTACAACAGGAACAATAGCGTTACAATTAAATAACACAAACGGAATTACTATAAATAGAGCAGTTACAAATAATCAAACATTTAATAGTATTGGTAATTTAACAGCGGAAGCAGATTTAATAACTTGGGGAAAAATGAAATTTCAAAATTCATCAGAGTTTAGAGAAGTATTGGACACTCAATATAAGTTATATATCAGAAATGGAGACACAGCAGGGGAAATGAATTTAACAATAGGCTTGGAAAGTAGCACACCAGAAATACAATTAACTGATGGAAAAGTAACTTTAGTCGGACAACTAGAAATTACAAACACTGATGTATCAGGACAACAAAGAGTATTAATTAATAATCCAGACGATGATGGATTTATTAGATTAAGCAATAATAATTTATCAAGATTAGACGCCACAAACACAGGCGTGGATGTTTATGGTTTCTTTACTACAACGAATAACGCTGATATTGGAGGAAATTTAACATGCGTTGCTTTAACTGAAACATCAGACTCTAAGTTAAAAGAAAACGTTAAAGAAGTAAATATTAAAGAGTGTTACAAAGCAGTCAAATATATTAAGCCGAAAACATATAATTTTATTAATGATGAAGACAAAAAAAGTCATATTGGATTTGTAGCAGATGATATAAAAGACGCAAAAATGCCTTCTGAATGGGACAATATTATATATTATAATGATGATGGTATGAAGTTATTAGCATATAATAAAACAGCAGTTGTATTGTGGGGATGTGTTCAAGAGTTAATGAAAGAAGTTGAAGATTTAAAGAAGGAGGTTAAGAAGTTGAAAGGCGAGGAAAGCCCGAAACCAAAGGCTAAACCAAAAGCAAAAAGTAGAAAATAATTCTTATCTAAAAACATTAATATGACACGAACATATTATATATGTAAATGTGGATTGAAGAGACCAACAGACGAAACAGAAAAGGAGAATATGAAACACATTAACACAAAAGAACACCAAAAGTTAGTAGAAGCCCGTTATGACGCTAATCCGAAATTCTGGGATAATGTATATAAAAAGAACAAAAATAAAAAACCTAAATAATAGTATATGGGTAGTAGAATATCAAAAGGTGATAATGAGAACGATTGTATTAATCAAATAAATAATATTAATGAAGATGAACTAGATTTAAGTAATATTGATAAACTACAGATTAAAGTATTGAAAGAAATGATAAAAGATATAAAAGAGGTGAGAGAAAAGAAGAGTGATAAAATATATTATAAGTTGCCACCAGTTAACTTATGTAATTATTCAATTATTTAAAAAATATTATCAAACATTACATAAAACAATATTAATATTTTATGTAATAGTTGTTAAATATGGGTTGTATAATTTTTAAAGTTAGAATTATCAGTGATAAAAAGTTTGAAGTTTATAATAAAATAAAAAATCTTAATTTGTGATTTAATTGAAAAAGGAAATTCATATATTAAGAACTGCAGTTGTTATTGCAATAACAAGGAAATTTCAAAGAATGGAATTATTAATTTCAATGTTGATACACTTATTATGTCATACTTTAACTGTCCTAAATGTAATAAGATAAGAAGAGTTATTAATAATCAAAATAACCCTGATGGTGCTTTTGAAAGTAGAGTTGATACAATACTAAATAGTGTGTTTTTATTCTTAACAGGTCTTAGTTATTTTTATAACTATGAAAACAGTAAAGCAATTTATGATACATTTGTTATACCTGTTCTTAACAAACTTAATACTTCAGAGTTTGATAATATTTATCTTAATTATAATCATGAATTACATAATAAACTACTAACTGCTTATAAAAGTAATAATGTTTGCAAGTTCAAAAATGACATTGACTGGTTAATAAGACCTTTTATAATGGAATTTTTCTTTGGTCGCATTTGGTTTAATGTTGTAGATGGAACTGAAAATTACGAGACTTTTAAACACATACTCTGGAATGGGTTTGACACTGAACTGGTTTTAACTAATTTTAACTAATCAATGACTAATTTAGCGTCAAATCGTTTATAAAACATATCATTAACATCACCTTTCATTAGGTTAATAAATAAAAAACTGTATGGTTCTTCTGTTGCTATATTATACACTTCTAATAATAATTTCTTTGCTTCTTGTAGGTTTTTAGTATCTGCTACACTTGATTTTTTAATCAATACAGCACTTAATTCTTCAACCATCGTTTCTATTTCCTTATAATTCCTTAATCTGAAAAAGAACAACTGACGACTATTGACACGAATAATAGGAGATAAAGCGTTAAATTTTTGTGTTGATGTTATAATGTTAATTGCATTATGTCTACCTCTCACATATAATTGATTTAATAAAGGTGAATTTCTTGAAAAGGCCTTGCTGTCTGCAAAATCATCAACAATAATTAATATTGAATGTAATTTATTGTGGTCATTCTTTTTCTGATATTCTATTACTTTGTGTTGACGTTTAATAACTTCTTCTAATTCTGAAGGGACATATTCATCAAACATACATTTTTCTTTTTCTAAATCAACCTTTAAATTGTCTTGAATGTACTTTTTAACTGGTGTCCAATTACTGTCAACTGAAATTGAAGGTGACCAAATGTAAATTCTAGCGAAGACGTCACGATAAATATCTAATATCATTGATTGTAATAATATACCTTTACCAGAACCGCTAGGACCTGTTATTATTTGACTAAACGGTAATCTCGGAGCAATTTCATATTTAGATTGTTTAAAATCATACTCTTTAACATTAACTGGCTTGACTATAGGTGTAATCATTATTATTAATACATAGAAAAATTATATCATTATTAATATATATGAATTACGGTGATTGCATGGATGTCATTGACAACCTTGAAGACATAGAACAGTTAATAATAACAACGCCTAGATATCGTAGATGTTGTTATTCGGTGTTGGAAATATGTAAAGGGATTTTACAATATTTAAAATTGAAGAAAAACTAATATACATTAATATATGAGCGATGCAAACAAAGATAATAACAAAGATGGAACTGACGGCGGCGTAAGTGTAGATAAAGATGGTATAAACTGTTTATTTTGTAGATGTAAACGAAACACATACCATAAAGAAACTAAAACAACAACAGAAAATGATAAGGTTGTTGTTAATGTTGTAGAAGACCGTTCTAGTTTTAAAATGGGTCGGGGCGTGTCGCCTGATGATGGAATATTTAAACCAGATACAGCACCACAAGCTGGAGGCGTTCAACTTTGTAGTACGGGATGGTCAGAACATCGGAAAATCACCCCTGAAGAATGTGAAGAAAGACTAGATAAAATTGAAGAAGAAGTAGGAGATGTAAAAAAAGATGTTGAACAATTGAAATCTCATAACCTTCATGGACTAATATTTAAAAGTTAAACTATAATATATATTGACAGAGTACAGTGCTTGGAGTTCCCCGGAAAATGAAACAGGATGAACACCCCGAATATGTGCCCATTGCTCCCGTGTGATTGCATAAGTCCCAGACATCGTAAGCGGACGCATGAAAGGGGAGTAATGCGATACGCTTACATAATTCGGATATACATAAGATATATCCCTAATTAGTTTGGAATTTAGAATTTTCATAATTCAGTTTATGAAAATTTTAATATAAAAGTTTTATTATAAAAGTTTTTATTTAAAAACTTAATGTATATATAAGTATATGGGTGATAAACCTGAATACGCAAAGCTATTGGCTAAAGCCGAATTCAAGCAAGATGTCATACTGAGACTGGAGAGGATTGAGAAATTATTACATGAAAGACCCACGAGAAACTTTAACAGAACACCAGTTGATGCAACGTATGAGAATAAGAAGAACACATATTTGACTAAACTGAACAACAAGGAAATTTTACCACCGAAACAAACAACCCTTGACTATTACAAGATAAAGTATGACGAAGAGACGAAAACCTATTCATGATATTATCATCTAATAATAATGTGTGAATTAGATGATAATATTGTTGTTAATTTTGATGCTGGTAAAGATTACAAAGCACAGTATATACAGTGCATGCAGTGTAGAATATGTAAGCAGTTAAAATGTGTAGATGAGTTTGTAAGTAAACAGTCCAAAAGATTATACAATAAATCATGTAGAGCTTGTTTAAATAATAATGAAAATCTAGGCTTAAAGGGAAGATTTAGAGCAATTCAATAACATGTCTTTAAATAGTTTTGATACCTTGATACCCATAGGGAACACTCTCAACACTATTTATATAATAACGTTTGTTGTCATATGACGATAAGCATTGTTTCACTTGATTTATTGTATATATGCTGTGGTTCTTGCTTCTTATTGTGTTGAAACTAACTGTGTCACTTCTGTTTTCTATGAGTGTGTCTTCATATTGTTTGTATGTCAATTCTTTCTTAACTTTATGTTTAACTATTCCTTTTGATTTCTTTTCTTCCTTGACTTCATTGAATACCTTAAACGCGTATGATTTTGGTTTCAGTCCTATGAAATGTGTTATTATTTTTCCATCGCACTCGTCCTTAAACTTACCTAATACTTTCTTATTGGTCGGGTCATAGCATTTGTGCTTCTTATCATAACCACTAAAATCCATTTGGTCTTTGATGTCATTAAAATCATCATATACATCTTTAGTTTTAGTATGAATAACAAAACTGTCAGTGTCTGTGTAAACTAGCCTAACATTTTCATCATACTTTTCTTTTCGGACGTCATAATAAAATGAATACATATGTAATTTAGATAAGTCTAATATACTCATTCCCACATATATAGGTTTATTTAATTTGACCTTTTCTTTCAACTTCTCCACTCCTACTAGATTTTCATTAATTATGTGCCTGTGTTTGAATGTAGGATTATTAACACATTTGGCGTATCTCTCTTGAGTATCTACTAATTCAAAATTAATGTGTTCCCTTACATTTTCCATCGTCTTACCATATACTGCGTTATTCATTAATTTATATTTGTCCTTTTCAAAGTCCGATGTAGCTTGTTTCCTCTTCTCCGTGTTAAAATCAATCCACGGCTTTAACCATTCCTTCTGTTTAAATGCTATTACCCTATTGACCTTTTTGAGCTTCAACCCTTGTTTCAAATAGAACTTCAGAATATTAATATGTAATATATAATTAGTCTTGTCCATAACATTTAATATCAACTTTTTTGTTTGTTCATCTTTTGCTTCCTTGTTTTCGTGGTAGGATTTGTATATTTCCTTCTGACAATCGCTTAACATATCTGATGTTACACTCATAATCTGCGGTGCTAGTGGGTAATCAATATGCTTATCATGTAATTCTTTAGGATATTCTAAATCAACGTCTAATATGTAACCTTCACTACCATTGTCATACTTTAATATCTCTTCTTCATTAAAATTATCTATATCATTAACAAATTTAATATCTTTGTATGGTAATTTCTGACACATTGCCAGACCATATAAATTATTAGCATCTAAATAATTAATGTATGACCTTTCTTTATGTTCATCATATCGTTCTCCCATATAAGGATTATTTGCTTCTGCTTTTCTCATTGATACCTGACACATACCACCGCGTAAACCATTTTCAACCATTTTGTAAATGTCTTCATCATATATCAATTCTAGTGATATTCCAGTTTTAAGTAACATAGCATCCCAACTAAAATTAGGTAATGTTATATAGTGAGCTGGGTCTAATCCATAATCCACTAAACAAGTCTTTCTAAAGTTCTCAAAAACGTCTGTTAATAATAAAACGTCAGTTTGTAAATATAGGTCATGATATTGACCTAGGTTTTTTATCTTAAAATGCTCCCATATCTTGTTTGCTCTATCATATTCTGACTGTTTAATCCCTTCTTCTGTTAGTTTACTGTAAAAGTCTTCTATTTTAGGTAGGGATGTTTCAGTAAACTTGTTAAAGTCAGTAAAATAGTCATATGGATAAACGCCCTTATCTGTTAATAAATCTAAATCATTATCATCATCTACATATACGTTTTTCTTACTAAATTTGAAACCATGTTGCCAATCTTTTCTCTTCTCATTTTCTTCATATTTTGTGAGTTTAACCAGTTTATCTAATGATGATGATAAGAAACTAAAACTGTCTTTAAACTCTAAATTATCAACCGTAAACGTTACAAACTTCTCACTGTTCTGTGCTATTACGCTTATCTTGTCCTTGTTCTTATTCAACTTCTCCATGTGTGATATTATTAGGTGAGCATCGTAATTTTTAAGGTTATGAAAAAATACTGGAATTCTAAAGTACTTGAAACAATAATCTAAATTACACTTGTTGTGTGCCGCTCCTCTATATTGACCTGTAAAATGACAGTGGTCGGCTACTTTTGTTTTTGCTGGGTTTTGATGGTCAAATTTTCCACCACATATAAAACAATGTTTCTCTTTTTTATGTTGTTCCTTTTGCTTTGTTGACCATTGAATTTCTTTCTTCTCCTTCATCTTTTCCATAATCTCCTCTTTTATTTTATTAATAGTTGTACAAAATTTATCCATACAATCCTCGCCTCTATATAAATAAGGCGTTGCTTCGTTGGTTATACTGTTAACAACATTAAGCATAAAACCACATGGTTTATGATGCTGATAGCTACCCTTTATTCCTTCTGATGATGGTGCTGTGAGACACTCAAAGTCACCATAAATAACATAAGGACATTTAAGTTTTTTGTAATGTTTCTGAAAATACATTGTTGTGCCCTCTTTTGGCAACACTATTTGTTGTATTTCGTGTGCCATGCATCCTTTTAATAAATGATTTGTTAGTAGTGTTTCTTTGTTAAAACCATGTTGACAGTATCTACAATGAAATAGTTTTTCCTTGTGTTTGTTTGTTTGTGACCCCATTAAACGACTATAATCTTTTATTAAAACATAATGGCTATTATTTGCTTCTTCTAATAACAACAAATTAACATGACATGAAGGATTTTTAATTTTAGTAACTTTATGAACTACTATGCTATTTGTTCCGTTAGGGTCAATGCCATAAACATTAACTGATATTGTGTTAGAATTTACTTTTTCAAAGGTGTCAATGTCTTCCTCTGATGCTGGAAATTCTACACCATCCCAGTTTATTAAATTATCATTTTCTTTTAGCTTGTTGTAATGATACATTCTATCGGGGTGGTCTTTCTTCATTATCTCATAAAATCTAGATTGTACACAATATTTGAAACAATAATCATCATCATTTTTAATATGAATACAGGCCTTTTTGGTGGCAAACCATTTAGGTAATTCAATATATTTACCTGCCCTTGTTGGGTTGTATTTGTCGTAATGAATTCTAATGCTTTCAATCTTATTTATTGTGTAACCCGACTTTCTTAACTGTGAGTTCTCCACCTTAATCTCTATGTCTGAAGCCATATTATCTATTGATGTTTTAAGTTCATCTTGGTTGTTGATGGTGTATATTCTACTTCCTATTTTGTATTTTTGGGGTTCTTCATGTTCTGGATGGTTAAAAGATATTTCGGTGTCAATTCTAATTTTCATGTTGTTATTTCTACCTAAAAACTCCTTAAGTCTTCCTTCTTGATATTTTAAATATGATAAACCTTTGTACCCTTTAAGTTTTATGTTGGATATTGAATATGAATTGGCGTATCCTTTGAATGCACTTGTTTCTTCGGTGACCCTCGCTTTTGTTTTAATAGCGTATTTTTCTAAAGCCTTTCTCACTGCTACTCCTTTTGTTGCTTTCTTTAATATAACATATCGTTTAAAACCTTGTGTTTTGGATATTGTCCTTAATTTCTTTTTTAATATATTTGAAAGCGGTTTGTCTTTGTTATAAGAGTATTCCTTTTCGTCTATAATAACCTTGTTTAATTCTTTATCCCCACGCGTTTTTATGTTGCCTATGCGACTACTGATTAGGTAGTCCATTATATAATCATAATCCGGTTCTACCATATACTCTTAAGGCCGTTTTTCTTTAAGTATATTTGGGCTAGGTTTTGTGTTGGTGGGTTGGGGTTGGTGGGTTTGGGGTTGCAACATAACGCTCGGGTTGGTGTTTCAAAAGTACCTCCTCTATAAATACGATTTTCAAAATTGATGCTTTTTAATTTTTCTGTTGTTTTTGTCAATGTTTTCCCTATGTTTTTCCTTGGTGTTTTTCCTTCCGTGTGTGGTTGCGTGAAGGGTGGTTTGTGTGAACCTAGGGCCGTGGCGGAAATGAAAAAAGTCGCTAGACTTAAAAAATAGTGGCGTTTTTACCTCTAACGCCTGACAAGGCGAAATAAAAAAGAGTAAATACTAAACCCTAAACCCTAAATCCTAAACCCTAAATCCTAAAACCTAAGACCCGAAAGTCCTAAACCCTATAACCCTAAACCCTCTGAGGCTCGCACGATTGTTAAACAGTCGGATTTCCCCGACCCTCTCCAGTTCTGAGATGGTTGTTTATCTAACTCTCTGAGTCAATCCTTTTCCCGAAGTTAGGGGTCTAAACCACTAAACCCTAAACCTTCAGATGCACCTCTTCTCTTGAACTCGCCCGCTGTGATGAGCACCTGCCGCGGTTGAAGGTTTCAAGATATGGACTGACTACCTTTGTCAATGCTGTCATTATTTCAAGAGCTTCTGATGCGATAGGTTTTCTTTTCGCTGGGGGGCATCGACGAAGATGACACTCGCTCCCAGTCGTGGCACTCTGCCAAACTGTGGAAAGACCCAAGCAGTGAGTTTCTACAATGGCACTCTGTGCTTCCCTGCAATGCCTATTTTCCCTCTGGAAAACGCCAAGGTGCAATAAATATTTCCCCTCTCGGAAACCCCCTAGTGCAATAAATATTTCCCCTCTCGGAAACCCCCTAGTGCAATAAATATTTCCCCTCTCGGAAACCCCCTAGTGCAATAAATATTTCCCCTCTCGGAAACCCCCTAGTGCAATAAATATTTCCCCTCTCGGAAACCCCCTAGTGCAATAAATATTTCCCCTCTCGGAAACCCCCTAGTGCAATAAATATTTCCCCTCTCGGAAACCCCCTAGTGCAATAAATATTTCCCCTCTCGGAAACCCCCTAGTGCAATAAATATTTCCCCTCTCGGAAACCCCCTAGTGCAATAAATATTTCCCCTCTCGGAAACCCCCTAGTGCAATAAATATTTCCCCTCTCGGAAACCCCCTAGTGCAATATGTAGAGTTCTGTCAGGGAATCGTGCCACCGCCTACATCACTGGCATTGAAACACTTTCTCAGCTATCGCCCTTGCCAGCTCCCTTGGAAGGTGTGGCACGGGCTTCAATAATCTCGCTGACCACGGAAAGGAATGATGTCCATGAGAAACTGCTACCCTCGCCTGACGAGAACTTTTTCGTCATCAGGTAATGCACCAAGAGTGGAATCGTCTTCTGCATGAGGTCGGTCTGTGTGGCAAGCTCGGAAAGAGACTCCATCGTCGGCTTGAAGATGACGTTAGCGATGGCTTTGCTTCGTGCCTCTGGCTTTGTGGAAAGAGTGGGAACTAACAACAACTTCTTCATATCGCTGACCGAGAGGTTCTCAAAGATTTCATCCAAGCTGACGTTGCCTGTCTCAATCTTCTGCATCGCCTGAGCAACATTGTTCACTGCTGTGGTGATTATCGGGCTCAGGTTCGGCTTGCTTTGACATCTCATCAAGTGCATTCCAATCATCTCGCTGATGTCCTTCTCGTTGCCCTCCTTGACGTTCTGCGACGTGCTCCTCGTTCTTTTCCCAGCCCCTCCGCTTCCGCGTGCAACCATAAGAGCACTGTCTCCATCTTGGAAGCAGCTGGCGATGGTTTTGCGGTTGCTTGCCTTCGGGTAGGTCTTGTCATGGATGGTCAGCTCGATGTCCTTGCTCTTCTTCTTGCTCATCCTCATCTCTTGTCCGATTCTCTCCTTGAGGTCCAGCAACGTTGCACCCTTCTCAATGTTGATGCTCAGCGGTGGTCGCTCTGCACCTGCACGGATTGTAAGGTTGATGGTCTGCGTCTTCTTGTCGGCGTTGTCCTGCTTCTTCTGCTCGGCATCTCGCTTCTTCTGCTCCTCTTTGGCTTTCTTCTTCTCCTCCTTGTCAAGCTTCTTCACACGCTCCTTCATGTCCTTGGCGATGTCAAAGTAGAACCTGCAAATGTTCATTGCCCTCTTCTCCAAGCGGATGTAGTCTTCCTTCGTCTTTGCTTGGTCAATGAGGAAGTGCTCATTGGTGAAGTCGACGTTGGGGATGTCACTCAGGTTGTCAGTGGAATACATAGCGACGTCGGTGCTCTGCTTGGAACTGTAGCCTCCACTTCCGTCTGGCTTCTCATCTTTGTCGTTGCCGTCCTCGTTGCCGTCGTGCGACTTTGGGGATTGTTCATCCTCTGTGCCCTCATCGCTTTCACATTCCGACTCTTCCGTCTCGGACTCGGAGTCGTGAAGTTCCAAGTAGAGGTCGTGCTCCATCAGGTTGATGACGATTGAAGGGTCGTCCTTTTCAATCATGTGCTTAGCGATGTACTCGTCAAAGGTCTCATCCATCCCCATCATGGGATGGATTTCCTTGTCCTCATCGCCCGTCGTCAAATACACACAGGCGTTCTCAAGCTCTTGCTGGTAATCATCCGTGAGTTGCAAGCCTGTAGTTGAGCCGGTCACCTCGCACATCTTCACGCTGTTGTCCATTCCCTCACCGTGATTGACCACTCGCATCATGGTCAAAGGAAAGCTTGGGTTCTTTGAACACTGAAGTTGCTCTGAATGAAACAACAAATGCTCTCAACTGCTTAAACCGTGAAGGTGCATCTCAAACGCAAAGACTGAGCACTGAAGACCATGCAGTTGAAACAGGCCAGGCGTGCCTTTCTTGATGACGATGTCTTCCATGTGCTCGATGTTGAAGAAATGCTTGCACTCCCACATAAACCCCAGAAAAGCCCAAACTCCGAATAATGTCCGAACCAATGTTCTACCATATGATGTTATAATCTATGAACCACGGAAGAATACCGAAACAAGAAGTGGAAAATAACGAATGAGGAGACAAGAAACAAAATGTAAGGAAAAGTAATAGGTGTAGAAATGGAAACGTGAGAGGTGGAGCAAATACTTAAATGAGATATACCGGAACTGAGGCTAAGCAGAAAACAGAGGAGGTGAGCAAAAAGTGAGCAAGAATGAGAAAACGAATGAGATGAGATGAACTGAAAAACGTGAAAGGGTAAGACAACAGGGGTGAGAAAGTCAATGACCCTAGAAGTGAAAACGAAACAGGTGCAACGAATGAGAAAAAGTTAGGATGCAATGAGAAAAAACAAAGAATGAAAGAGGCGGGGCAACCCTAAACCCATTGACCTTACAATCCCCCTTTCCACTATTTTTTTTTGGGGGGGGGGGGTTGGGGGGGGGGGTTGGGGGGGGGGGGGGGAGGGCGCTGAGAGCGCTGAGGGCGGTGAGGGCGGTGAGGGGGGCATGGACTGGTTTGCTTAAAACACTGGGGCGAGGCCTGCAGGAGGGTGGGGGGGTGGGGGGGGGGGGTGGGGGGGGGGGGGGGGGGGGGGGGGTGTGGGGGGGTGGGGGGTGGGGGGGGTGGGGGGGGTGGGGGGGGGGTGGAATTCAAGGCGATGGGTGAGGGCGATGGGTGGGCACTGAAGCCAAACAATGCAAAAACACTCCAATTCAAGGTGTCATGAGCAGCATGCTGTGAGAGCGGGTGAGGGCGGTGAGGGCGGTGGGGGGTCTTCACTGACGCCGCCCTGCTACCGCTGGGGTCGGCGGATCAGCAGGAGTAGCTGCTGCAAACTCTTAAATCTATTAGAGGCATTGAAGGGACCAGAGAACGGTTGTCCCGAAAGCGTTTTTGAGCCACGATTAGGACCTCGCGATTTATAGGTTTATAATCAGAATCTCGAAGACCGCCTCAGCCGAAAAGCCCTCGTCACGGTTTCGATGTTCGCCCACGGGCGAGCATCACGACAGCACAAGACCAGAAATGTAGTTAGTGTCCTGTTGTTCGGCACCCTGGTTTATTAGGCCAACCCAAAAGACAGAGAGCGCAAGAAAATTCTGAGGATCGCGGAAGCGCAGCCTGTTCTTGCACCCTGAACCCTGACGCATCCTGACGTTAAACCAAACACAGCCTGCCCACAAGGGGCATCATCATGAAGTTCGGTTTTCTAGGTTTCTCTTGACCTCCTCGCGACTCTGCTATGGTTTCGGGTGTTCTGCTGCGGCAGGCCAGGTGCCTTCAAACATTCGTTGCAGTTTTCTTCAATGCCTCGACTGCATCTTCGTGATCAAACATTCGTGCACTGCATTGATGAAAGGTTTGCGTCATTGGCGGCGCGTATGTGGTCTTCTTGGCCTTCCTAGGCCCGCCATCCACACGAGTCAGATGCTACAACTCTGGGAAATGCTATTCCATCATGGAGGAATCACACGCTTCCCATTGCTTCCCCGTTGCTTCTCCCTCGCACCTTCTCAAGTGCAAGAGCGGCAGGAAGCCAATATTTGTCCCTCTCCGCTCTCTGAGTCTTCAGAGGCTTTGTTTGGTGGGCGGCTTGGAGGCTCTCACTGTCGAAGGCGTGTGCCTCAAACGGTGACCTACATTCTGAACGCTTGCGATGTTTCCTTCACTTTGCTTCTGGGGGATTTTTCTTGCTCCTTGAGAGGTCCCACTGCTTCGCGAGTGCATCGGCGGCGAAGCCAAGAGGCTTGTATATGCCAGCTCGTCCTTCCTCATCACGCCGTTATGCCGACCTGGCCTACCTTTCCATGTGGCCAATGTGATCGCTAGATCGACGCTTTCCCAGCTGAGCAGGGATGCGATCCCCAATGCGAGCTTCCGAGATGGCTAGTAATTCTGGGCTCCTGTTTTGTAAATGCGTTGCTAATCTTGGTTTCTTTTTGCTAAGGCTCGCGAGCAAAACGCAAGAGACGACGGTGGAGCCTCAGTCGACCGACAACCCAGATGTTGGGCAGACCTTTGACCATCAGGATTTCGGCAACGAGCTCTGCAAATGTGAGCTCTCTGAGGTCCTCAAAGAGCGGGGAAAAGCCACGATGTCGGGCTGATCGCCGAACAAAGGTCCTCCAGAGCTTCAAGGCGTGAAGCGCCGAAGGATGCTGCACGAGTGGCGCCGCAGAAAAGGGAGAGCTGCCGTTTCCAGGTGCTTGCTTGCAAAGTCTGAGATTCTGGGAATACGTTTGCGCATACCATTGAAGTAGCAAGCTTGACTTTGCGGCGCCCGTCATGATGTCATGGTCCTCGGCATGGATTGTTCCTTGTGCGGAACGCTGTAGCCTAAGGCATAGTCTTGCATGGAGATGTGCAAAGTCGTTGGGATCCCCATGTTCCCGCTATCGGCGAATCGAGAACCGGCTAGACTCGCATCTCCGTGACTGCCATACTTATGGACTGCATTCAGCATGTCACGTTGCCCAAGGTCTAAAGCAGCCTTGTCCTAGCGTGTTAGCTTCTGTAGGCAGCTGGGCCAAAGACGGAGGTAACTGATCGAGCCAAGCCGCCACAACACCCTTTGCATAAGTCGCGCAAGAGCGCAATGGCGATGCGAGCCTTTTCGTTTCTACTCGTGCCTGAATGACAGCAGTGATTCATACCGCAGGCTACACACCAATTATTTGTCAAAGTCGCGAATTGTTATTCGGTTTCGCTGCGCCTGCCACACTTCGAGCCCTTCAAATCAGCCTCTTTGCATCATGCGTGAGATGGCAATAGTGCGAAGGATCGCATTCCACAAGGCTGGCTCTTTCTGAACGATAAAGATGCAGAGTCTCCAGGATGGTTTTCAACCCAGGCTTCCGCAACAAGTGCCAATGCTCCGGCCACTCGCATGGACTGACTGGCAGCACGCATGGACTGGTGACGCGGACGTTATCATCGTGACTGGTAACGGGCGTTATCACCGTGTGGGCATGGGTGACTGGCAACACGTGCTAAAACACGGCATCCAGCAGTACTTTCATCAGTTGATCCACACGAACCACCTCCAGCTGTGCAAAGCCAGAGGTGCAAAACAACTGCATTGTTGCAGTGTTTTTTTGGCATGCGACCCACACGAAACACTGCAAATACCGAGGCAAAACCATGCAAGAAGCGTCTGAAAGAGTAGGTGCCGAAAGCACTGCCCCCCCCCCCCCGGTGTTTTCGGCATGCGACAACGAAACACTGCGAACACCGATGTGCACAAGAGGCGCGTGTTGCGCGCGATCATCCGACTGGAGGGAACAGCAAACTAGAATCAGCGAAATGAGCAGCGGCATTAGCGGCGATAGTACTCGCGAATCACGACCGGAGTCGCGCGAAAGCCGCAGAGATCCTGCAGGGCCCAAAGAAATCAAAGAAGAGCATGCCCTTTGTACGGGTGACTCGTAGGTCTGGTAGCTGTGTATCATGTGAGAGTTCTCACCAGCCGCAGCCCGGGCTTCAGGATGATTTATCCCAGGTTGCCCGCAAACACCTTAGGACTCTCACACCACGTCATGCCGAGCAAAGCCCCCACTACTCTGGTGCATGTGGCTGTCCTGCAGCCCGACAGTACCCCACAATTAGAATTTCCGCCCCCACAGACGAGACTCCTGGGTTTGTGGTGGTACATGCTCTTAGCTGCTTGTACTTGTCCGCGCATCCTCAAATTTCCATATACTACCATACCCATACAAGCCCAAGGTTTCCAACTCAATAGAGAAAGCCAGCGTCTTAGCCAGCTATGATGTACTTTCAGAACCTGCGCTGCCGGCCTCCAGCTGTGGGCTGCGGCAAGGCCTTGAGGCCGTGCCCTTTTTTGGGCATTTTTTCCCTTCATGGACGGTCTACGAACTTCACCCAGAAAGAAGACAGGTTAAGGAGGGTCGTCTGCCCGGTGTTTGGTATTGTGGTGATTGGGCCTCTGCCTACTCGGTGTTTGGTGTTACAGTCGTGGGGTCCTACCTATTTTGTGGAGGCGGCGCCTGTAAGAGGCCGTGCGTTTGAGCACATTTTATGGGGTTTCAGACTGTTTGGGTTTGGCGGGGGGTTAATTACGTTCCTTGGACTCGAAGCTTTGCATGACGCCGTTTAACCTTGACCCCTAGAGCCTCAAAAGCCCCAAACCCTGAGCCTTAAACAGCCTTAAACCCTACGAAAGCCCCTAAACACAACAGCAACACAGCACAAGCAGTGGAAGCAGCGCAACCCGAACCTGAAACCTGTCTGAATCCTGAACCAGTGAGCCTAAACCCCAAACCCCAAAGCAGTGCAAACCTAAGCCCCTGAACCTTCAACCCGAAAGCAACAGTCGGAGCAGTGGAAGCCCAAACCCTGCACCCAAAACCTTCAACTCTAAACCGTGAGCCAGAAAAAGGGGAATAGCATAGGGCAAGGCCACGTTGAAGGTCCATCTCTGAACACACAATTGGCAGACAGTTCGTTGCTCTTTCGCAAAACGCGCCCGCGATGTGGCCGTTGCACGATTTCAAGCCAGAACTGCCTGAGCAAATTCAGGGACACAATTCGACCGAACCAAAAAGGCGATGTTAAAGTCCCCAGAACAATAAACGAAAGTCCAGTCAGGCTTCAAAAAGTCGCCACAACCTTCAGTGTTTTCGACACCTCCAACTGCTGCGCCTACATGAGACATGTGCGTTTTTCCCAGGTTTCGCACGCGCAAAGTGCCTAATGTACCCCATAAAATGTGTTCACACGCACGGCCTCTTGCAGGCGCCGTCACCTAGTTTTGGGTGTTACGGTCCTGGGGTCATGCCTACCCGTTGTTTGGTCGCGGTCGCGTGGTTCGCTGCTCACCCAGTTCTTGGAGTTTCCGTCCTGGGGGTGTCTGTTCCGGTCGGGCGTCCTCTGCCTACCCCGGTGTTTGGTGTTACGGCCGTGGGGTTCTCTGCTTACCCTGTGTTTGGTGTTATTGTCGTGGGGTCCCGGTGTTTGCTGTCACGTTCGTGGCGTTCTGTCTACCCGGCATTGCTATCGAGTTCGTGAGGTTCTGCGCCTGCGTGGGGATGTCTGCTTACCCATTGTTCAGTGTTACGGTCGCGGGGTTCTCTGCCTACCCAGCGTTTGGTGTTGTGGTCGTGAAGTCCTCTTCCTACTCCCACGTGTTTGGTTACAACGGTCGCGGGATCCTCTGCTACTACCAGCTGCTTGGTGTTCGCTAAACCTCACAGGGACCAGGAAGCAGCGGCAGAGGTCCAAAAAGCCGCATAGCATTCGGCATGAGTAGGCGAAGTATCAGCCGTGGAATGGTGGGTTCGGCTTCCAATCTCAGACCTGGCTTGACTTGTACGTAAGGAAGTGAGCCAGTAGCCCACCGCCAGGACGGGTTCCGTGGAGGAGCTGGACTTGGAAGGTCACGAGCCGGTCCCTGATTTCGGGAGCTACGCGCCACCGGACAAGGCCATGCCTAAGAGCGTTTGAGGGAATATGGCAGGCTCTTCAAACGCTTCTTTGCTCCTCAGGATTCCAAAATCTTCTGTGGAGCCGCGCAGGCCTCAGCCGCAAGCCCCCTGAGTCCAAGCCCCCCCCAACCTCCCCAACCTGTGCTGCCAGGCCTGCCGCTTCCAACAGCCATCCTTCGGCGAGGTGCGGCTTTTGCAGAAGCAAAAGCGGGTCGTGATGTGGGTCCATCCCCATACAAGAGCAGATTGAAAAAACGGAGCATAAAGCGGAGCCCAGAGATGTCCTGCGAGGAGCTGCTGAACCCGGAGAACATGGCGGGGCCCAACGTCCCCAACGACGACAGCACGCCCAAGGCGCTGCTGGAGTCCGAGGCCTCCGAGGCGCTCGGATCCGGGGGAGGGGTTGACAAGGGCTTTCTTTGTCAAAAATAGGGGGCGATCGTGACTTTTTAGTGGCTTTAGTGGCTTAGGAACTCAAGTGTGCTGTTCAGCTCCGCCCCCCCCCTCCCTACTTCTCTCAGTCTTCGAGATGTGGAAGCCTGAACTCGAGGTGCCCTACGTGGCCCTGGAAGACACAGGCGGATGTACATGATGTACTGCACCGGAGCCTCCCTCACACAATAAAAGTCTCTTGATCTTATGACTATGAAACAATTTTACTATTCTTCCTTTCTGCTCGGCTTGTCTTATCTTCTTATCTTCTTCTCTTCTTTGCTTATTGCCTTCTTCTCTGTTTCTCTTGCTTATTGCCTTCTTCTCTGTTTCTCTTTGTTCTCTTCTGCTTTCTGCTCCTCTTCTCTCTTCTTGTCTTCTTCTCTTCTCCACTTCTCTTTTGTCTCATCTTATCTTCTTCTATTCTTTTGTTTCTTCTCCTCTTGTATTATTTTCTTCACTGCTTATCTTCTTTTCTCTTCTTGTTTTATCTTCTTCTGATCATCTTTCTTCTTCTTCTTCCTTCTACTTTCTTCTCGTCTAATCTCATTTTCTTCTCTCCTTGTCTTCTTATCTTGTTCTCTTCTTCTCTTCTTCTCGTGTTCTCTTTTTCTCTTGTTGTTTTTATCCTCTTCTCTTTCTTATTCCCCACCGTCGGTGTGGGGTTGTTAAGTTTTTCACTCAACTCTTCTCCTCGAACTCGTCTCCTCGCCCGGTCTACTCCAAGTGCCCAAGAGTGTCCCTCCCTGCAGTGCCCAACCCCAGAGTGTGCCGGGAGTGCTCAACCCCAGAGTATCTCTACCAAGAGAGGGTGGTGATGTTCGAAGTAAATAGTTGTTTTCTTGTTCCTTCTCTTCTTCTTCATTTTCTTCTCTTCTCATTCCTTCTCTTCCTCTTCTTTCAGGCGAGGAGGCGCTGAGCGAGTCCCAGAAGCTCGTGCAGGACCTGGCTAACGTCAAGCGCAGCGTGGGGCCCCTCGGCCAGAAATTCAGAAACAAGAAGGCCTTTCAGCCTCTTCTTCTGAAGAGTTGTTTTTGTTGTCATTTGTTGTTTTTTCTTTTTTTTGGGGGGGGGGGGGGGGGGGGGGGGGGGGGGGGGGGGGGGGGTCTCTTCACTCTCTCTCTCTCTCTGTCTCGTTTTTTTTTGGGCGCGTTTTCGGTATCGGGCGCTGGCATCAGTGGTGAGCTTTGGGTGAAGGCCCCGGCTTCAGGGGCGAAAGACGCAGAGCTCAAGGAATATCATAGGGCTTGGCTTTGAATGATTTGGGCTTGGATTGTAATTGTAAACGCTTGCGCGCGCCGCCGCCTCGGCAGCCGGGCCGGCCCAGAGCAGGGTCGGTCTCCAAAGGGTACGTAAGGGGACGGAAGCACGTTTTGGCTTGAAGCTCCGGGTCTGCGGGCGGAAGAGGTTTCAGGCGTGTCAGGGGAGGGTGTCGGGGGAGGAGCACCCCACAGAATCGGCTTGCCGCTCCTCCCAAGCAATCCGGTGGGGTCCCACAGGGGGGGGGGGGGGGCGTCACTGAAATCAGAAAATCAGTGGGGGGGGGAATGGTTGGGAAGGGCGGAAGGAGACTGATCTCGGCAGGAGGCCGACGCGAAAAGCATGCAATAACAAGTCTGGGCGTGTTTGTTGCCTTAAGCCTATTGCCAGGTTTTTGCACAAGCTGGTGACGGTGCTGGCTGTGACTGGGCGGCAAGGATGCTAAAAAATTAGGATGGTTTTTGTTGGGTTCAAGCATGTAGTGCAGCACAGGTCATAGCCTTGATCATGGCCGCACTCCTTTTGATTGCGATCTACACGCAGCTCAACCCGGCTGAGCAAGCCACAGCCAGGCGACGATATTGCTTCTGTGCTCACCGTGACTCGCACCCCTCTGAACTCTCAACTTCGACCTCAGGCGGTACACAATGCTGGCCTCCATCCCCGTTGTAGCCCTCTTGCTTCTTGGCCGACTGCCATGGCGGACAGTGCTGGATCACGGCGGTTTCTTTGCTTTTTCAGGTTCACCTGGTTCCACATCTGGCTGGCCATCCAGATGCAACGCGGCACAACGCATTGCGACACACTATAACACGGCGTCGAATGCGGCGTTTCAGATTGATGTTGCATGGCCACTCACTAAGTCACAACGCTTCTACTGCATATCCGGCCTGGAGCCGCGCAGCGATCTGTACCTAGTAGTGACCCAGTGCCGAGTAGCCTACTGCATCGCGCCTAGGAAAGAACAGCTCCAATACACTGCAACAATTTCTGCACGAGAACTATCGATAACTACTGAGAACTACCCAACAGCAATGGATGAGAAGCAGCGCATCGTCAAATAATTGAAGATCTTCCCTTGAACGTCGTGATCGGAGCCGTAGACCGTCTCGTCAAGCAAGTCGACAGTCCTCGGTCGCACTCGCATCCTCAAGTTCTTCTTCACAACGATCTTGCTCAATCCTGCTACCAGTAGTCCGCTAGTCGTTAGCGAAGAGAGCAGGCAATCCGGAGTGCCCCTGAGCCCAGGATGTTTCTCCCCCTGAACTTCGTAGGCCTGGGGCCACTGCAATTCACCAAAGATTCCTCAAGACTGCCTTGAACACATCTACAACCCAGCCTTCTGGGAGGCCTTTGGCAGTACAGAGCGACCGGTATGGGCGTCGGTTGGCAGGGCCTTGTCCCACGGAAGTGCGACAAGATGGCCAGGCAAGATACCTCCCAGACTCCAATACCATGCACTTCTCAATACCATCCGATTCCTCCAGAAACCGCTAAGCATGGCCAAGCATGGCGAAGCATCTCTGCCTTCCTGAGCTGCTTGAGGATGTCCTACAAATGTGCGCGGCCATACCTGGAGGGCCCCAGGGACTGGCTGGGCCGTGTGGACTCCAGACGCCTCGTGCAGGAGGTCGCAAGCGGGAGTCGTGTTGCAAATGTTGCCAGAGCAGCTTGCAGTCAAAAGCCTACTTTGCAGCCCTGTTCAAATGATTCAATTCCAAACGACTGCTGCTAGAGAGACGAGAGCACCCCCTTGCAGAGGTGCGGGGTGAACTGCGGGCCGTGGTCGACCGCGCGGTGAGCAATGCAGTGAAGAAGTACTTCCCCCGCACCGACAACCGGATGCCACAGTCGATGCGGAGCCGTCTCACCGAGCAGGCCCTGGACAGGCCCCGCTTGCACAGCTTGCCCATCAAGTTGAAGTGAACTGCGTTCTCATGTGCTCATGTGCTCTCGTGTGCTCTCGTGTGCTCTCATGACCCTTTCCAGAGAGCGCCTCTGCTAAAGGATTCAGGAGACTTCTCCAGAGCTGTGGAACACCATCACAGAGCTCCTTTGCAACGAGCGGATCGGCATCGCGCCCTGGATGTGCTAAATATTGCTAAATGCCTCCAAAGAAGAATGCACCACAGAGCACCACAGAGCGCTTAGAACACCAAAAAGCTTGTGATGGCTTGTGACAGCTTGTGCTCGCTGCTCGCTGCCGTCAGCGCTGAATATGTCGTCGATGGTCAACACGCACCACAACTAAGGACAACGATGGCCTGATTGTGAAGGTGTTCACCGAGAACAAGTCTCTGCTAAATGAGTTCTTCCTCCGATTGGGCGATCAGGTCTGGGGTTCAGGGCATCTCAGGGCATCTCGGGGCATGTCAGGTCTCCAGAAATTTTGTTTGTTTGTTGGATGTTGGGGCTGTGGGGGACTGCCTCAGGAGTTCCGCTTCATCGAGCATTGTGGCGCGATGATGGGCTTTCTCTGCCGCTTGACAGGAAGAATTCGGAAGAACCCAAAAGCCAAGCAAACTCCGCAAGAAGCCGGCTGCAGCTGCGGCGAAATGGTGCAGGCGGCTTCTTACAGCTCATAGCCTTCAACCATCTCTCGAGCGAGGGACGCGCCATCTTCCTCCCAGCCACAGGCTGGGTTAACTGGATTATGGGGTACTGCGAGCAAATGGCAATGGCAAGTGTGTCCCTGTGCTCGTGCATGGCGAACTGGGGCTTCTGGAGGCTTCCTCCTGGGCATTGTCACCAACTGGCCCCTCGGCAAGTCTATGTTCGAGGTGGCACCACTACGGCCATGCTTGCTATGTCTTGCCCCTGTTGGTGTGAAAAGGCGTCGCAGTGGACTCAGGCTGGCGATCCTCATGGTCTTCAAGCCTTGCTTTCCAAAGCCTATCAGGACACATGGAGCACGAAAGCTTAGAGGCTGTGACAAGTGCTTCACGCAGGATCTGCGGCTGGCACATCTGTGACATCCAGGCAGGGGCGTGGACTTATTGCTTCCACATGTGTTGTCGTTGGCAATGTGCATAATGTTCGGAATGGCTTAGGGCCTCTTTCTCAAGCGTCAGCCCGTGCGGGCCTCGGGCGACAGCCAGGGCTCGCAGATGGCTTTTGAGGGCTGAATTTGACCTCAGGAGGTGTGTGTGCTGTATGCGAAGATGCTGAAGGCCCGGGGCCTGGGGGACACCCAATCGAATCTGTGGAGAGGTTGCAGCTCACGACCCTAAGCTCTAGAACCCGAAACCCTGCGGTCTAAACCCAAACCACACACCAGTCTGCGTTGCAGGAGAACTTCCTCTCCTTCAATAAGATCATCGGCACCTTGGCCAGAGCATCCTACACATCGCGAGTGCTCTTAACTCCACTTCTCCGCCTCGTCTGCTTCAGCTGCAGGCTATCTGCAGACACTTCCCGAGTATGGTCCTGAGATCCAAAAGCTCCGATGCATGCCTTGAAGCTCAACGTTCCTTTTTTGGACCGTTTATTCTGAGTTCTCACGCTGCAACACAGCAAAACTCATGAACAGTCTGACTCTACTGTAAGCTGACCTGCAAGCACTGAGGCTCTGGGCGACAAAGGGGTAGGAAGACAAAGAACATCTGCCGGAGTCTCAAGTGCGAGTTTTTGAGACTCAGGCTCTGGGACCAGCTGAAGGCCGCTTACGTGGCGCACTCCACGGCCGTGCTGCGCGAAACCTTGGGCCGCAGCGCTCAGTTGCAAGGGAGCACAGTGAAGACATGAAACAAGATGCCCGAAGATCAAGCGTTCCAGACTCTTATAGGGCTTTCTTAGGGTTACAGGACGCATTGGCCTGTGAAGATGTCCAAATGGGATCTGGCCCATTTCGAGGATGACCCCAAGCCTCCGATGGAAGCGCAAGCGCACGTGACACCTGCATCATTGGCGGTTGATATTTGCGTTTTCGACCATGGGAAAGAGAGCACCCCTTGGATGAACTCAGATACTTCAGGTTCAAAAAAGAGAAGTCATGGGAAGCCTTGAACCCCTCTGTCATGCCCACGCCATTGGGAGGAGGACGCATAAGAGCTGACTGGAACTTGAGCACAAGCATGAGTGGGCACAAGCACAATGGGAGGCGTCAGAACAAATTGGGGAGGTCCACTCTACAGCCTTGTTAACCCCTTGAGTAGCCATGCTATTTTTGTTTTGAAGGCTCCGCCACGTGGTTCGCGCAGTGGACGATGGGAAAGGAAGGGCCTGGACCCAAGATTCGCGGTTACTTTTCTACTTGTTGCCCAAAAAAGATGGCCTCTCGCTCTAGCGATTCGGATCACTTTAACTTCAGCACTGAGGGCAAGGGCTTGAGTCGCAGCTTTGCATCATGCGTCGTGAGGTACCAAGACATGGAACAGGACCTCAAGGCGCTTTGCACATCGTCATGTGCACGCGCAGAGCATGAGACAGCTCAAAAATGCTCAAAAGTTAAAACACCGTCTGACCTCAATTCTCGAGCACGGCAGTAAAGCAGTCTGGTTCTGCACGCATTGCACGCCCCCTCAGAAGTCAGAACCTTTAGTGCAGTATCTGGCAGGTGGCCATGGTCGATGGCCTCTACCATGCCCATCGGCTCCACAAGGTGCGGCCGTCTTGAAATGTAAAGCCTCTCTTTCCTGCTTTTCTGAGCACTCTCGCCTTTTTGAGAGCCCTCTTCTGGGACTCATTTCGGGATGTCGCGGGGGGCCCTCAGGTGTCTGCCCAGTACATCTCGAAGGTCACGGACATCGAAGCTCGCAACAGGGAATGCCTCCAAAAGATGCGCCTTGACATGAAGAGCACAGAATTAGCAGAAGAGGAGCGCAGGCTTTCCGCCAATTCTTGTGCCTATGCCAGGCCCGCCGACGAGTTCGAGGTTCTCGGTTGTAAGTTCCGAAATGAGGGTGCTTTTGGAGTCTGTGTCAGCCCGTTGCAGAATCTGCTGCGCTTGTCAGAATCTGCTGCACCCCGTCTTCCAGGAGGACGTCCCGGTCCCAGAGGGGCACAGACTTAGCCTAAACCCCAAACCCTATATAAACCCCAAAGCCTGACCCCAAGGAAGTCTCATGAAGCTGAGAGAAGCAGAGGGATTTGCTCTGAGGAGTGGATCCTGATTCTGCTTGGAGGCATTCTGGGAGCGGTCGTCGGCCTCATGCAGGCCCGAAGAGCATCGAAATAGGAGGGGGGAAGCTCTCCTCTCTAAAAATCACGGCATCTTCACAAGAAGGTCCACACAAAGGGGGCCCCCATTGGGATGGGCAAGAGCAAATGGAGAAGGTACATGTATGCAAATGTACATACGTGCCTTTAAACATACTGGACCATACCACATGACACATCGTACGACATACACATACACATACACACACACACACACACACACACACACACACACACACACACACACACACACACACGCATTCACAAGCTCAAACACGGCATGGTCTCACAGTGAGGCTGGACTTGCTCACACTCATTCGTCGTGGGCGACATGAGAATCCACAACTGTCCGAAGGACGCACTGGAAAGGAGGACAAAAGCTCAAAGCACAGACTATACAAACGATTAGAGATCAAATTGAGGACGGAAGGAATAACTGAAGGGGTTCGCTCATGTGTAGCACAGGTCCGGCCTGTGAGCACCACCCTCTTCAACTTCAGGGGCTTTTGGAAAGCAACATAGCTGATTTTCTCTGCCTGTGCATGCATGAACTGTTAAAGCGAGGAAGCTGCTAGCGGCTAGCGAGTTGATGATCATACGATGATTCGCGTTGTTCTAAGCTCTCGCCCACACTTTCACTAGAGCCAGAGTGACCCGATAGTTTTTTGGGATGTAGGCTCAGGACCCCCTTGAAAACCCTGCAGTGCGCAATCGCGCAAGGGCGAAGCTGCGAGCGTGCTCTCTGGAATCAGAACTTTCGTTCCAGTGTGGGGGGAGTGTGGGGCAGCGTGAGTGGGCTTCTTTGTCACGCGACGCGCGTGTTTTTGCTAAGCCCTACATTTGCCCATGCTTTTGCACATCGGTTCCAAGACCCCGAAACCGGGGAGAGACATGGACAGGGTGGGGGATGTCATGTTCAAGCAGCGCTTCGGCGCTGCATGTCTTCAATGTGGAAAAGTGCTTTTTCACATTCTAGGGCCGTGCAAGATAGGGCGCAAAGGCGAAGCGCAGCAGGAATTGTACAAAGGACAACGGCGCCCGAATACAGAACAACATAGAACAACTCCTGATGTGCTGTACGTGCAACGAAAGACTGGGTCAGGTCTACTTCCTCTCCGACTAATGGCGTGAAGTCTTCCGAGTGACGCTTGAAGATGGTGCTTTCTCAGCTCAAGGAAGGTCTTCGGGCGGGCTTCGATAGCGCCTTAAGTTCTAAGTTTGCAGGGCTGCCTGCCGAAGGCATGCAGACTCTGCAGACGCTTAGGAGCTGCCTTGGGCCTGGGCCAATGGCCCAGGAGACCAAGTACCAGCAGAGAGCCAAGCGACTTGGCGATGGGAGAAATTGGCGCCGACCAAGCAAAAGGCTCCAGGTGGCCATCCTCAGCGATTGTAAGAAGCCCTAGGTTGTATAAAAAGTCTCACTCCTGCTATCCGATACTTGGCTATCTTTATTGAGAATCACATAGCAAGAAAGTTTTATCGTTGAAATAATTCGTGGATGTAAACACAACATTGAAAGCACCCAAAAAGTATCAGGCTCATAGATAGGTAGATTGCTAGATAGATAGATGTCTGTAGAAGTTTGGAACCTTGTGGGATGCTTTGTGTGAAATGCCTTAAAGCCTTGAACTGAAAAGCATCATGGCACCAAGGGTCGCTAACTGGAACCAAGGTTCATGACATCTCGAATAAGGGGGTGCTCTGTCGCATTGCCTTGCATATTCGTGCTCGCCATGCTTCGATCGAACCTCAGGTCCGAAGATTCCTGCAAGCATTTCTTCAGGGACATGGGGCTGGGACGAGGCATGTCCCATTGTTTTGCTTTACAGATGCCAGACATCTGAACATGTTGATCAACACCTGCGATTTGGGAAGATGCCACATACCCTCAAGAGTCAAACAGGAAGGGGCGGGAGGTTTTTAGGTGGTGCGGCAGCCCTGCTACGATCATCACTCTGTCCCCTCCGTATGGAACGTAGTCAATCTGGGTGCCCGTCGTGCTTTGCAACCACCAGAGCAAATGAATGTGCTGCTTCTGGCACCGCATTTCCCACAGGGAGGTCTTATTGTTTTGAAAGTATTGCAGGTTTGTTGAGCCTTGGAGGAACAAGGTCGAAACCCACAATTCACTTGTTGGGAAAGTAGGATGCTTCAAGTCGGCGATTGCCACCACAAATGCCACAGTCCGGTGGCTTACAGCATCTTAAGGTGTGCAAATTGTGAGAGCTTAATGCAGATGTTTTCGGCGCTGTCGGCTCCACAGGTTTGATGTGGTTAGATTTGGATGTGGTTAGATGTGGTTGGATGAGATGTGGTGAGATGTGGTTGCTCAGTGCGGTCAGGGCATTTGACAGGTCAGAAGTTTGAGAGCCATGAAAGAGGCGTTTATAGTATTTTGTAGTACATTCGGTGGGTTCAGGAGGTGTGTTAGTTGCTGTCATAGTACAAGAGTGCCATGGATGGCAAGCCCATGGATGAGTTTTGTGCGTACGTCATGCTGGGACTCTCCGAAGGCAGTTCTCTGAGGATGTGTGCGGTTTGCCTTGCGCTGATACAGACGATTGGCCGGCCGCACGCTTTAGGAAGCCTTGCCAGGATGCAGTGCGGCCGACGTACGGCGAGCTTACCGCCGCCTGGCACTCTTGTGCCACCCAGACGCTGAGTTTGAAAGATTTGCTGAATTGCTTTTTGTCTGGAAAGTTTGCAGTCTTCGAAAATGTTGGAACCTGATCTCAGAAGCACATTCAGGACAAGAACCCGGACCAGAATTCCGAGGCACCCTTTGATTGTGTGGATGTCCAAGTCAGGGTCAGATACTGCGACTCCAGGAGTCTGAACGGCGGTTCCGGGACATTGCCTCTGCCAAAGACTGCTTGTTGGAGAAGTTGGGAAAGGCAACCGGCTTGCCGACTCAGGGAGTACCGACTCAATGCAAGCCTCTGGAAGCTATGGGGAGCGGCTTTGCATCTAGTTTTTCACGCAGGGCCCCCTCTCCTTGGGCGGCATCCTCACCGCAGCACAGCGGCGCCGCGCGCGGTGGTGCAAACCGGGCCCAGTCCGCGTCGAGCGCCGCTGGGCAAAGAACCGCTTGACTCACTCAACGAATGCGTACCCTGATATGACACTTTCGGAATGTTTAAGCCGCAAAGCAACAGATCCCACGCTTGGTATAGTACACCCTCAAGCATGCAAAAAGCTTGAAGCCCTGCGACTTGCAGCTTGCAGCGCAGTTGTAGCCCTTTTCGAGAGTTGAGGCGTAGTGCCGGTGAAGCCGCCGCAGCCTCCGCGCGTGGTGGTCTGGGCCTGCCACGTCTGCGAAGTCGCGGCTCTGGGCGGCTACTCGCCCGGCCAGGGCCCCGGGAGGGTTGATAAGTGATGATAAGCGAGCGGTTGTAGTATGTTGTAGTATGAAGTCATGGGTGCGGATGGAGTGTCATGTAAGGGAAAGACTTGCAGCGGCTTTCTTGATAACGGCTTGCTAAGGTGCTCGTAAAGATCGTCTGCAACCATGCATCCAACCGGGTGCGCAAACGGCGCCTTGTGCTGCATGCAAGGGGGCAGGCAATTGTCAGGCAATTTGTCAGTGAGTTTTTCTCCTTTTCTCTTTCATGAGGTCTGCTTCTGCGGACATCCTTTGAGTGACCATCGGCATGCTGGAACGCCTTCGTCAGATGGCTGGGAGAAGTGCCCGACCCTTACTGCGTTGATGGATGCATTTGGCCCCAAAAGCAGAGGCCAAGGCGATGTGACATCTTGGGGGCTTGGGAGAGGAGGAGAGGTGAGGAGAGGTGAGGAGAGGTGAGGAGAGATGAGGAGAGATGAGGAGAGATGAGGAGAGATGAGGAGAGATGAGGAGAGATGAGGAGAGATGAGGAGAGATGAGGAGAGATGAGGAGAGATGAGGAGAGATGAGGAGAGATGAGGAGAGATGAGGAGAGATGAGAAGAGATGAGAAGAGATGAGAAGATATGAGGAGAGGAAAATCTGGGTTTAGGGAGCACGAAGGACTTTGCCTTCTCCTCATACGCATTAAAATAGTTCCACATCGCTGACTCTGACGCTGCAGGTTACAAGTTGTGCCCAAGACTCTCGAAGGAAACGAGCGACAGAAGAGAAGTGAGGAGCGTGAGTGAGTATAGTGAGTGCATGCACCAGCAACATAGCAGAAGGTCAGCACAACTGCGGCTGCGTCAAGTTTACGTACGTGCAGCCCTACTCACGCTGCAGCTGTCCAGAGCCCAGCTGTTGGTATTTTGTAGGGGAGTTCGATCTGAATCTTTCCTGGATTATTTTGATTGCAGAGGTGGACACGGAAATCTGGACCACAGCCCGACAGGCTTCTTCGCCTGTCAAGTAGCAGGCTGCCCCTGCCAAACCTTCCACGACCCCGGCACCTGCCGCGTGTGACTCGGCAGCAGAGCCCTAAGAAAAGGTCCAGACGGGCCCAGTATGGCTCCTTGATCTTGAAAGGCGTTGATCGGGTTTCTTTGTTCTGCGCGTGGGCTGCGGCTTCGTCTCAGGTGCGGCCACGACTGGGTTTGTCACCGCACGGAGCTCCGGCACACTGTGCCCCCGCCTCGGCCGCGCTCGCCCAGCCGGCCCAGGGCCCGGTCAAGATGTGTGGAGAGATGTGGAAAAGGTGTGTGGAGATGTGTGGAGATGTGTGGAGATGTGTGGAGATGTGTGGAGATGTGAGCCGGGGAGGGACGAACCCGCCAAGTTTTGCGTAGTCCAGGTCTTCCAACTCATCTTCCGACACAATCTTCGCCCAGTCCTGTGAAAGAAGATGCAAAAAGCACTCCGAGGCTGTTGCGTTGTTGCATGAGCCAAATAACTCAGGTGCGCCAGAGGCCTGTTTTCACCAAGCCACGTGGACCCCCAAGACCAACTGGAGAGTCACCGTGCAGATTGCAAGCCAGCATCGTAGGAAGCCTGGACCTGAAAAGTTTGAATGCCAACTCAGGGCCTGTCACTCCCCTGGCCAGCGCCACTCGAGCTCTCGCTGGCGAGGCGTGGTTCAAGAGGGGAACCCGCATGCAGCTTCATGGTCTGCGACTTGTGCCTGTGTCTGGCTGAGGTCAAGCCGGTGTCAACCAGACCATCGTCAGCAGCCACGACGGCTTCCAGCCTTCGCTGCAGCCTCTGCGAAGCCTCTGTATGATTCTGTCATCGTGTCTTGACGGCCTGACATTTGTTGTCATGCTGATGTCCAGTGCCCGCTTAACCCCACTACAGGGCCGACAACACCCCGCACTGCACGTGCTGTCGAAGGTGATGTGCGGGAAATTGTGCGGGCCAAAGAATGGCCGATGGCCACCGGATGCCACCAGCTCTTTTTGAACTGTATGGGTGCTGCGGCACGGTGCTGCGAGGTGCGGCGGGCTGCTCCGATGCTTCCCCTTCACAGTGCGCCGAGATGCATGCCGACGTAGGACGTAGGACTCTGTAGCATCCCATCATTTATGCTCTTTGCCAGCTGCAGGGCCCGCGACACCGCGCAGCGCACGACCCTCCGCAGAAGTCCGGGCCTCTTTTTGTGGTGGGTTTCTCTGCTCTGGGGCCGTCTGTGCTCGTTCCTTGTGCCTCCCCAGCCTTTTGCGTTGATTGCTGGTCCTTTTTGCGGCAGGTGCGGCGGCCGTCGTCTGCTGCGATGTCGGCAGGAAAGGGCACTCCCCGAATGTTTCAAGGCCTTGCTGTCACCTGCCGTGAGCGACTTGTGACCGGCTTGTGACTGGTCAAAGAGGAGCTCCTGGAACTCCAGCTCGTGACAAGGAAATGCGCGAGGCACGGGGGGGGGGGGGAGTTCAAAAGAGCATTGCGGCTGGGACGGGGAGGGGTTTAGGGGTTGATCTGAAACCGAAGCCGGTTTGCGAAGCCGAAAAAACCTCCTTAAAGGACCCAGTCAGCGAAGACGTATTGGAAGGCGAAAACGCATTGGGAGGCGAAGACGCATTGGCAGGCGAAGACGCATTGCGAAGCCGACCGAATTAGGGCGAAGACGCATTGCGAAACCGAATTAGGAGGCGAAGACGCATTGTGAGCAGCTTTTCGTTCTAATTCGTCCACATCTGACTTGACAAGAAACGCTACCGCGTGTCCCGAAGCTTCTATGTTCCAGGTAAGCCTTTTCGTGATTCGCAAGCCTGTTTCGGCAGGGAGTACAGTCGACAGGTTGTATGGGCTCAAGGAGGGCAAGTTCGGCGTGGTCGTGAGACGTGGAAAAGTGTAAAGGGGGGACAATTCGGCGTCACCTTCAGCAATGCAGCTTCACTAACTTGGCCGGAAGGATAACGCGATGATAAGGCGGATCAGGAAGGAATCGTGGAAAGCAGAGGAGTCGGCGCGAGGTGCAGCGGCCAATGTCAGCCATCGCCTCGCGCACTGGATGCACGGTCGGCCGCTGCCCGAGTTGCCTCTGGACTTGCCTCGAGACATCTCGAGACATTCAATGGTTCTGGCAGTTGCCTTCAATTCGTTTCTGGAACATGTTTTGGGCCTGCTTTTGGTCTGCGCGTTTGCCGTTTGTGCTTGCTTCCTGTGCTTTGCAGGGCCTCCTCCCGCCGCGCGAAACAGCGCGGCAGGCGCGCTCGGAGTGGTATGGCAGTGGGCGCGGCGTGTTTGGCAGACGACTTCTGCTGGTAAGTTGAGGCCGGCCAGACACATCGAGGACAGCGCTACCCTGCTGTTTTTGTGGAGATGGTTAGTTTTTCTTCTAGGCGAGGCCTCCTGTGAGAACGAAAGTGCGTTGTCGAACAAGAACAAGACACTGAGGGCGGGGTTGGGAATGCTTGGAGGGCTTCGGAGAACTCGACATCAACATGTTCATCTGACTACTATATTACAAAGCTTTCAAGCTTGATGAGGCGGCGTGGAGGTGATTGTCGGTGCGGTGGCCCAACCCGAAATGCTGAACCTGAAGCTGCAGAAAGTACTGAGGGTCGGAGGTGGGAAGGGCAAATGGGGGGAGCGAGCAGGCGGAACGCCTTTGAGAACAAATGGCTTCTCTTAAAAAAGTTGCTTCTCCTTATCGCTGGCCCACAAGGGTCGGCGGTTTCTGGCGCCGTGACTTGCGATCTTTGAGCCCTTTCTGTTGAGGAGCCTTCCCGGCCAAGAGGCGGGGAGAAGTCTCTACGTCTTTGTGGAGTCTACGGGCCTTTGCGAGTCAAAAAGGGCTTTGATGTGCCGTCTCGTTGACAGGTGAGGCCAAAGTCCGCCCGAGGCACCTGGGGGCTGCAGAGGGACGGGCACAGCGACGATTTCTTCTGCTCTTCTAGCTCAGCCTCCCTTCGCTTCTCTTTTCCAAGACAGATTTCTCTCGCGGTTTTCCGCTTTGTGCTTGTTTTGCTCTCTTTTGCTCTCTCCCTTTTTCTTACTTCTTTCTTTTCTTTCTGAATCTGAATTTGATCCTCTTACTCTCAGCTCTCTTTTCTCAGACGCGAAGCGAAGAGTTCTTTCCGGACCTTCGAGGCCCGAGCTCCGCGAGCCTCCGAGCGCCCTTGGAGGCGAGGGCGGCGCGCGCCCAGGCGCTCGCAAAAAGATGCCAAGAGCACAGGAGAAGAGGAGAGCAGCATAGAGGAGCAGAACGAGACATAAAAGAGAGATAAAATGCAAGAAGCTCAAAAAGGAGAAGTTCACCTGTGCGGGATGGGCTCAAGAGGACAAGGGAACAAAGCAGAGAGAGCGTGGATGATGCATACTGTATTAAATCAGGGCCCTGTATTCATAGGCTTTTCCCATGCTAAACCTCAAAAGGCTGTTAGACCGTTCACGGTTACCTGTCGTCGCCATGGAACTGGCAACCGATGCGGCAGTCCAGCGACTTCTCCACCAGCTTCTTTCTGTGTAGTCTGGGCCTCGCTGGAGTGTCTTTCGGTTTTGCGAATGGGGCTCTTTAGATCAGTCGCCGGCCAGCCTGCCCATGCTTTCAAATTCCGCTGTAACGTGTGTACAGCGGTGTCGCGTGCAGTCTACAGCAGTTTGCACATGGCTGTGTGCATCATGGTCTCACGTATGCAGGCCTTTGTTGGCTTTGGTTTCAGCCCCGACAGGTGCTAGCGTAATGATGCGCCATGGTTAGGTCAGGAGTATTTGCTTTTCTGATGGCAAGCACTAGAGTCACTAGAGAACATTAATCTTGTCTGATGACTAACATGCACCTTTTCAGGTGCTCAACGACGCGATGGCTGTTTTCTCGCCTGGGGCTTAGATGTGCAATGCTGCAGCGCTGTAGGGTCCTTTAATCTACATTCTTACTCGACTTTTTACAATCCAGTGCTATTGTGTCACTCTATGCTCGGAGTATCCTTTTGTCCATGATGGTTTTGTGACGCGTGCCGGATGTCAAGGTTCTGCAAGGATGCCCCCTAAGCTCTTGTTTCCATACATGAAGAGATTTGAGTCACGGAGTCCAGTTCTCTCCCGGGGGGGGTGCCTGAAGTTCACTCTAAGAAGCTTATATTCCCGGATGGATCATGATGTGCGGAACGAAGAATGGACAGAACCAGTCACAAGCAAAAGTGCGGAGATCGACAGTTTCATATTTGTTCGTCTCCATCAGAGAATGACAATTTTGATTCAAGGCCTGGCCAGCCTCTCCCAAGTGAGCTCAGGATTCCTGACCCGCAGTCCTCCGACGAAAGCTTCGAAGGGTTGCAGCTGCAATTGACTTCGTCCAGGTCTGAGCTGGTTTCCTGCATTGCAGCCGCTGAATCTCATTTCCGTTTGCAGCACTGAGTGCATGATGTGCGATTGGCCCCAGCCTCGGTACTTTGCTCCAGAAAGTTGTTGAGCAGCAAGAGCAGTCATCTGGCGCGACTGGTTCCCCCCAAACCATGAACATTCCCGATTTCCATTCAGTCAATCACGAACTAAGCTGAGCTTCCACTGTGGTTCACGCACCGGGAAGGGGAGGCCATTCACTCGTATTGCCGCCAGCGGCAGGTCTGTGTTTGCCGGGCAAGATGTTGAAAACATCCGGCGGCAGGCATTATTTGAAAGCTAAGCTCCACGGCCAAAACCAGGCGTGCAATGTTCTGATGGGTCATACCGCAGGGTCATGGCAGAATGAAATATCACGCCCACATGCTGGCTCGACTTGCCAAGCTGACAAGCAAGTGCTTCTACGTGTCTCTGATTTTTGCATGAAGTTCTACCATGCCCTTTCTAGGGGGTACACTTGTATCCTAGTGCTGGACATGCTACCCGAGAAAACTCAGTGGCTCTTTTGGGCAGAGTTCCAGGGTCTCCAGTCCTCCACCCCGCCTGGACTCATTGAACCCATCAGGCCCCTGCCTTCTCCCGTGAAGAATCCACGCCATGCCGCGGTCCAGATCCCCGACAGAATCCCGGCTGCCGGGATGCCAAGCCTCAGGTATCAGCTGCAAACATTAATCCTTGATGATTGTGACGTGGTCTTGGCAGTCTCCTTGGCGGCAGCGGGGCTGGGTTCTGCCATGCTCTCGTTGCAGGTTTGCAGGCTCGAGGGCTGCCCTCGGCACTGCATCTGGGGTGACTGGGCCGTGGCCTCGCAGTGGACATGCAATGGCTTTGCGTTGGCTTCGTGGTTATGGGTGGATTGCGAGTGGACTGCCTTTAGATTCCGTTGTTGCGCAGAAGCAAATCCTATCACATGCTGCAAATGCTCGAACCGAAGCCATCGGCGTGCTGCACCCCCCCCCCCCCCCCCCCCCCCCCCCCCCCGCCTTGTTAACCTTGTTCAGCACGGCAAGCTCGCTGTTATAAGAACATCATGCCGTCGAGAGGACTAGAGGACTTGCTGCAAGTACGCCTGCATCCTTCCAAGCCATGAAGCATAAGCATTGTTTTGCATATGGGCGGGTGGTACGCTGCTCCCCAGCCACCCCCCCCTTCCCCGCCCGTTCAGGCAAGCTCGCGCGTGAGAGCATCACGAGGAATTGCGGCAAGTAACTGTATGAAACATTCGAAGCCCTTCCTACGAGCATGGTGTTTGCACGTGTTTGCAAAGGGGGAGGGGCCAAGATCGGGCAAGTGCTTGTAGAGCTTGTACGAGCATCATGTCGAAAGCAAAAAAAGGCCACCTTCCAAGCCGCGCAAGCTGCAAGCTTGCATCTGCACGGTCAAAATGTTTGTTGATACTTACATAGTCGTTTCTCACCGTCGGTGCGGGGTTGTTGGTGCTCCTCTCCTCCTCGCCTCATCGCCCGATCTCCTGGGCCTGGTCACCGGAGTGGTTGGACTCGCAGGGGGTAGGAAGCCGAGGCGAATCAGCAGAATCACGTAATACGTGATTGGCAGCAGCATTGTGCATAATAGCAGATAGCACTGACGACACGGGTTCATACTAGGTAACATGATATCTCTTTGCAGGGTGAAAACAGAGATCAAATGAGACGAAGCATGAACATGCGCCCCGTGTTTTGCGATGTTTCCCGTGTGTTCCGTGGCCACCTGTGCCTGTTTTAGGGCGTTTGGCTTTGCCATAGTTCTGCCATGCTCCGCCTTCAACGCTGTCCGAATGCGGTAGGGGATTTAGCATGAATGAGTTCTTCCGAGGGCGGTGGCAAGCCCGGTCTGAAAAGGTTGTGTTTTTGTTTTCGACGTTTGGAGCATTTTTGCATTCCTTACGTGCTATGCTCGTCGGGCTTCTTTCCGGTTTTTTTGTCGGGTTTTGCTCTGGGGAGCGCCTTCAGAGGCGGGCGGCTAGCGTTCCCGCGGCACAGGGTTTTCTCCCACACGTGGGTCTTGCCTGGGCTGTTATTGCGCACAAGACGCCCGCAGAAGCAGCCATTTGTCCACAACCTTTGTGATCTTTGTGGTCGGGGAGGGTCTTGGTTAGGGTCTTGGGTTCGGGCTTGTCGGGGCGGGCCAAAACGCCGAGCAACTCATTTCAACGTGCGGCTTGGGGGTGTTGGCGGGCTTTTTCTGCTAACATCAGACGCGCAATCCAGCGAACAAGTATTCAAAGAAGGCAGACGGCAACTTGAGAAGCCGTGGAGTTCGCATTCCAAGCCGTGCGCTGTGAGGTTCAGGGGCTTGTCGACGGGGGCGTGCACATGCTCATACCGGACATGGCCTCGGACACGCTCAACGCCAAGGAGCTTTTGAAAGACGACATCCTCAGTTCTCAAGCCTTTCAATATTCTTTCAATAGTGTAGCAGACGGAGAGCATGCAGAGCAAGAAGGTGCAAGCGCCTCATCTAAAACGTCCGAACTCCAGAAACCGCTCCCTTCCCTCCAGGCCGCGGTGTATGCCATCGAGGAGCACTTCTCCATGAACCCGAAATCGGCTATGCTGTATCTGAGCACTGCAATGGCGAGCGGCAGAAGCGATCCGTGCAAGCAAATGTCCAGAGTGCGTTGGACGGCAATCCTTCCGTGGAGCTAGCCAGCTTCAGTCATATTACAAGTGTTATTGCAATCCTCCTACTTGTGGAAGAGCTGGTGCAGACGTGCCATCAAAAAGGCGTCATGGTTTTGATCGATGGGGCACATGCTTTGGGCCATGTCCCCTTGAACATTCCAAAGATTGGTGCAGATCTTTATTTGGCCACTGGGCACGAAAGGAAGTGCAATCCTGTGGGTTGCAAGGGACAAGCAGCACTTGATTCACCCCAATTGTGATCAGCGACGAGGGCAAGGGCTTGAGCTTCTTCCAACTGCAGTTTTCTTACACCGGCACCAAAGACTACAGCGCCTTTCTGGCAATGTCTGCTGCTTTGGAGTTTCGAGACACTCTGAAACCCGGACCTTTGTACCGTTATTCCTGTGGCAAGGGCAATGCTTCGTCCGGGTCAGCGCGCAGGTTTACAACGAGGTTGCTGACTTTGTGTACCTCGCAGGGCCTCGCGGGATGTCCTTCAGCATGACTGCAGCTGTCTCGCACCACATCATAGCAGCGAGGCGCCACGCCCAAAAGGCGTGTACACAGCGACCTTGGGCCAAAGGGCGGTAGAAAACTCGCGCAGATTCAGCGTTGTCTGGATATACAGATGTAGATGCACGCGGCTGTGCTGCTACTCCCTGAAGCGCGGGTGAGAATCGGTGGTGGGCTTGGCGAGTTTGCGTCGCATGATTGGCTCGGACCGTAGTCATTCGTGAATTGCTGCTCAGCAATGAGTCGGGGCAACAACCTTGGACAGCCCTAGAGACAGCTTGCAACTGGCAGCAAGCAAGCAACTGAGTTGCATTTGCCAAGATTCATCATGTTGCGGGCACGCGCGGCATGGCCGATGCGGAGCCCGAAACTTGCAGGGTCTAGGACACTACATGACTAAAGGTGCGCAACAGCGTTTCAATCCTGAAACCCTAAACCCTAAACCCAATGGCGCCGAAGAAAGCGGAGTCGGCAGCGGTCAAGACATTGTCACCTGTGGAACTGTCGGTATTGCCGCCACGTCGGCAAGGGCATCCGAGGCCGTGCCAACGCGACGTACTGCCCGGAAGTAGTTGGAAAAGGATGGACAGGGCATGTCCAATCGCTGCAGACGGACCTCGCGACATTACAAGCAGCGCCCAGCACAAGCAAACGCCGGGGCCTCTAGCTTCGCGTGGCAGCACGTTTAAGCCCTACACCCCAGGCTAAGGTCAAAGCAAGAGCCGCCGAGGAAAAGGCGGCAGTTGATCTGGACTTGCCAGACTTCGACAGCAAAGTTGCCATGGGCAAGTTTGTAAGGAGGTGTGCTGTACATGCACAGGCTTGGCACATCGCCTGTGATGTGAAGTGCGAAAAGTGCTTCACCACATGCGTCCGACCTGCAGGTCTCCAAGCTTCCTGTCATCATCTGCTCAATGAGTTGGGATGTGATTGCAGAGGGCCTCAAAAGTGCGCAGGCGCTACGTCGGCTAAGCCGCGGGAAGTTTTCATGTGGCCGCAGCATCCCATTGCGGCCAGGGGAAGTGCATTGTCAACGGCATTTCCATGGCCAGCAGCGAGGAAGACTTTGTGCGAGTCGCCGCAGAGTGCAGGCGGGCATAGCTGCAACTCCTGTATGCCATCTCACTTGTCAAACTATGCCACTGCAGACGGTTCGGGGCTGCGATTGTTGTGCTTGCGATGGCAAGGGTAGCGCCGACACGTTGCTTTCGCCTCTATCGCATGCAGCCTGCCCTTGACTTGATGGTGTCGGTGACATGGTCTGGCAGGCAGACGGCGAGTTCCCCAACTATCAGGAAAAAGTCACCTCGTGCCAGCGAGCGTACCATCTGCTGCGATCTGAGCTGGACTTCCCAGCTGAGGACGGAGTCAAGCAGCTCGTGCAGCTTGCGCCTTATAATGTCGCTTTGAGCTACTGGAGTGCAGGACATCATCTTCGACTGTTTTGTCACACCGTTGGGCGCCGCTCTAAGACCATGATCAGTACAGCAAATTGCATCATGGAAGCTGTGGCAGAGCTCGGGTGGGTGGCAAAGCTTGGGAAAGTCTTTGAACTTCTCAATGTTCAAGTACTCTTTTTTGTTGAAGGCTCCCACGGCGTCCGGGCCTCACCGAAAGACTTCATTGACGCCGTGGCAGAAGTGAGGCGGACCAGGTCCCTCCAACCAAAGCGCTCAGCTTTGCCGGACCGCTGCATTTATTGTGTCGCGCTGCTTGCTTGTGGGCAGAGTGGACAGATGCAGAATATGCCTTCCCGATGTGGTATGCTCCTTCTCATGTTGCATGTGTGCACGTTCTCTACATTTCTCTACTTTTTGCCCTGTGCCGCTCCTGTCTTGTGTATGCACCTATGTATATACACACGCATGTGAACATGCTCACCCCGCACGCAGTCAGGTTTTTCAAACAAATTGTTTGTCAGGTCAGCAACTTGGGAGTTGCTTGCCGCAGTGCCGCCATGTTGCGCGAAGCCGTGGCCAATGCGCCGAGACCTTGGCACGTGTCAGAATCCGGGATGCTGTGTGGGGGCTTGCGCCGACAAGTACAGGCGGGGCATGCGGGGGCATGCAGAGGTTCCTGAACCTTGCGCTGGTGGAGCTTGGTCGCCTGCCACGTGTCGACAGCCTGGAGGAGACTGGCAAGCACACTTGTGTGGAGAGCACGGAGAAGAGCAGCTGCACAGGGATTTACTCTTCAGGAGCCCGCTGGAAGCATGTGCTTGGATGTGATCGCAAACCACGCCGTCGACGGCCAGCACATCTCCAGGACTTGCCACACATGTCCTCGATGAGGCACTAACAGCCAGACCGGGCAGGTTCCTCAACTACGGGGCCTTCCTGTCGGGATCGTCAGCTGCGGAGGCTTCTCGGATCCATTAGGGCGTCTCTTTGACGCTTCGAAGGCTTCGAAGGGTGAGGACAAAGGGGGGGGGGGGCTTCAATTCCAACTTGAGAGCGAAGAGGCTTCGAAGGCTTCGAAGGCAAGGAGGAACGGGGAGAGGCTTCGAAGGCTTCGAAGGTGAAGACGAAGGGGCTTTGAAGGCTTCGAAGGCGAAGACGAAGGGGGGGCTTTTGAAGGCTTCGAAGCATAAGGGCGAAGGGGGCTTCGAAGGCTTCGAAGGTGAGGAAGGGGGCTTCGAAGGCTTCGAAGGCGGAGGGGGCTTCGAAGGCTTCGAAGGTGAGAACGAAGGGGCTTCGTCCTCCCTTCGAAGCCTTTGAAGCCTTCGAAGGCCCCTTCGTTCTCATGAGCCGAATCAGACCTTCAGCGCGAACGGGCTTTAAATTCCACCCCCCTCAGTTTTCTTGTTGCCCTTCGAAGCCTGTAGAAGAGAAGAGTGGAGAATTGTTTTAAATTCCACCCCTCAATTTCTTGTCCTTCGAAGGCCTGTTATTTCTTTTTGAAGATGAGAGAGAAGGGACTTCTTCTAAATTCCACCCCCCCCCGAATCTTTTTTTTTGGATCTCATTTTTGGATCTCATTCTTCGAAACCTCAGAGAAGACTCTGGAGATGCCCCCCGTCTCTCACCTTCCAAGCCTTCGAAGCCTCTTTCGTCCTCACCTTCGAAGCCTTCGAAGCCCCTCGTCCTCACCCTTCGGAGCCTTCGACGAAGCCCCCCTTCGACCCTTCACCTTCAAGGCTTCGAAGGCTTCGAAGGCTTCGAAGGCTTCGAAGGCTTCGAAGGGGAGGATGAAGCCCCTTCATCAGTTGAAGCCCCTCCTTTGTGAAGGTCCTGGGATCCTGCCTGGATGACGCGGGACGGAGGCGAGGCCTACAACAAGCGCCCGCGCAACGTGCGCGCGCGCGGGGAAGTTCCAGCACAACCGGAAGCTCACGGCGGGCCGGCAGCGACGCCTCGCGGAGGCGCCTTCCGCGCCCCCACCAACGCGCAGAGGAGCTTCCAGCCCCAGTGCGGGCAGCTGGCGGGCTGCGACTCGATGACCGTGCGGGCCACGGACGGCGCGGAGGCTCTGCCCTGCTGAAGCACGCGCAGCCCGTGTCCAAGGTTAGCGGGGAGTCCGTGCTGCGGGACTTCTGCGCCGCCGCTGCCGCCGCCCGCTGCGGCTTCGAAGGCCGCAGCCAGGAAGCTGCGCCTGGCCGTGCGGCAGCTGCGCGACTTCAGCTCAGTTGGCTGATCACGGATATAGTCCTTACCTTCGGGCACCAAATCTATGACAAGGCGCCCATTGGCCCCTTTGAAAGGGCATCCTAGCAGTCCTAGCACATGGGACATGGGCGCCTTCAAGAGCTTCCTTATCGCCAACCTTGGGGCGCTGAAGAGATACTTTCATGCCATCACCACAGCGTGCTCGACGGGGCCCACCTTCGGCGTTTGTGTATTTGTCACAAGTAGAGCGTCTCGCTTTCTATACCGTAGTGAGGCTAGGGTTTGTCCGAGCGACTTCTTCTTTCACTAGAGGGCTCGGCCCGATGATTTCCTGACACCGTCCTATCGAGACGGAGTTGGAGCCTGCTTTCAAATGGCAGCCTGCGCGACAGGGGGGATGATCGACAGTCAAGAATACCTGGCGTACTCAAGCAAGCTTGTGGAGCATTGCGGATCCAGGTGTTGCCACAATTTCGCACAAACAGGCATTCCGCGAACAAACGGTTGCCAGCTTCGTTCTCCCCACTGATCGTAAGGTAGGGGCTGCTCTCTTCGCCACACCGTCATTAGCCACAGCTTGGGTGCTGAAGGCCACTTGGCAGGATGAAAGCACCATCTTATACCGTGACTTAACATACGAGTGCAGAGGGCAAGCCCCCTTGTTCAGCTCCCAAAAATATTGGGGCACCGTGTCGGAACTGCAGGCTCAGGGACTCACTCTGGAGCCCCTGCCCAATGCCGTGTGCTGCGTGCCCTATCAGGCGGCGCTTGAAAGTGACGGCGCCGCCAAGTACCTCACGTATCTCCTGGGCGATGCCAAGCTGTTGGCCCCGCCGAAAAGAGGGCCGGCGCCGCAGGTCGATGCTCCATTTGAACACAAGGCTGGAATTGAACAGGCCCCGCAAGGCCTGCGTCTAATTCCAGTAAGGGCGGGCAACGCCCTCCAAGAGACGGCGATTGACTCAGACTCCCCGGGAAACAGCCCTGTGCCTGCGGGAAGTGCGGATTCGGTGGCTGCCAAGCAACCTCCACCCGCCACCCCTTCAGGGCGGCAGGAGAGTGACCAGATAATTCTTGAACCCAACTCTGCTCAAGTCAGGGTGCGGAGATGGGGGGCATCGTGGCACAAGCCTGCCCCAAAGACAGCGCGCGAGGCTCAGTTGCGCGTGTGGCCACAGGGAGGCGTCACGGACGCCGTGTGTTACGCAGCGACGGACACTACGGACACTGGCCCCCCTAAAAAGGAGGCTGGGACTAGAGCCCCGCCCCCGGGGGTTCGCCGCCCTCCAAGGTTTGCGGCCCGAAAGCGGCAAACCCGTCAGTCCAGAGTGAGGCAAGGCACGCATCACGAACGCCATGTAGCACGCCGCGGGCCACAACCGGGCAGGCGAAGGGAATGAGTGACCCGTCGGCGCCAACTCCTCAGTCGAGCTTTGGCTCGCATGCCGGAACATCTTGTGGCGCGGGAGGCCAAAGTCCCCCCTACCCCACCTCCCCCTGCGAAAAAGGAGACTCGTCCCCTGGTGCTAGACAATGCAAAGCCGCAGGAGCCACCAAAAGCGAAGCTTCGCAGGGCCCCGCTCGCGCAGCGCCAACTTGGCAAGAAGAGCAGGAAATAGACAGGAACAACCAGTCGGTAAGCGGTCTTATGTGGAAAGCGCTGGCGGCAGGGCATCATTTCGGTAGGACCGTCAAGCCCAAACCCTACATGAGTCCAAAGGATTCGACGCATCTAACAACCCATGAACAACAACTTCGTGCCTACCGGGCCTACGAAGATATGCTGCAAGGGCTACCGAACCACCTAAATGAGCCCGAGTACCTTCTTGAGGTCGCTGATAAGCTCCTCCACCTGCCGGAGACCTTCCCAGCATCATACTTACAACTTTATGACCCGCTCGTCCCGCAGTGCCTAAAGCTCTCTGGTTCTCTGCAATTCATTGACCTGGAAGCAATGTTAGGCAGCAATGCGCCACAACTTGACCTGGCCTCCCTCAAGGATTCCATTGTAGGGTATGGTTTCCTTACCACTGCGCAGTACATCGCCGACCTGTTTTTCGCTGTTGCCGACATCCCGGGCGTTCGTAATGCACAGTTCCCCGCAATGCTGTGTTACAGTGATCCGGACTACTGGATAGGTGCCCTACTGCTGGCGTTTGAAGCTCACCAGAATGGGCCCCCTGGACGCGCAGCTGGCCTACCTATAGTGTTGGGATTCCGGGCCAGGTCAACGTGCCCCCGGCGGCGACGGTCGCGCTTTTGGCTGGTCGGGCATATCAAAGGCCCACCTGCCCTGAGACTGCGTACGAAAGGGATAAAAAAGGCTTCCCCATGGTGCAAGGACAGGTGCAGGAGTCAAGCTTGCGAGAATGGGCGGCGCGCTCCAGGAACATGAATCTGGAGGCGGCCAGAAAGAGGCAGGTTCCGACAATTAACACGTTTGTGAGGGTCGCCTTGGAAGGCTCGCGTGCGCTCGGGCATAGACAATATCGCAAGTTCAACCCGACTGACCCTCCGTTGCATTTTCTTGATGCCATCAGACAGGCTCTCTCGGCGTCAGTGGCAAGCCAACACCTGGAGCATGTTTGGGCGGCCTATAATCTGGAGTGGCCAGATATTTACGGCGCGTGCCAATGTATCGTTTCGTCGTGTCCTCCCATTGGAGGGGCTTCTCGATATGCCACTTGCCACGGAGCCCTCCGCGGCGGCACACAGCGAACAGCACCTCAATGTCCACGGCCGCTCCTCCGAGTCGGAAGACATCCGGCCAACGTCCCCTGCTCCGGAACCACAAGAAATGGAGGATGCTGCGCCGCAAGTAAGGGACTGGTGCTTTTCGGAGCTGCACACCACTGACCTAGCTGCTTTGCGAGAAGTGGACGTCTGCATTCCCCTCCGATTGCCGGCTTTTGAAGATGACCACTGGAACCGGCTTGTGGCACCCCCAACCATGCGTGGGCCCAAGCACGCCCGCACAGAATGGTACGACGCTGCTACGGCGCACTGGGCCGCCATCAAGGGGCTTGCCCGGTCGAGGCACCCCACAAAACAAAGTCTCAATAGCTTTTGGTTCAAGATGTACTGTCATCGAAATCCCACAGAGCCAGAGCCCTCTGCTCTCAAAGCGGTGACCTCCTTCCCTTACAGGCATAAGGATGACGGAGTAATCCAGTACGAGCAAATAAATGCGGCCGCTAAAACGCTGTGGCACTCTGCCAACACAAAAGTGGCCCAATTGTCGCCAGTGCCCATTCCCAAAGGCATTACGCCTTGGGGAACGGAAGCGGAGAAGTTGCTGGGAAAAGTGGGAAGTACGTCGCAGGATCCTAACTGGGACCTTGCACAGTCGTCCGTGGTGGCGGCCCCAGCAGGGGCCGTCGCGGAGCTACACTCTCGATGGTCTGGACGGTGCCGACAGGCAGATAGCAGATGGGATGGTCCCTGGCAATCATAGGATAACTGCGTCATCCGTATTCAGTGCTTGCTATGGCAAGAATGAAAGCATCTGATGCAACATAACCTGTTAAGAGCTATGGAATCGGTAGCCTCTTGGCTACTCTGGGATATCCCCACTGGCTGATCACCATGGGGTAGGAAGATTCAGTAGGGCGAACACCAGACCCCTCGCCGACTGGTCACGGTGCGTGCTTCTACGCTGCACTGTGCTGCTTCGCCAGGCAGTACGCACCCTCGGCTGATCGCCGTGGTCAGTCGGCTGTGGCCTATACAGAAGACCCGCTGGCTGATCACCATGGGGCAATTGGGAGGGGTAGGCACCGGTGGTATATTGCATGTCTCGGTTACGACAACAGTCAAACATCGGCCGCTGCAGCATTTCGAGTAGACCGTCCGTCCTTGGAATGTCTGCCAAGACTGCTGCGAGCATGCAAACATCCTACCTGCAGGCTCTCAACTTATTCAGATGATTGCGTGATGGTGATTTTGATTTCTGGCACACAGTCGCATTTTGCGATTCCCCCACACGACTTGGTGTTGCGTTGGCTCTGAACAGGGACTACATCGACGAGCTTGAGTACTGAGCGCGTGGGGTCTTCTTAGTAGTTTCGCCGCCCCCTCTTGGTTCTTTGGTTGGTTCTGGTGTTGCTGCTTGGTTGGCTGGGTTTTTTCTTCTCTTTGGTTCTGTTGTTTCTTTCTGGCGACTCGTTTTACACTTAGTTGCGAGACCCACAAGACCGGCCTGCTGTGCTACTGATGTAGTAAAGAGGCGTCCGCTTAAAAAAAATGCGCGACTTCAACGTCCCACCGGCGCCCAAGGGCGCCGCGGGAACTGAAAAATTGGCACCCTCTTGGCTTCCCCACTCGAAGGGGCACTGGAGCCCTCCCGCCACATCAAGGCGAGGTGCCGTCGGGAGGGAAAAAAGGCCGGAGCGGCGTGGGCGAAGCCCGGTAAAAAAGAGGAGCGGCCGGCGCGGAGCGCGTGTCGAAGAGAGGTAAGGCCGCAGCGCTCATCTGCTGCGGTCTGCTGCGGCTCCGGGACCTCGAGCACGTGCGGATTTGCTCCTGGCACAGGGAAAGGAGAAAAGGAGAGTCTCACGGTGTGAGCCAGGCCTCGGAGCTCGCGGTGCACCAGGCGGCCCTCGATGCGGTCCTGTCCCACACAAAGCCCAAAGGTCCTCCACCGAGCTTACGACCGCAGCCCCCTTTGGCTCAAGGCCGCGTCTGCTCGAGGTGGTTAGTAAGCCACCAGGAAAGCCATAGGAGGGGTGGGAGTCCGTAGCTGAAGGTCTGGCTTTGCTTGGAACCCTACTCGTAGGTAGCGGCCCCTTCTGGGACAGCCCGGAGGCGTAGGTGTGCTTGGTTCTGTGTTTGCCTTGTAGCTGGGGCCTTAGCATTGTGCAGTTCCTTGCCAGCAGGCTGTTCACGAACCGGTCCATGCGCCCTGGAGATGGCGAGGATCCACCGCGCGCTGCGGGAGGTGCCGCCGTGCTAGACCTGGCGGGCGGCTGCGTGCACGAGCTCACGGAGAACCAGCGCAGCGACGAGACGATCTTCCGCTTCCTGCAGTGGCTGCGCGTGGACGAGCCGGAGCAGGCGCCGCTGCGGGAGGCCGTGCAGGCGGCGTGGGAGCGGTTGGGGCCACCCCGACACCTGCCTCGTCATCTCGCATGCCCACAGGATTGCCACCAACGACGAGAGAACCGGCGGCTCGCGCCGGAGGGCGCGCTGCTGGTGGAGCGCCGGGCGCGGGCACTCGCGCGGCAGCGCTCGCGAACGACTTGGGGCGTTCCATGGAAGACGCTTTTTGGCGTGAACTCGTGGAACATTGGGACGAGCGTGATGCAGGCGCTTCGGGAGGCTGGCGACGCAGAGGCGGCCGTTGTCTTCAGCTTGAGGTTCTCGGGTTGGGAGATTCATAACAACGCAGACAGGCTCCTGGAGGGGCCGCTCTCGGCAAAAGTTCGGCATCTCCCCTAATTGCACGCCACCGCACCCCCGCACCGCCGCACCGCACCGCCGCACCGCGCCGCACCGCGCCGCACCACACCGCGCCGCACCGCACCGCGCCGCTCTCGGAAAAAGTTCGGCAGCTGCCGCCGCCGCGCCGCACCGCGCCGCCGCACCGCGCCAGGCCAAAGTCCGCCCGAGGCACCTGAGGGCTGCAGAGGGACGGGCACAGCGACGATTGCTTCTGCTCTTCTAGTCGCCCTTCGCTTCTCTTTTCAAGACAAATTTCTCTCGCGGTTTTCCGCTTTGTGTTCTTTGCTCTCTCTCTCTCTCTCTCTCTCTGTCTCTGTCTCTTTGTCTCTCTTTCATTTTTTTGTCTCTCTACCTTTCTTCTTTTCTGACTTCTTCTTTCGGGGCGGCGCGCGCGCAGGCGCTCGCAAAAAGATGCCCCAAAGCACAGGAGAAGAGGAGAGCAGAAAGAGAGTAGAATAGAGAGCAAAGAAAGATAAGAAGCAAGAAACTCAAAAGAGTCTCAGGAGAAGTTCGCCTGTGCGGGACGGGCTCAAGAGGACAAGGGAACAACGTAAGAGAGAGCGTGGAAGATGCATGTTAAATCAGGGCTTGCTAGACTTCAAAAGTTCCACCGTTACCTCCTTGCGTCGCCATGGAACTGGCAACCGATGCGGCAGCCCAGCGACTTCTCCACCATCCTGCATTTGTGGTTGGTAGGGTATACACAGTTTGCGAATGTTTTGGGCTCTGTAGTTCAGTCGCCGGCCAGCTTGTTGGCACGTGCTTGCAAATTCAGGTACAATGTGTGTACAGCGGTTAATGGTTAGGTCAGGAGTATTTGTTTTTCTGATGACAAGCACAAGAGTCACTAGAGAACACGGCATGGGTGTTCTGTAGCAATCTTGTCTGATGACTAACATGCACTTTTCAGGTGCTCAACGACGCGATGGCTGTTTCCTCGCCTGGCGCAATGCTGCAGCGCTGTAGCGTCCTTTCATCTACATTGTTACACGACTTTTTACAATCCAGTGCTATTGCGTCACATTATGCTCAGAGTACCCTTTTGTCCATGATGGTTTTGTGATGCGTGCCGGATGTCAGGGTTCCGCAAGGATGCCCCCTAAGCTCTTGTTTCCACGCGTGAAGAGATTTGAGTCATGGAGTCCATTTCTCTTCTGGGCTTCCGTTTGCAGCACTGAGTGCATGATGTGCGATTGGCCACAGGCTGGGCGCTTTGCTCCAGAAGGTCGTTGAGCAGCAAGAAATGTCATCTGGCGCGATTGCTTCCCCACATTGCAAGCCTGGAGCGACAGATATGCAAGCTCCAAAATCAGATTCTTGCCAGCACGAGTTCTCACCACGGAAGCTGAGAGCTATTGAGAGCTACTTCTGCCGGAGTTTGGGGGTCTTCTTTACCAGTTCTTACCCATGCCGTTCTTGGATGTTTCTATTTGAAAAGATCAACGCAGACATGACGGAGCCCCCCCCGCCCCTCTTGAAACGACAGCATGTATGAAGGCATGATTTGGGAGGAAAGGCGGCGCCGCCCCTGCCACATCCGGACTTTTCTCGGGTGCCTTGCTGTCCACGGGCCACTCCTGACAATCGAGAAGGGATAGATGTTTTGGCAAACCCATGAGACAGAATCATGGGCAGTGTGTTCCGAGCGAGGTATGAAGTCCAGATGCAGAGCAAGGTGAATGGAAAGCGCTTTCTGCTCTCTCACATCTTGTTCCGCAAGTCCCACCAGTCCAACAAGAAAAAGGAAAAGGTCCAGGAGGCGTTGTCTCCAAGGCCGCTGCTCAGCTTATTTGATAGAACCTGGCACAACCTGGTACATGCATATGCAAGGAAAGCAAACAGTAGCGCCGCTCTTAAGCCAACATGCCACAGCTGCTAGAAGGCGGACTGCCCGCCTGGAACGAGGTGCGTTGAGCAAGTGCGGCCCTGGACTGCGAGTTCTTCAACGTGGCTGATGAAGAGAAGGTGGGTGACCAGTGGATGCAGCGGGGAAGACGAAAGACGGGGTGGGTTGAGGTGCTCTGCCGGCTGTGTCAGTACTGTAGCAAGTGAGGCTAAGGATGATGGTGAAGTCTGTCAGATTCTGTGAGCCATAAAGTTGAAGGACCAAGATGTCTGGAGCACTGACGACTGGAGCGGCTTTGAACCGGCCCCTCGCTGATTGTGCAGGCCAACACAAGTCGGGTCTTGTGGTTATGGCCGACTCAAGCGATGCGTGCTTCGCTAGAACTGCTCGTCAGCGCGGTGTTCTGCATTTGATCACACTGTAGTAAGGCTTGCCGGTGCTGAGACTCAATAATACTCAGTAACTGTGTGACGACGCCTTCAGATTGCAGCCATTTCAAGGCCATGTACCCTTCGTTCCCAAAGTATGGAGAGCTGCCCCCCCACAAGTTTGCTGCCTGTCGGCAGGCCTGATTTGACGATATGTGCCGCCATGAGTGTCAAGCCAAGGCTCCGAGATCCCTGACAGAGATGGAGGGTCCGCATGGTTGCCACGAGCCTGTAGAGCTTCTCAGCTGCAACTTGCTCCAACCCCCCCTTTCCCTTCGTTTTTAAGGGAAGGGCAAGGAAGCTGAAACCAGGCGAGTGCGTCGTGATGCTGGGATGGCAGGTGTTGCAAGGTGTTGTTTCTTCTTTTTGGCCTTTGCTTCAACAATCCGGTGCAGGGTTCAAAGGGTTGAGGGTGATTCTTCCTGTGCCCCCAGTTTCACAAACCCGGAGGAGCACGTGTATGTGTGCAACACTTGGGGCTTTGGGGTTCCAGCAGCAGAGCAAGACATAGATAGTTCGACACTGGCACACCGTGGCGGTGTGCATCTGTATTCCGACCTTGAATGTTGTCTTAGAGTTTACAGTGCGCAATGGCATATACGAAACGGCATCATGCATCTGACTGCCCGAGATCTACACTTCCATAGGAGACAAGCCTAGAAAACATGCACCTTGCCTTTGAGGGAAGGTCAAATTCCGCGCTAGACTCACAAACAATAAGTCAAAGCTGGCTGCTAGAAGGAAAACCATCGTCGCCGTCGCGGACAACGGCGGTTTGGAGGTGCGGAAAGTTGGCGCAAAGCCTCTACGCGCACCATCTTAGACTCCATTTTCAGTGATTGAGGACAGCTGCCACGGCGCTGCAGCTCAGAGGTCCGTCTGTAGGGTTGGGGGGTTGATGGGGCTTGGGCTTAGTGCAGTTCTGGCGATGTTTTCGTTTTTGCCACAGACCTCGGCGACGGCATGTTCCGAATGCCCACAAGCAGCAGGATTTGCTTTGGTGTCCCACCCAATAAGTCTTCAAAGGAATTTGGATTTGCACGTCGAGTCACGTCTGCGAGGAAGCATGAGGAAGCAGGATTTCCTTTAATGTCCCACCCAAAAGATCTTATGAGGAAATTGGATTTGCTTTAGTGTCCCGTCTATGAGGAAGCATGAGGAAGCATGAGGAAGCATGAGGAAGCATGAGGAAGCATGAGGAAGCATGAGGAAGCATGAGGAAACATGAGGAAGCAGGATTTGCTTTGGTGTCCCACCCAATAGGTCTGATGAGGAAATTGGATTTGCTTTAGTGTCCCGTTTATGAGGAAACATGACGAAAAGGGATTTGTTTTAGTGTCCTGCCCAGGAATAGCATTTGCCTTAGTATCCCATCCAATAGGTCTTATGAGGAAACTGGATTTGCTTTCGTATCCCATCTTTGAGGAAGCATGAGGAAGCAGGTTTTGCTTCAGTGTCCCACCCATTAGGTCTTTTGAGCAAATTGGTTTTGTTTTATTCCACCTATGAGGAAGCATGAGGAAGCAGGACGTACTTTCACCGAATAGGTCTACAATTGGATTTGCTCTAGTATCTCATCTACGAGGAAGCATGAGGAAACAGGATTTGCTTTGGTGTCCCACCCAATAGGTCTTATGAGGAACTTGGATTTGCTTTAGTCTCCCCAGGAAGTAGGATTTGCTTTAGTATCCCACCCAATAGACCTTATGAGGAACTTGGATTTGCTTTAGAATCCCATCTATAAGGAAGCATTAGGAAGTAGGATTTACTTTAGTGTCCCATCCAATAGGTCTTATGAGGCCATTGATTTGCTTCAGTGTCCCGTCTATGAGGAAGCATGAAGAAGTCGATTCTATTTTCATGTCCCACCCAATAGCTCTTATGAGGAAATTGGATTTGTTTTAATGTCCCGTCTGTGAGGAAGCATGAGGAAGCAGGATTTGCCTTAGTGTCCCACCCAATAGGTTTTCTGAGGAAAGTAGATGCACTTTAGTATCCCGTCTATGAGGAAGCATGAGGAAAAGGATTTGCTTTAGTGTCCCACCCAAGGTGTTATGAGGGAATTGGACCTTCTTTAGTGTCCCGTCTATGAGTAGGCATGAGGAAGTAGGACTTGCTTTAGTGTCCCGCCCAAGAGGTTTTATGAGGAGATTGGATTTGATTTCGTGTCCCGTCTAGGAAGAATTATGAGGAAGCAGGACTTGTTTTAGTATCCCATCCCATAGGTCTTATGAACAAATAACATTTGGTTTAGTGTCCCATCTATGAGGAAGCATGAGGAAGCAAGATTTGCTTTAGTGTCCCACCCAATAGGTCTTATGAGGACATTTGGTTTGCTTTAGAATCCCGTCTGTGAGGAAGCATGGGTAAGTAGGATTTCCTTTAGTGTCCCATCCAATAGGTCTTATGAGATCATTGGATTTGCTTCAGATTCCCGTCTATGAGGAAGCATGAGGAAGTAGGATTTGTCTTAATGTTCCACCCAATAGGTCTTATGAGGAAATTGGATTTACTTTAATGTCCCGCCTATGAGGAAGCCTAAGGCAGTATTTGCTTTGGTGTGACCGCCCATAGGCCTTATGAAGACATTGAATTTGCTTTAGGGTCCATCTTGAGGAAGCATGAGGAAGCAAAATTTGCTTCAGTGTCCCACCCAATAGGTCTTTTGAGGAAATTGGAGTTGCTTTAGTATCCCAAGTATGAGGAAGCATGAGGAAGCAGGATTTGCTTTATTGTGAGGAAAGTGGATTTGCTTTAGTGTCCCGTCTGTGAGGAAGGTCGAAGCAGCAGGATTTTTTCTTTAGTGTCCCACCGACTGCTGCCATATGCCTGCCATCGAGTTCCTATGAGGAAGTTCTCCCAACTTGTTCGCAGGAGTTTCTGAAGACCACCATACCAGGCGCTTCTCCGGGAAGATGTCTTGGTGTTAGCTTACGCCGTGCTATGATGTCATCTCAGCTTCCATGAGATACCTTGAGAATCACTTGTTGGAAGGCTCATGCGAAAAGGCGTTCTTCACGTGCACGAGGGGAAAAGTATCTTTGCCTGCCATGAAGGTCCTTCTCTTTGCGCATGGCTGCAACAAGATCCTACATCAGGAGCGAAGCACTTCTTGCAGCCAAGTGAGAGCTGCTATTGCCACTGTTGCTGTGCACATGCAACATTTTGTGCATCGCCAGCTGATGTTGTTGCGTTCCTTGTTGGCTCGCATGCACTGGATGTGGTGTCTTTCCCTGAGCCGAGCCACGAAGCCTCGAAGCCTCGAAGCATTCTTCACTTTCGTTCTTTCCTTACCGTTGGCGCCATGATGCGCCTCATGCCTCTCTGCATTGTGGCGGCCTCAGCTTCAGAATCTTCAGACCAGTGCTCTACACCGCAGAGTGCAGCTGGGGCCAAGCTGCTGCAGCAACGGCACTCCACCAGCCCGTTCACATCCGAACATCATGCTGGGTGCCACAAAATGATTACGCACTGCCTAAGCCGGAGCGATGCAGATCAAGCACCCTTGTTCTACGAGGCAAATTGGTCTGCCTGGCAGCTGGGCTTCGACACGTGTTGTAACAGCCAGTACAACGAGGAGCTGTGCCACGAACTGGATCAGGTCATCTTCAACTTTCCTGAGCGTGCCTATGGCCCTGGAGACCTCGTAAAGGAGACACCAGACCCTGCGCTTAAGGACTTTTGCTTGGAGGCCGAGGGCCTGATGGATGCACACTTTGCCAAGGTCAGCTTTGAAACTGATGCCTTACTACAGGTGCCAAGCCTGTTCCAGAAGGGCATTGCTTCTGAGACGATCCGAGGCGTCCTCTCCAGGGTTGGACGTTCCCGAGGACTCGAGCTCCTCCACAAGTCCGACGCCGGAACTCGTGCAGGGGTGATTCGTCGACACATCCAGCAATGCCAAGCAGGTCCATGCTGGGAGCAGGTGTTTCTGCTGCAGAAGTACTTCAGCGAAGTAGCGCAGCCATCAATGCACAGCAAGTGCCTTCGTCCCCTTGCGCAGGTCAACATGTCAGATGGTTCAATGAAGCAGGTTAAGGACATGAAAGAGGGAGATGTTGTACAGTCACGTGAGGGCTGGTCCTTGACAAGCACCGAAATCTCATTTAGTCAAAGCTCTTACCGCGATGAATACTGTGAGCAGTCCCTCAACACTTGGCATGGAAATCTCGTCAAGTACACTCTGTCTGGTGGACGACCTCCGCTCTATGTTTCTGACGACGTTCAGCTCTTTGTCGTAGAGAACGGTTCCATCGTGAAGAAGGATTCGCACTGGGGATCGAATGGGGTTAGAGTGGGACAGGAGCTTGTTACTCTCTACGAGAACGGCACCGTGGGCGGCGGCACTTTCATCCTGCAAAGAGAGATGGTCGATGCAGATTCGAACCTGGTGGATTACACCTTTTGCGGGCCAGAGGTCTCCAACAAGAACGGATTCTTTGTGAACGGGATCAACCTCTACTGTGTGGATGGGACGGTCCAGTGCTGGCCAGCACCGCTCCTGCTCCTCGCGGTGATGTATACGATGCTTTTCTAGCGTGCCATGCGTGCCGAGCACGGTATGTATGGTGACATATGCTGACACACGCCGCCCTACGTTGACAGTCTAAAAACGCTGCGACTGCTGCCATATGCCTGCCATCGTGTTCCTATGAGGAAGTTCTCCCAACTTGTTCGCAGGAGTTGCTGAAGACCACCATACCAGGCGCTTCTCCGGGAAGATGTCTTGATGTTAGCTTACGCCGTGCTATGATGTCATCTCAGCTTCCATGAGATACCTTGAGAATCACTTGTTGGAAGGCTCATGTGAAAAGGCGTTCTTCACGTGCACGAGGGGAAAAGTATCTTTGCCTGCCATGAAGGTCCTTCTCTTTGCACATGGCTGCAACAAGATCCTACATCAGGAGCGAAGCACTTCTTGCAGCCAAGTGAGAGCTGCTGTTGCCACTGTTGCTGTGCACATGCAACATTTTGTGCATCGCCAGCTGATGTTGTTGCGTTCCTTGTTGGCTCGCATGCACTGGATGTGGTGTCTTTCCCTGAGCCGAGCCACGAAGCCTCGAAGCCTCGAAGCATTCTTCACTTTCGTTCTTTCCTTACCGTTGGCGCCATGATGCGCCTCATGCCTCTCTGCATTGTGGCGGCCTCAGCTTCAGAATCTTCAGACCAGTGCTCTACACCGCAGAGTGCAGCTGGGGCCAAGCTGCTGCAGCAACGGCACTCCACCAGCCCGTTCACATCCGAACATCATGCTGGGTGCCACAAAATGATTACGCACTGCCTAAGCCGGAGCGATGCAGATCAAGCACCCTTGTTCTACGAGGCAAATTGGTCTGCCTGGCAGCTGGGCTTCGACACGTGTTGTAACAGCCAGTACAACGAGGAGCTGTGCCACGAACTGGATCAGGTCATCTTCAACTTTCCTGAGCGTGCCTATGGCCCTGGAGACCTCGTAAAGGAGACACCAGACCCTGCGCTTAAGGACTTTTGCTTGGAGGCCGAGGGCCTGATGGATGCACACTTTGCCAAGGTCAGCTTTGAAACTGATGCCTTACTACAGGTGCCAAGCCTGTTCCAGAAGGGCATGCTTCTGAGACGATCCGAGGCGTCCTCTCCAGGGTTGGACGTTCCCGAGGACTCAAGCTCCTCCACAAGTCCGACGCCGGAACTCGTGCAGGGGTGATTCGTCGACACATCCAGCAATGCCAAGCAGGTCCATGCTGGGAGCAGGTGTTTCTGCTGCAGAAGTACTTCAGCGAAGTAGCGCAGCCATCAATGCACAGCAAGTGCCTTCGTCCCCTTGCGCAGGTCAACATGTCAGATGGTTCAATGAAGCAGGTTAAGGACATGAAAGAGGAGATGTTGTACAGTCACGTGAGGGCTGGTCCTTGACAAGCACCGAAATCTCATTTAGTCAAAGCTCTTACCGCGATGAATACTGTGAGCAGTCCCTCAACACTTGGCATGGAAATCTCGTCAAGTACACTCTGTCTGGTGGACGAATCCGCTCTATGTTTCTGACGACGTTCAGCTCTTTGTCGTAGAGAACGGTTCCATCGTGAAGAAGGATTCGCACTGGGGATCGAATGGGGTTAGAGTGGGACAGGAGCTTGTTACTCTCTACGAGAACGGCACCGTGGGCGGCGGCACTTTCATCCTGCAAAGAGAGATGGTCGATGCAGATTCGAACCTGGTGGATTACACCTTTTGCGGGCCAGAGGTCTCCAACAAGAACGGATTCTTTGTGAACGGGATCAACCTCTACTGTGTGGATGGGACGGTCCAGTGCTGGCCAGCACCGCTCCTGCTCCTCGCGGTGATGTATACGATGCTTTTCTAGCGTGCCATGCGTGCCGAGCACGGTATGTATGGTGACATATGCTGACACACGCCGCCCTACGTTGACAGTCTAAAAACGCTGCGACTGCTGCCATATGCCTGCCATCGTGTTCCTATGAGGAAGTTCTCCCAACTTGTTCGCAGGAGTTTGCTGAAGACCACCATACCAGGCGCTTCTCCGGGAAGATGTCTTGATGTTAGCTTACGCCGTGCTATGATGTCATCTCAGCTTCCATGAGATACCTTGAGAATCACTTGTTGGAAGGCTCATGTGAAAAGGCGTTCTTCACTGTGCACGAGGGGAAAAGTATCTTTGCCTGCCATGAAGGTCCTTCTCTTTTGCACATGGCAACAAGATCCTACATCAGGAGCGAAGCACTTCTTGCAGCCAAGTGAGAGCTGCTGTTGCCACTGTTGCTGTGCACATGCAACATTTGTGCATCGCCAGCTGATGTTGTTGCGTTCCTTGTTGGCTCGCATGCACTGGATGTGGTGTCTTTCCCTGAGCCGAGCCACGAAGCCTCGAAGCCTCGAAGCATTCTTCACTTTCGTTCTTTCCTTACCGTTGGCGCCATGATGCGCCTCATGCCTCTGCATTGTGGCGGCCTCAGCTTCAGAATCTTCAGACCAGTGCTCTACACCGCAGAGTGCAGCTGGGGCCAAGCTGCTGCAGCAACGGCACTCCACCAGCCCGTTCACATCCGAAATCATGCTGGGTGCACAAAATGATTACGCACTGCCTAAGCGGAGCGATGCAGATCAAGCACCCTTGTTCTACGAGGCAAATTGGTCTGCCTGGCAGCTGGGCTTCGACAGTGTTGTAACAGCCGTACAACGAGGAGCTGTCCACGAACTGGATCAGGTCATCTTCAACTTTCCTGAGCGTGCCTATGGCCCTGGAGACCTCGTAAAGGAGACACCAGACCCTGCGCTTAAGCGACTTTTGCTTGGAGGCCGAGGGCCTGATGGATGCACACTTTGCCAAGGTCAGCTTTGAAACTGATGCCTTAATACAGGTGCCAAGCCTGTTCAGAAGGGCATCGCCTTCTGAGACGATCCGAGGCGTCCTCTCCAGGGTTGGACGTTCCCGAGGACTCAAGCTCCTCCACAAGTCCGACGCCGGAACTCGTGCAGGGGTGATTCGTCGACACATCCAGCAATGCCAAGCAGGTCCATGCTGGGAGCAGGTGTTTCTGCTGCAGAAGTACTTCAGCGAAGTAGCGCAGCCATCAATGCACAGCAAGTGCCTTCGTCCCCTTGCGCAGGTCAACATGTCAGATGGTTCAATGAAGCAGGTTAAGGACATGAAAGAGGGAGATGTTGTACAGTCACGTGAGGGCTGGTCCTTGACAAGCACCGAAATCTCATTTAGTCAAAGCTCTTACCGCGATGAATACTGTGAGCAGTCCCTCAACACTTGGCATGGGAATCTCGTCAAGTACACTCTGTCTGGTGGACGACCTCCGCTCTATGTTTCTGACGACGTTCAGCTCTTTGTCGTAGAGAACGGTTCCATCGTGAAGAAGGATTCGCACTGGGGATCGAATGGGGTTAGAGTGGGACAGGAGCTTGTTACTCTCTACGAGAACGGCACCGTGGGCGGCGGCACTTTCATCCTGCAAAGAGAGATGGTCGATGCAGATTCGAACCTGGTGGATTACACCTTTTGCGGGCCAGAGGTCTCCAACAAGAACGGATTCTTTGTGAACGGGATCAACCTCTACTGTGTGGATGGGACGGTCCAGTGCTGGCCAGCACCGCTCCTGCTCCTCGCGGTGATGTATACGATGCTTTTCTAGCGTGCCATGCGTGCCGAGCACGCTATGTATGGTGACATATGCTGACACACGCCGCCCTACGTTGACAGTCTAAAAACGCTGCGACTGCTGCCATATGCCTGCCATCGTGTTCCTATGAGGAAGTTCTCCCAACTTGTTCGCAGGAGTTTCTGGCGACCACCATACCAGGCGCTTCTCCGGGAAGATGTCTTGATGTTAGCTTACGCCGTGCTATGATGTCATCTCAGCTTCCAGAGATACCTTGAGAATCACTTGTTGGAAGTCTCGTGTGAACAGGCGTTCTTCACCTGCACGAGGGGAAAAGTATCTTTGCCTGCCATGAAGGTCCTTCTCTTTGCGCATGGCAACAAGATCCTACATCAGGAGCGAAGCACTTCTTGCAGCCAAGTGAGAGCTGCTGTTGCCACTGTTGCTGTGCACATGCAACATTTTGTGCATCGCCAGCTGATGTTGGTGCGTTCCTTGTTGGATCGCATGCACTGGACATGGTGTCTTTCCCTCAGCCGAGCCACGAAGCCACGAAGCCTCGAAGCATTCTCCACTTTCGTTCTTTCCTTACCGTTGGCGCCATGATGCGCCTCATGCCTCTCTGCATTGTGGCGGCCTCAGCTTCAGAATCTTCAGACCAGTGCTCTACACCGCAGACTGCAGCTGGGGCCAAGCTGCTGCAGCAACGGCACTCCACCGGCCCGAGAGGGCAGAACCGGAGGAACGGTACCTGTTAGATAATGTCACACCCGGATAAATTGCGGGGGTCCCCCGTTCAATATTGACACCTTCTAATATTCTCGACCGTCTTGGTTTCAAAACTATGAGTACTAGCATAAGTATTAGTTCAGACTGTGAGAAACACTCAGGGCTGAGAGTTTGCAGCTTCGTTTTGACTACAGCTTGCCGAAATGAACCTAGGGCACATTTTGGGCAACTTTAGAAAACATTGACCTCAGTCTTTTATAAACCCACAGAAACCACCTCGCAGAAGTTCTAGGGTCCCTGAAGCAATAGGGTTCCAGAAGAATTTCCCGCAAGCTTCGCATGAATTTGCACGCTATTATTAAACTGGGCACACCTTACATGGAGGACACTGCTGATGATGGTGATCGTGATGATCGTGATGATGTTTGTGGGAGTAGCTTTGGCACTCGAATGTATGAGCCCCTGTCGCACATCGTCATCGACGAAGGAGAAATTGTTGTACATGGTCCACTCATGGGATGAGTTGATGACAGAACTCGAAGTGATCCACTGGGTGGATTTTGGTACGTTGGTGGGAGCTGTTCACTATGGAGATATTGTTCCGTGGGATTATGATGCTGATGTCTCATTCGACCGGCGCTATGCCCCGTTGCTCCACGAAGGCAGAATTGGAAGTACATTAATGATGGACTGGTATGGAATTCGCGCCAATTCTGCAATGATGGAGTACGAAGGAGTACAAGTCGATGTCTTCTCTTGGACTTTGGTTCGCAACGATACCCATCCCGATCATGCAAGATATGTCAAGTCTCGTCATCGCCATAGTGACTGGTTTGAGAAGACTTATTCCGATTTTGAAGCGCGGTTGGTTCAACCCACTCAATCGATGCCCCTCGCGGGGAAAATGGTCCAAGGGCCTGCTAAGCCTGTTGAACTTCTACATCAACGCTATCCCTCACTTCGATGGGGTCATATTCCCTACAAATGCAGTTGCTGGCTAGTATGGAACTGGCCATTATGGATGTTCCGCTCATAACCCGCGACACCATTCGATTGAACAGAAGAAGAGTTATTCTGCAGCCTACCTTTCTGCACTGCATACCCAGTTTGGCTCTGCGGAGAAAGCATTGTAGAGTCATCTACGAGCTTGCATTCCCAGAAGCAAAGCACGTCGCCAATCTGAGCTTCGATCGCGATGGAGAAAAGACGGAAAAGACGGAGGATTTCTGGCCCTCAACCTTAAGAAGCCCTTGCAAGCCGTGAGACATTTCGGTCTTTCGAATTCGTCAGAAGCCATTGCAACGGGAACAGACGGCTTAGCCGGAGTAAGTGTGTTACCGCCCAAAAGGGAGGAGGACAGGATTTTTTTTTTCTGGGGGGCTTTGGGATCAATTTGCGGTTCATGGTGTCTTGTGGCTCGGGACGGTATAGCTTGGGTGCAAGAGGTGGTAGTAATACATTTACAAGCCAAAGCCCGTGAAGAAGGCTCAGCTGCAAAACCAGGTTCCTGGGACTAATTATACAGTTTCAGTGTGTTTTTGTTGTTTCGAGGTTGATGTTGAAGCCCTTGCATGAGAATTGTGTGCGCATGTTTTCTCGGGGCTTGATCTTGATTTCAGCTCTGCTGTCTGCTGAGTTTTCGAGTTGTTACCCCAAGAGCGAACCTTCGCGCAGCCAACCTGACACACGTGGCATGGCAGAGCCATGTTAGTTTTCCCGAGAGCAGTATAGTTAAGGTAAATTGGATACAAGGCTGCGATTTAAGAATATAAAGTGAGTGAGAATTCATAAGGTTCGTTTAAAAATCATATAAGCAAGTTAGTAGTTGGAAAAAATGAGGAGTGGGTTCCACGTGCATTCCGCAGGAAAGAGATCAATCTACTTCAATTTCTTCTCCATGGAAAAAGCTCAAGTGTTGCGAGGCGTATTATTACGAAGGGTGTGACTTAGCTCAACTTAGTGCGCCCACTTAGCCGTACGTTTAGGGACAATAAGTTCCCGAAATGTCGGAGATGTGAAGACGAAGATACATACATTCTGTACGGTGTCGACTTCTTACGCGTAGCTAATGGGCGGATTCATTGTTTTTTCAGAGCTTGTATCTTCTTTAGTACCCCTCGTTTTCTGGCGTTTTCCTTTAACTGGGGGTGGTGGTGGGTACATTTACTTAATCGTGACTCGTCTCATTTGGGATTTCGTTTATTTTTTCATTTACTTTGATACTGGGTTTCTTTTTATTTCATTTGAGAAGATTTTGATACACTTCATACGAATGAAAGGATCTATATATTGCAGAATTGGCGAAATATAATATATATATATATATATATATTCTCTTCGAATCTTTTTCGTATTTTATGGAAGAATAATCGTTCATATCATATTTCTTCTTAATATCTGAATTTTTCGGTAGTTCGTAAGCTATTGGAGCGTATATTAGAGAGAAATATATTCTTTTCGTTGATTGAATTTCTTGGTCTCATTTGGGGCGTGTTTTTTCTTTATTTTGGATAATGAATCATCCCCCTTTTCTTGGTGATTTTGGGCGCAGAAGTCGCTTGCACCGCTAAGCGTATGATCCGAGCAATCTGGAAAGATGCGATTCTGAGCTCTTGGATTTAATTTGGGGGTGGTGGGCCTTTAATGCGTTGCCTGGCGGCTTGGAGCCGCGTGATTTTCATCGTGGTATTTGACGACTTGATTATCTTGATTTGTACTCTAAGAATCTAGAAGTCTTTCATTTTTGGATTAGGAGAACTTCGAGTCTTCTGCTCGCAATTCCCCCTTCCGGCACGCAAGATTTATGCTCGAAAAGTGCCAATTAATTTATTCTAAAATGAATCCAATTTATTGGATACTCGGTGCAGTGATTGGATGATCATTTTCTGAATCTACTTTTGTTTAATTCACATTTTTGGGCATATGAGTCGTTTATATTAGATACGGACGGGACTCGTCACCCACTTCTGGGTTTTCAACGATTGGAGATTAGTCTTGCAACAAAGAGAAAATATGGTTTGAAGGCTCTGAATTGGTATTTTTAGGAGTAGAAATCGCTTGCATTGGTTTCACCTATCTAGGATATTCGTGGACCTACCAATATATGGATGAATTTGAAGATAAGAATATTAAAGGGCATAGAGAATTCAATGAATACTTATTATTCGTTCTAAAGGGGATTCATCTGGAAAGAATCGGAAATATAAGTCAATTCTAAATGTGGCGAATGGTATTTATATCTAAATATTAAAATACTAGAATTCTATAGAAATTCTAGAAGAATGGATTATTCATATTTCATTATAATCATTACTAATCTTGAATCTTAGAAGAATTTTTTTGTTATAAATATTACAATTGAAAATATAAATGACAAATTGATTTTTTTAGGAAGGTTTCATTATAATTACTATTCGATTTCAATCTCAAAAGAAGACCTGGTTGCAAATACTATCTATCTTGAATTTCTGAGCAAGGTTTCGTTATAATTATTATGCATCTTGAAATTTATAGGAAGATTGAATTATAATTATCGTATATCTTGATTTGTGGACCAAGATTTTATTTTTAATATATATCTTTAATGAGAAAGGAAAATAGAAGATCTTGGATTCATCTCGATTCTGGATTTCTCTTGTGAAATACGAAGGAAAACCTTGTCCCTTCAGGCGTCAGGATTAAAAATCTTCGGAACGAAATCTCCGAAAAGGCAAAAGATTGGGATCCTCACGAGGCTTCTATTCGGGAATACCCCAAAAGAGATCCAGAAGGATATACGCGGATATCCAAGCAACCAACGAAGAAAGGAAACTTGAATTTATGAGGAAGGCTTCGTTACAATTACTATTCGATTTGAATTCTGAGGATCATTATAAATACTATGAGTTTTAATTTTCTGGTCATGGTGGAAAAGCCTTCTCAAGTGAAATTATCTGAGGAAGGTTGCGTTGTCTTTATTAGATATCTTGTCTTCCTGAGAAAGGCTTCGTTGTAATTGCTATTCGTCTTGATTTTCGGATGAAGGTTTTGTGGAAATCACACGTGTCTTGATATTTCGAGCAAGGTTTGGGGAAGTTTCGTTGTGATAGTTATATGTCTCGAATTTAAGAGTATGGTGTAGTTGCGATGATTCTTAGTCTTGAATTTCTGAGGAAGGTTTCATTGCTTTTATTATTCGTTTTGAGATTCTGGGAAAGGCTTCGTTATAGTATCCACATATTCTGAATATTCTGAGCAATATTATTATGAAAATGTTATTAACATTGAATTTCTGAGAAACATTGCGTTGCAACTGCTATATATCTCGAATTTAAGAGTATGATTTAGCTGCGTTTCTTATTAGTCTTGACTTTCTGAGGAAGATTTCGTTATAATTGCTACCAGTCTCGAATGTAAGTAATTGCTACTAGTCTTGACTTTGCGAGGAAGATTTCGTTGTAATTTGCATATATCCCGAATTTCTGAGGAAGGTTTCGTTGTATATGATAATTGACTTGAATTTGGGAGGAAGGTTTCGTTGTAATTGCTATATCTTGAATTGCTGAGGAAGGTCTCGTTGTATTTGCTATTCGTCTCGAATTTCTGAGGAAGATTTCGTTGCAATTGCTTTATATCTTGAATTCTGAAGAAGGGTTCGTTGCACTTGCTACTCGGCTTGAATTTCTGAGCACTGTTATTATATAAATGTTGCTGCTAGTCTTGAATTTCTAAGGAAGGTTTCGTTACAATTGCTATATTTTGAACTTAAGAGAATGAATTAATTGTTTTTACTTCTAGTCTTGAATTTCTAAGCAAGGTTTCGTTGCAATTACTATTAGCCTTGAATTTCTGAGGAACGTTTCGTTACAATTATTTCATGTCTTAAGTTTCTAAGCAAGATTTTGCTGTAATTACTAACCGACTTCAATTTTTGAGGAAGATTTCGTTGCAATTGATTCATATCTTGAATCTGAAGAAGATTTCCTTGTAATTACTACTCGTCTTCAATTTCTGAGGAAGGTTTCGTTGCAAGTGTTACATGTCTTGAATTTCTGAAGAAAGGTTCGTTATAATTTTTATTCGGTTTGAGATTCTGAGCAAGGATTTTCTGTAATTGACACTTGTCTTGAATTTCTGAGGAAGGTTTCGTTGCAATTGCTACATGTCCTGAATTTGTCAAGAAGGGCTCGATGCATTGAATTTCTGAGAAGTTTTGTTATGTAAATGCTACTAGTCTTGAGTTTCTGAGGAATGTTTCTTTGCAAAGGCTACATGTCTCGAATTTAAGAGTATGGTTTAGTTACGTTTGCTTTTAGTCTTGAATTTCTGAAGAAGATTTCGTTGCATTCGTTAGTAGTCTTGAATTTCTGAGGAAGATTTCATTGCAATTGCTATATGTCTTGAGTTTCTGAGAAAGGTTTCGCTGCAAGTGCTAATCGGTTTGGCTTTGTGAGGAAGATTTCGTTGCAATTGCTGCATGCCTTGAGTTTCTGAGGAAGGTCTCGTTGCAATTGAGGAAGGTTTCGTTACAATTTGCACATGGCCTGAATTTCTGAGCATGTTTTCGTTGCATTGTTACTCGACTTAATTTTCTAAGGTTGTTCTGCTTATGTAAATGCTACAAGTCTTGTTGATTTTCTGAGGAAAGTTTCTTTGCAAAGGGCTACATGTCTCGAATTTAAGAGTATGGTTCAATTGCATTTGCGACTAGTCTTGAATTTCTGAGGAAGGTTGCATTGCATTCGCTACTAGTCTTGAATTTCTGAGGAAGGTTTCGTTACAATTACTACATGCCTTGAGCTTCTGAGAAAGGCTTCGCTGCAATTGCAAAACGACTTGACGTTGTGAGGAAGGTTTGGTTGCAATTGCTATATGTCTTGAATTTGTGAAGAAGGGTTCGTTGTAACTGCAACTTGGCTTGAATTCTGAGCTAGGTTTCTCTCACTGCTACTACTTTTGAGTTTATGGAGAAGGTTTCGTTACACTTTCCACATGTTTTGAACTTTTCAGGAAGGTTTCGTTGCATTACTACTCGGCTTGAATTTATGAGGAAGGCTTCGTTGTGTAAATGCCACTAGTCTTGAATTTATGAGGAAAGTTTCGTTGTATTTTACACATGTCCTGAGCTTTTCTGAGGTGAGGAAGATTTCGTTAAAATTGCTACATGTCGCGAATTTAAGAGTATGGCTCAGTTGCGTTTGCTATTAGTCTTGAATTTATGAAGGAAGTTTCATTGCAATTGCTACTAGTCTTGAATTTCTGAGGAAGGTTTCGTTGCAATTCTACATATTTGATTTTCTGAGGAAGGTTTCGTTGCAATTGCTAATCGGCTTGACTTTGTGAGGAAGGTTTCGTTGCAGTTGCTACATGTCTTGAGTTTCTGAGGAAGGTTTCGCTGCAATTGCTAATCTGCTTGACTTTGTGAGGAACGTTTCGTTGCAATTATTTCATGTCTTGAGTTTTTGAGGAAGGTTTCGCTGCAATTGCTAATCGGCTTGACTTTGGGAGGAAGGTCTCGTTGCATTTGCACGATGTCTTGAAGTTCTGAAGAAGGTTTTCTTGGCAATTGCTACTGATCTTGAATTTATGAGAAACGTTTCGTTGCAATTGCTACATGTCTTGAATTTCTGACGAAAAGTTCGTTGTAATTTCTACTCGGCTTGAATTTCTGAGCAAGTTTTCTCTGTAACTACTATTAGTCTGGAATTTTTGATGAAAGTTTTCGTTACGATTTGCACATGTCCTGAACTTCTGACGAAGGTTTCGTTGCAATGCCATTCGGCTTCAATTTCTGAGGAATGTTTTTATGTAAATGCTACTTGTCTTGAATTTCTGAGGAAGGGTTTCGTTGCAATTGCTATATGTCTCGAATTTAAAAGTATAGCTTAGTTGCGTTTGCTATTAGTCTAAAATTTCTGAAGAAGGTTTCATTGCACTTGCTACTAGCCTTACATTTCTAAGGAAGGTTTTCTTTAAATTGCTACTCGTCTTGAATTTCTGGGGAAAGTTTCGTTGTATTTGTTGCTTGTCTTGAATTTCTGAAGAAGGGTTCGTTGCAATTTCTACTCGTTTTGAATTTCTGAGCAAGGTTCCTCTGTAGCTGCTACTAATCTTGAGTTTCTGAGGAAGGTTTCGTTGCAATTTCCACATGTCCTGAATTTCTGGGGAAAGCTTCGTTGCATTGCTACTCGGCATGAGTTTCTGAGAAAGTTATTATGTAAATGCTTTTAGTCTTGAATTTCTGAAGAAGGTTTAGTTGAAATTTCCATATGTCTTGAATTTCTGAGGAAGGTTTCGCTGCATTTGATAACCGGCTTCAAGTTGTGAGAAAAGGTTTCATTTCAATTGCTATATGTCTCTTCTGAGGATTGCAATTGCTACATGTCTTGAATATTTGGAGAAGGGTTCGTTGCAAGTTCTGCTCGGCTTCAATTTAAGAGTATATTTCTTATGTAGATACTTGAATTTCTGAGGAAGGTTTGGTTGCAATTGGTACATGTCTTGAATATTAGTGTATGGTTTAGTTGCGTTTACTACTAGTCTTCAATGTCTGAGGAGGGTTTCGCTGCAGTTGCTACTAGTCTTGAAATTTTCAGGAAGGTTTCGTTGCAATTGATAATCGTCTTGATTTTGTGAAGAAGGTTTCGCTGCAATTGATAATCGGCTTGACTTTGTGAGGAAGGTTTCATTGCAATTGCAATATGTCTTGAAATTCTGAGGAAGATTTCGTTGTAATCGCTACTGGTCTTGAACTTCAAAGGAAGGTTTCGTTGCAAATGTTATATGTCTTGAGATTCTGAGGAAGTTTTCGCTGCAATTGCTAATCGGTCTGGCTTTCTGAGGAAAGTTTCGTTGCAATTGCTACATGTCTTGAATTTCTGAAGAAGGGATCGAATCAATTTGTATTCGGCCTGAAATTCTGAGCAAGATTTCTCTGTAACTGCTACTAGGCTTGAATCTCTGCAGAAGGGTTCGTTGCAATTTCTATCCGGCTTGAACTTCTGAGCAAAGTTTCTCTGTAACTGCTACTAGTCTTGAGTTTCTGAGGAAGGTTCGTTGCAATTGCTAAATGTCTCGAAATCAAGAATATGGTTTAGTTGCGTTTTCTACTAAGTAGTCTTGAATTTCTGAGAAAGGTTTCATTGTAATTGCTACTAGTCTTGATTTTCTGAGGAAGGTTTCGTTGCAATTGCTACATATCTTGATTTTGTGAGGAAGGTTCCGCTGTAATTGCTAGTCGGCTTTGACTTGGTGAGGGCTATTTTGTTGCAATTGTTTCATGTCTTGAATTTCTGAAGAAGGGTTCGTTGTAATTGGTACTCGTCTTGATTTTGAGTAAGGTTTCGTTGCATTTGCTATACATCTCGAATTTGTGAAGAAGGGTTCGTTGTAACTGCTACTTGGCTTGAGTTTGTAAGCAAGGTTTCTCTGTAATTGTTGCTAATCTTGAGTTTCTGAGGAAGGTTGCGTTGCAATTTGCACATGTCCTGATCTTCTGAGGAAGGTTTCGTTGCATTGCTACTCGGCTTGTATTCTGAAGATTTCTTGTAGAAATGCTACTTGTCTTGAATTTCTGAAGAAGGTGTCGTTGCAATTGGTACAAGTCTCGAATTTAAGAGTATGGTTTAAACTTGCTACTAGAGTGGGTTTCTGAGGAAGGTTTCCTTGCAATCGCTACTAGTCTTGATTTTCTGAGGAAGGTTTCGTTACAATTGTTACATGTCTTGAGTTTCTGAGCAAGTTTTGGCTGAAATTGCTAATCGGTTTGGCTTTCTGAGGAAGGTTTCGTTGCAATTGCTACTCGTGTTGGTTTTCTGAGGAAGGTTTCGTCGCACTTGCTTCATATCTCGAATTTGACAAGAAAGGTTCGTTGCAAAACCCTATTCGGCTTGAAATTTCTGAGCAAGGTTTCTCTATAATTGCTACTAGTCTTGAGTTTCTGGAGAGGGTTTCCTTGCAACTTACATATGTCCTGAACTTCTGAGGAAGCTTTCGTTGCATTTGCTATCCGGCTTGAATTTCTGACAATTTTTTTATGCAAATGCTACTAGTCTTTAGTTTCTGAGAAAGGTTTCGTTAAAAGTGCTACATGTCTCTAGTTTGGGAGTATGGCTTAGTTACGTTTGCTACTAGTCAGAAATTTGTGAAGAAATTTTCATTGCAATTGCTACTAGTCTTGAATTTCTGAGGATGGTTTCGTTGCAATTTGCATATGTCTTGAGTTTTTGAGGAAGGTTTCGCTGCGTTTGAAAATCGGCTTGAGCTTGAGAGGAAGGTTTCGTTGCAATTGCTACATGTGTTGAATTTCTGAGGCAGGTCTCGTTGTAATTGTTATTCATCTTGAATTTGTCAGGAAGATTTCGTTGCAATGGCTGCATGTCTTGAATTTATGGAGAAGGGTTCGTTGCAATCTCTACTCGGCTTGAACTTCTGAATATATTTCTTATGTAGATACTTGAATTTCTGAGGAAGGTTCAATTGCAATTGGTACATGACTTGAATTTTGAATATGTATTAGTTGCGTTTGCTACTAGTCAGGAATTTCTGAAGAAAATTTCAGTGCATTTGCTACTAGTCATGAATTTCTGAGGAAGGTTTCGTTGCATTTGCTGCATGTCTTGAGTTTCTGAGGAAGGCTTCGCTGTAATTGATAATCGGCTTGATTTTGTGAGGAAGGTTTCGTTGCAATTGCTATATGTCTTGAAATTGGGAGTAAGAGTTCGTTGCAATGATTACTGGTCTAGAACTTCAAAGGAAGGTTTCGTTGCAATTGCTACATGTCTTGAGTTTCTGAGGAAGTTTTCGCTTCAATTGTGAATCGGGTTGTCTTTGTGAGGAAAGTTTCGTTGCAATTGCTGCATGTCTTGAAATTCTGAATTAGGGCTCGAATCAATTTGTATTCGGCTTGAGTTTCTGAGCAAGGTTTCTCTGTAACTGCTACTAGGCTTGAATCTCTGCAGAAGGGTTCGTTGCAATTTCTATCCGGTTTGAACTTCTGAGCAAAGTTTCTCTGTAACTGCTACTAGTCTTGAGTTTCTGAGGAAGGTTCGTTGCAATTGCTACATGTCTCGGATTTAAGAGTATGGTTTAGTTACGCTTTCTACTAGTCTTGAATTTCTGAGGAAGGTTTCGTTGCAATTGCTACATGTCTTGATTTTCGGAGGAAGGTTCAGCTGTAATTGCTAGTCGGCTTTGACTTGGTGAGCAAGTTTTTGTTGCATTTATTTCATGTCTTGAATTTCTGAAGAAGGGTTCGTTGTAATTGGAACTCGTCTTGAATTTTTGAGTAAGGTTTCGTTGCATTTGCTATACGTCTCGAATTTGTGAAGAAGGGTTCGTTGTAACTGTTACTTGGCTTGATTTTTTGAGAAAGCGTTCTCTGTAACTGCTGCTAGTCTTGAGTTTCTGAGGAAGGTTGCGTTGCAATTTGCACATGTCCTGATCTTCTGAGGAAGGTTTCGTTGCATTGCTACTCGGCTTGTATTCTGAAGATTTTATTGTGGAAATGCTACTAGTCTTGAATTTCTGAAGAAGGTTTCGTTGCAATTGCTACAAGTCTCGAATTTAAGAGTATGGTTTCGCTAAATTTGCTACTAGTTTGGGTTTCTGAGGAAGGAGGTTTCATTACAATCGCTACTAGTCTTGAAATGGCGAGGAAGGTTTCGTTACAATTGCTACATGTCTTGAGTTTCTGAGGAAGTTTTGGCTGCAATTGCTAATCGGTTTGGCTTTGTGAGGAAGGTTTCGTTGCACTTACTACATGTCTTAAATCTTAAATTTCTAAGGAAGGTTTCGTTGCAATTGCTACTCGTCTTGGTTTTCTGAGGAAGGTTTCGTTGCACTTGCTTCATATCTCGAATTTGACAAGAAAGGTTCGTTGCAAAACCCTATTCGGCTTGAAATTTCTGAGCCAGGTTTCTCTATAACTGCTAGTAGTCTTGAGTTTCTGGAGAGGGTTTCCTTGCAACTTACATATGTCCTGAACTTCTGAGGAAGCTTTCGTTGCATTTGCTATCCGGCTTGAATTTCTGACAACTTTTTTTTTATGTAAATGCTACTAATCTTCAATCTCTGAGAAAGGTTTCGTTGCATGTGCTACATGTCTCTAATTCCCCAAACAGTGCTTGCACAATGGGGTTCTTACGTTTAGGGTAACGGAATTGGTTGCTGACCGCAACGGCGCGCGCGGCGGTGGGACGGGGCCTTGGTTTCGACGCTCCCGCTGTGGTTTCGCGCGAATTCCGTTGCGTTTCGATGCTCCCGCTGTGGTTTCGCGCGAATTCCGTTGCATTTCGATGCTCCCCCTGTGGTTTCGCGCGAATTCCGGCCTCTCGTGGCCTCTTCAGGCCTCTTCTGGGGGGGCCACTTAGGTTGCCGACCGCAACGGCGCGCGCGGTGAGACGGGACCTTATAGTTTCGACACCCCCGCTGTGGTTTTGCACGAATTCCGTTGCGTTTCGATGCTGCCGCTGTGGTTTCGCGCGAATTCCGTTGCATTTCGATGCTCCCCCTGTGGTTTCGCGCGAATTCCGGCCTCTCGTGGCCTCTTCAGGCCTCTTCTGGCGGGGCCACTTAGGTTGCCAACCGCAACGGCACGCGCGGTGGAACTGGTCCTTGGTTTCGACTCTCCTGTGTGGTTTCGCGCGAATTCCGTTGCGGTTCGATGCTCCCGCTGTGGTTTCGCGGGAATCCGTTTCATTTCAATGCTCCCTGTTGTTTCGCGCGAATTCCGTTGCATTTCGATGCTCCCCCTGTGGTTTCGCGCGAATTCCGGCCTCTCGTGGCCTCTTCAGGCTTCTTCTGGGGGGGCCACTTAGGTTGCCGACCGCAACGGCGCGCGCGGTGAGACGGAACCTTATAGTTTCGACACCCCCGCTGTGGTTTCGCACGAATTCCGTTGCGTTTCGATGCTGCCGCTGTGGTTTCGCGCGAATTCCGTTGCATTTCGATGCTCCCCCTGTGGATTCGCGCGAATTCCGGCCTCTCGTGGCCTCTTCAGGCCCCTTCTGGGGGGGCCACTTAGGTTGCCGACCGCAACGGTGCGCACGGTGAGGCCACCTGAAACCAGGATCAATAAAAACACAGGATTTATGGGTAGGGTTTAGGGTCAACCCTGCGGCTGGGTGCCGGGGGTTAGTATTCTGGGGTAGCGATTTTGGGGTTGAGCATCATGAGCATCAGCTGGGTCTTTTGGCCCCCAAGTTCCACACGCACGCAAAGCCGAATCCCCCAGTGGTTGGCGTCTTTTTGACCCCCAAAGGAATTCGGCCCCCCAACTTTTGTACTTTTTGTCCCCGGGAGTGTCGGTGCTCTTCTGGCCTTCTTTGGCCTTTTCTGGCCCTCCTCACTGATTGGGGTCTATGCCGGCATAATTTAAGAGTATGATTTAGTTACGTTTGCTACTAGTCATTAATTTTTGAAAAAAATTTCATTGCAATTGCTACTAGTCATCAATTTCTGAGGAAAGTTTCGTTGCATTTGCTACATGTCTTGAGTTTCTGAGGAAGGTTTCGCTACAATTGTTAATCGGCTTTGCCTTTGTGAGAAAGGTTTCGTTGCAATTGCCACATATCTTGAGTTCCTGAGCAAAGTTTCGCTGCAATTGCTAGTCGGCTTGACTTTGTGAGGAGGTTTCGTTGCAATTGCTACATGTCTTAAATTTCTGAGGAAGATTTCGTTGAAGTTGCTACTCGTCTTGAATTGAAGGGTTCGTTGTAATTGCGACTTGACTTGAATTCTGAGCTAGTTTTCTCTCACTGCTGCTGGTCTGGAATTTCTGGAGAAGGTTTCGTTGCATTTTCAACAATGTCCTGAACTTTTCTGATATGAGGAAAGTTTCGTTGCAATTGCTACATGTCTTGAATTTCTGAGCAAGTTTTCGCTGCAATTTCTAATCGAATTGGCTTTATGAGGAAGGTTTCGTTGCAATTGCTACATGTCTTGAATTTCGGAGGATGGTTTCGTTGCAATTACTACTCGCCTTGAATTGTTGAAGAAGGTTTCGTTGCAATTGCTACATGTCTTGAGTTTCTGAGCATGTTTTCGCTGCAAATTTCTCATCGAATTGGCTTTGTGAGAAGGTTTCGTTGCATTTGCTACATGTCTTGAATTTCTGAGGGTGGTTTCGTTGTAATTGCTGCCCGTCTTGAATTTTGGAGGAAGGTTTCGTTCCAATTGCTATATGTCTTGAATTTCTGGGAAAGCTTTCGTTGCAATTTCCACTTGGGTTTTCTGAGCAAGTTTTCTTTGTAACTGTTACTAGTCTGGAATTTCTGAGGAAGGTTTCGTTACAATTTAGTCATGTCCTGAACTTCTGAGGAAAGCTTCGTTGCATTGCTACTCGGCTTGAATTTCTGATCATGTTTTTTTTATATGCTACTAGTCTTCAAGTTCTGAGGAAGATTTCGTTGCAAGTGCGACATAACTTGAGTTCCTGAGGAAGGTTTAATTACAATTTCTACTCATCTTGAATTCTTGAAGAAGTTTTCGTCGCAATTGCTACATGTCTTGAGTTTCTGAGGAAGGTCTCGTTGCCATTACTCTTCGTCTTGAGTTTCTGGGGACGATTCCTTGCAATTACTACATATCTTGAATTTATGGAGAAGGGTTCGTTGAAAATTCTACTCGGCTTGAATTTCTGAACAAGGTTTCTCTGAAACTGGTACTAGTTTCGAATCTCTGAGGAAGGTTTCGTTGCCATTGCTACTCGTCTTGAATTCTTGAAGAAGGTTTCGTTGCAATTGCTACATATCTTGAGCTTGTGAGGAACTTTTCGTTGCAATTGCTACTCGTCTTGAATTCTTGAAAAAGGTTTCGTTGCAATTGCTACCTGTCTTGATTTTCTGAGGAAGGTTTCGTTGCAATTGCTACTCGAATTGAATTAATGAAGAAGGTTTCTTTGCAATTGCTACATGTCTTGAGTTTCTGAGCAAGGTTTCACAATTTCTACTCATCTAGAATTCTTGAAGAAGGTTTCGTTGCAATTGCTACATGTCTTGAATTTCTGAGGAAGGTTTCGTTGCAATTTGCTACTCGTCTTGAATTCTTGAAGAAGGTTTCGTTGCAATTGCTATATGTCTGGAGTTTGCGTGGAAGGTTTCGTTGCAATTGCTACTCGTCTTGAATTCTTGAAGAAGGCTTCGTTGCAATTGCTACATGACTTGATTTTCTGAGGAAAGTTTCGTTGCAGTTGCTACTCGTCATGAATTCTGGAAGAAGGTTTCGTTGCAATTGCTACATGTCTTGAGCTTGTGAGGAACTTTTCGTTGCAATTGCTACTCGTCTTGAATTCTTGAAGAAGGTTTCGTTGCAATTGCTATAGTCTTGAGTTTCTGAGGAAGGTTTCGTTGCAATTGCTACTCGTCTTGAATTCGTGAAGAAGGTTTCGTTGCAATTGCTACATGTCCGTAATGTCTGAAGAACGGTTCGTTTTAATTTATACTCGTCTTGAATTGTTGAAGAAGGTTTCTTTGCAATTGCTACATGTCGTGCGTTTCCGATGAAGGTTTCGTTGCAATTGATACTATTCTTGAATTCGTGAAGAAGGTTTCGTTGCAATTGCTACATGTCTTGAGTTTGCGAGGAAGTTTTCGTTGCAGTTGCTACTCGTCTTGAATTCTGGAAGAAGGTTTCGTTGCAATTGCTACATGTCTTGAGTTTCTGAGGACGGGGACGGTTTCGTTGCAATTGCTACTCGTCTTGAATTCTTGAAGAAGGCTTCGTTGCAATTGCTACATGACTTGATTTTCTGAGGAAGGTTTCGTTGCAATTTCTACTCGTCTTGAATTCTTGAAGAAGGTTTCTTTGCAATTGCTACATGTCTTGAGTTTCTGAGGAAGGTTTCGTTGCAATTGCTACTCGTCTTGAATTCTTGAAGAAGGTTTCGTTGCAATTGCTACATGTCCTGATTTTCTGAGGAGCGTTTGGTTGCAATTTGCTACTCGTCATGAATTCTTGAAGAAGGTTCGTTGCAATTGCTTCATGTCTGGCGTTTCCAGGAAGGTTTCGTTGGAATTACTACTCGTCTTCAATTCTTGAAGAAGGTTTCGTTGCAATTGCTACATGTCTTGAATTTCTGAGGAAGGTTTCGTTGCAATTTGCTACTCGTCTTGAATTCTTGAAGAAGGTTTCTTTGCAATTGCTACATGTCTGGAGTTTGCGTGGAAGGTTTCGTTGGAATTACTACTCGTCTTCAATTCTTGAAGAAGGCTTCGTTGCAATTGCAACATTACTTGATTTTCTGAGGAAAGTTTCGCTGCAATTACTACTCGTCTTGAATTCTTGAAGAAGGTTTCGTTGCAATTGCTACATGTCTTGAGTTTCTGAGGAAGGTTTCGTTGCAATTGCTACTCGCCTTGAGTTCGTGAAGAAGGTTTCGTTGCAATTGCTACACGTCTTGAGTTTGTGAGGAAGTTTCGTTGCAATTGCTACTCGTCTTGAATTCTTGAAGAAGTTTTCACTGCAATTACTACATGTCTGGAGTTTACGAGGAAGGTTTCGTTGGTCTTGAATTCTTGAAGAAGGTTTCGTTGCAATTGCTACATGTCTTGAGTTTCTGAGGAAGGTTTCGTTGCAATTGCTACTCGTCTTGAATTCTTGAAGAAGGTTTCGTTGCAATTGGTACATGTCTTGAGTTTCTGAGGAAGATTTCGTTGCAATTGCTATTCGTCTTGAATTCTTGAAGAAGGTCTCGTTGCAGTTGCTACATGTTTTGAGTTTCTGAGGAAGGTTTCGTTGCAATTGCTACTCGTCTTGAATTCTTGAAGAAGGTTTCGTTGCAATTGCTACATGCCTTGAGTTTCTGACGAAGATTTCGTTGCAATTGCTACTCGTCTTGAATTATTGAAGAAAGTTTCGTTGCAATTGCTACATGTCCTGAGTTTCTGAGGAACGATTGGTTGCAATTTGCTACTCGTCATGAATTCTTGAAGAAGGTTTCGTTGCAACTGCTTCATGTCTGGAGTTTCCGAGGAAGGTTTCGTTGCAATTTGCTACTCGTCTTGAATTCTTGAAGAAGGTTTCGTTGAAATTGCTACATGCCTTGAGTTTCTGAGGAAGATTTGGTTGCAATTGCTACTCGTCCTGAATTCTTGAAGAAGGTTTCGTTGCAATTGCTACATGTCTTGAGTTTCTGAGGAAGGTTTGGTTGCAATTACTACTTGCCTTGAATTCTTGAAGAAGGTTTCGTTGCAATTGCTACATGTCTTGAATTTCTGAGGAAGGTTTCGTTGCAATTTGCTACTCGTCTTGAATTCTTGAAGAAGGTTTCGTTGCAATTGCTATATGTCTGGAGTTTGCGTGGAAGGTTTCGTTGCAATTGCTACTCGTCTTGAATTCTTGAAGAAGGTTTCGTTGCAATTGCTTTATGTCTGGCGTTTGCGAGGAAGGTTTCGTTGCAATTGCTACTCGTCTTGAATTCTTGAAGAATGTTTCATTGTAATTGCTACATGTCTGGAATTTGCGAGCAAGGTTTGGTTGCAATTGCTACTCGTCTTGAATTCTTGAAGAAGGTTTCGTTGCAATTGCTACATGTCTTGAGTTTCTGAGGAAGGTTTTCGTTGTAATTGCTACTCGTCATGAATTCTTGAAGAAGGTTTCGTTGCAAATTGTTACATGTCTTGAGCTTGTGAGGAGGGTTTCGTTGCAATTGCTACTCGTCCTGAATTCTTGAAGAAGGTTTCGTTGCAATTGCTATATGTCTTGGGTTCTGAGGAAGGTTTCGTTGCAATTACTACTGGCCTTGAATTCTTGAAGAAGGTTTCATTGCATATGCTACATGTCTTGAGTTTCTGAGGAAGGGTTCGTTGCAATTGCTATTCGTCTTGAATTCTTGAAGAAGGTTTCGTTGCAATTGCTACAAACTTGAGTTTCTGAGGAAGGAGTCGTTGTAATTGCTACTCGTCTTGAATTCTGGAAGAAGTTTTCGTTGCAATTGCTACATGTCTTGACTTTGAGAGGAAGGTTTCGTTGCAATTGCTACTCGTCTTGAATTCTTGAAGAAGGTTTCGTTGCAATTGCTACATGTCTTGAGTTTCTGAGGAAGGTTTCGTTGTAATTGCTACTCGTCATGAATTCTTGAAGAAGGTTTCGTTGCAAATTGTTACATGTCTTGAGCTTGTGAGGAGGGTTTCGTTGCAATTGCTACTCGTCTTGAATTCTTGAAGAAGGTTTCGTTGCAATTGCTACATGTCTTGAGTTTCTGAGGAAGGTTTGGCTGCAATTGCTACTCGTCTTGAGTTCTTGAAGAAGGTTTCGTTGCAATTGCTACATGCCTTCCGTTTCTGAGGAAGGTTTCGTTGCAATTGCTACTCGTCTTGAATTGATGAAGAAAGTTTCGTTGCAATTGCTACATGTCTTGAGTTTCTGAGGAAGGTTTGGCTGCAATTGCTACTCGTCTTGAATTCTTGAAGAAGGTTTCGTTGCAATTGCTACATGTCCTGAGTTTCTGAGGAACGATTGGTTGCAATTTGCTACTCGTCATGAATTCTTGAAGAAGGCTTCGTTGCAACTGCTTCATGTCTGGAGTTTCCGAGGAAGGTTTCGTTGCAATTTGCTACTCGTCTTGAATTCTTGAAGAAGGTTTCGTTGCAGTTGCTACATGTCCTGAGTTTCTGAGGAAGGTTTCGTTGCAATTGCTACTCGTCTTGACTTCTTGAAGAAGGTTTCATTGCAATTGCTACATGTCTTGAGTTTCTGAGGCAGGTTTCGTTGCAATTGCTACTCGTCTTGAATTCTTGAAGAAGGTTTCGTTGCAATTGCTACATGTCCTGAATTTATGAGGAAGGTTTGGTTGCAATTTGCTACTCGTCATGAATTCTTGAAGAAGGTTTCGTTGCAATTGCTACATGTCTTGAGTTTGCGAGGAAGGTTTCGTTGCAATTGCTCCTCGTCTTGGATTCTTGAAGAAGGTTTCGTTGCAATTGCTTCATATCTTGAGTTTCCGAGGAAGGTTTCGTTGCAATTGCTACTCGTCTTGAATTCTTGAAGAAGGTTTCGTTGCAATTGCTACATGTCTTGAGTTTCTGAGGAAGGTTTCGTTGTTATTTTCTTCTCGGCATGAATTCTTGAAGAAGGTTTCGTTGCAATTGCTACATGTCTTGGGTTCTGAGGAAGGTTTCGTTGCAAGTACTACTCGTCTTGACTTCTTGAAGAAGGTTTCGTTGCAATTGCTGCATGTCTTGAGTTTTTGAGGAAGGTTTCGTTGCAATTGCTACTCGTCTTGAATTCGTGAAGAAGGTTTCGTTGCAATTGCTCCATGTCTTGAGTTTATGAGGAAGGTTTCGTTGCAAGTTGCTACTCATCTTGAATTCTTGAAGAAGGTTTCGTTGCAATTGCTACATGTCTTGAGTTTCTGAGGAAGGTTCCGTTGCAATTGCTACTCGTCTTCTATTCTTGAAGAATGTTTCATTGCAATTGCTATATATCTGGCGTTTCCGAGCAAGGTTTGGTTGCAATTGCTATTCGTCTTGATTTCTTGAGGAAGGTTTCGTTGCAATTGCTTCATGTCTTGAGATTCTGAGCAAGATTTCGTTGCAATTGCTGCTCGTCTTGAAATCTTGAAGAAGTTTTCGTTGCAATTGCTACATGTCTTGAGTTTTCGAGGAAGGTTTCGTTGCAATTGCTACTCGTCTTGAATTCTTGAAGAAGGTTTCATTGTAATTGCTACATGTCTTGAGTTCTGAGGAAGGTTCCGTTGCAATTGCTACTCGTCTTGTATTCTTGAAGAAGGTTGCGTTGCAATTGCTACATGTCTTGAGTTCTGAGGAAGGTTTCGTTACAATTGCTACTCGTCGTGAATTCTTGAAGAAGGTTTCGTTGCAATTGCTACATGTCTTGAGTTTCTGAGAAAGGTTTCGTTGCAATTGCTACTCATCTTGAATTCTTGAAGAAGGTTTCGTTGCAATTGCTACATGTCTTGGGTTCTGAGGAAGGTTTCGTTGCAATTGCTACTCGTCATGAATTCTTGAAGAAGGTTTCGTTACACTTGCTACATGTCTTGAGTTTCTGAGGTTTCGTTGCAATTGCTGCTCATTTTGAGTTCTTGAAGAAGGTTTCGCTGCATTTGCTACATGTCTTGAGTTTCTGAGGAAGGTTTCGTTGCAATTGCTGCTCAAGAAGGTTTCGCTGCAATTGCTACATGTCTTGAGTTTCTGAGGAAGGTTTCGTTGCACTTGCTTCTCGTCTTGAATTCTTGAAGAAGGTTTCGTTGCAATTGCTACATGTCTTGGGTTCTGAGGAAGGTTTCGTTGCAGTTGCTACTCGTCTTGAATTCTTGAAGAAGGTTTCGTTACACTTGCTACATGTCTTGAGTTTCTGAGGAAGGTTTCGTTGCAATTGCTGCTCATTGTGAGTTCTTGAAGAAGGTTTCGCTGCATTTGCTACATGTCTTGAGTTTCTGAGGAAGGTTTCGTTGCAATTGCTGCTCAAGAAGGTTTCGTTGCAATTGCTACATGTCTTGAGTTTCTGAGGAAGGTTTCGTTGCAAGTTGCTACTCGTCTTGAATTCTTGAAGAAGGTTTCGTTGCAATTGCTACAAACTTGAGTTTCTGAGGAAGGAGTCGTTGTAATTGCTACTCGTCTTGAATTCTGGAAGAAGTTTTCGTTGCATTTGCTACATGTCTTGACTTTGAGAGGAAGGTTTCGTTGCAATTGCTACTCGTCTTGAATTCTTGAAGAAGGTTTCGTTGCAATTGCTACATGTCTTGAGTTTCTGAGGAAGGTTTCGTTGTAATTGCTACTCGTCATGAATTCTTGAAGAAGGTTTCGTTGCAAATTGTTACATGTCTTGAGCTTGTGAGGAGGGTTTCGTTGCAATTGCTACTCGTCTTGAATTCTTGAAGAAGGTTTCGTTGCAATTGCTACATGTCTTGAGTTTCTGAGGAAGGTTTGGCTGCAATTGCTACTCGTCTTGAGTTCTTGAAGAAGGTTTCGTTGCAATTGCTACATGCCTTCCGTTTCTGAGGAAGGTTTCGTTGCAATTGCTACTCGTCTTGAATTGATGAAGAAAGTTTCGTTGCAATTGCTACATGTCTTGAGTTTCTGAGGAAGGTTTGGCTGCAATTGCTACTCGTCTTGAATTCTTGAAGAAGGTTTCGTTGCAATTGCTACATGTCTGCAGTTTCTGAGGAAGGTTTCGTTGCAAGTTGCTACTCATCTTGAATTCTTGAAGAAGGTTTCATTGCAATTGCTACATCTCTTGAATTTGCGAGGAAGGTTTCGTTGCAATTTGCTACTCGTCTTGAATTCTTGAAGAAGGTTTCGTTGCAGTTGCTACATGTCCTGAGTTTCTGAGGAAGGTTTCGTTGCAAGTTGCTACTCGTCATGAATTCTTGAAGAAGGTTTCGTTGCAAATTGCTACATGCCTTGAGTTTCTGAGCAAGGTTTCGTTGCAATTTGCTACTCGTCATGAATTCGTGAAGAAGGTTTCGTTGCATTTGCTCCATGTCTTGAGTTCTGAGGAAGGTTCCGTTACAATTGCTATTCGTCTTGAGTTCTTGAAGAAGGTTTCGTTGCAATTGCTACATGTCTTCAGTTTGTGAGGAAGGTTTGGCTGCAATTGCTACTCGTCTTGAATTCTTGAAGAAGGTTTCGTTGCACTTGCTACATGTCTTGAGTTTGCGAGGAAGTTTTCGTTGCAGTTGCTACTCGTCTTGAATTCTGGAAGAAGGTTTCGTTGCAATTGCTACATGTCTTGAGTTCTGAGGACGGTTTCGTTGCAAATGCTAGTCGTCTTGAATTCTTGAAGAAGGTTTCGTTGCAATTGCTCCATGTCTTGAGTGCCTGAGGAAGGTTTCGTTGCAATTGCTACTCGTCTTGAATTCGTGAAGAAGGTTTCGTTGCAATTGCTACATGTCCGTAATGTCTGAAGAACGGTTCGTTTTAATTTATACTCGTCTTGAATTGTTGAAGAAAGTTTCGTTGCAATTGCTACATGTCGTGCGTTTCCGATGAAGGTTTCGTTGCAATTGATACTCGTCTTGAATTCGTGAAGAAGGTTTCGTTGCAATTGCTACATGTCTTGAGTTTGCGAGGAAGTTTTCGTTGCAGTTGCTACTCGTCTTGAATTCTGGAAGAAGGTTTCGTTGCAATTGCTACATGTCTTGAGTTCTGAGGACGGTTTCGTTGCAATTGCTAGTCGTCTTGAATTCTTGAAGAAGATTTCGTTGCAATTACTACATGTCTTGTGCTTCTGAGGAAGATTTCGGTGCAATTTCTACTCGTCTTGGATTCTTGAAGAAGGTTTCGTTGCAATTGCTACATGTCTTGAGTTTCTGAGGAAGGGTTCGTTGCAATGACTACTCGTCTTGAATTCTTGAAGAAGGTTTCGTTGCAATTGTTTCATGTCTGGCGTTTCCAGGAAGGTTTCGTTGGAATTACTACTCGTCTTCAATTCTTGAAGAAGGCTTCGTTGCAATTGCTACATGACTTGATTTTCTGAGGAAAGTGTCGTTGCAATTACTACTCGTCTTGAATTCTTGAAGAAGGTTTCGTTGCAATTGCTACATGTCTTGAGTTTCTGAGGAAGGTTTCGTTGAAATTGCTACTCGCCTTGAGTTCGTGAAGAAGGTTTCGTTGCAATTGCTACACGTCTTGAGTTTGTGAGGAAGTTTTAGTTGCAATTGGTACTCGTCTTGAATTCTTGAAGAAGTTTTCACTGCAATTACTACATGTCTGGAGTTTACGAGGAAGATTTCGTTGGTCTTGAATTTTTGAAGAAGGTTTCGTTGCAATTGCTACATGTCTTGAGTTTCTGAGGAAGGTTTCGTTGCAATTGCTACTCGTCTTGAATTCTTGAAGAAGGTTTCGTTGCAATTGCTACATGTCTTGAGTTTCTGAGGAAGATTTCGTTGCAATTGCTATTCGTCTTGAATTCTTGAAGAAGGTTTCGTTGCAGTTGCTACATGTTTTGAGTTTCTGAGGAAGGTTTCGTTGCAATTGCTACTCGCCTTGAATTCTTGAAGAAGTTTTCACTGCAATTACTACATGTCTGGAGTTTACGAGGAAGATTTCGTTGCAATTGCTACTCGTCATGAATTCTTGAAGAAGGTTTCGTTGCAATTGCTACATGTCCTGAGTTTCTGAGGAACGATTGGTTGCAATTTGCTACTCGTCATGAACTCTTGAAGAAGGTTTCGTTGCAACTGCTTCATGTCTGGAGTTTCCGAGGAAGGTTTCGTTGCAATTTGCTACTCGTCTTGAATTCTTGAAGAAGGTTTTGTTGCAATTGCTACATGCCTTGAGTTTCTGAGGAAGATTTCGTTGCAATTGCTACTCGTCCTGAATTCTTGAAGAAGGTTTCATTGCAATTGCTACATCTCTTGAGTTTCTGAGGAAGGTTTGGTTGCAATTACTACTCGCCTTGAATTCTTGAAGAAGGTTTCGTTGCAATTGTTACATGTCCTGAGTTTTTTGAGCAAGTTTTCGTTGAACTTTGCTACTCGTCATGAATTCTTGAAGAAGGTTTCGTTGCAATTGCTACATGTCTTGAGTTTCTGAGGAAGGTTTCGTTGCAATTTGCTACTCGTCATGAATTCTTGAAGAAGGTTTCGTTGCAATTGCTTTATGTCTGGCGTTTGCGAGGAAGGTTTCGTTGCAATTGCTACTCGTCTTGAATTCTTGAAGAATGTTTCATTGCAATTGCTACATGTCTGGAATTTGAGAGCAAGGTTTGGTTGCAATTGCTACTCGTCTTGAATTCTTGAAGAAGGTTTCGTTGCAATTGCTACATGTCTTGAGTTTCTGAGGAAGGTGTCGTTGTAATGTGCTACTCGTCTTGAATTCTTGAAGAAGGTTTCGTTGCAATTGCTTCATGTCTTGAGTTTCTGAGGAAGATTCCGCTGCAATTTGCTACTCGTCTTGAATTCTTGAAGAAGGTTTCGTTGCATTTTCTACATGTCTTGAGTTTCTGAGGAAGGTTTTGGTTGCAATTGCTACTCGTCTTGAATTCTTGAAGAAGAATTTGTTGCAATTGCTTCATGTCTGGGGTATCTGAGGAAGGTTTCGTTGCAATTGCTACTCGTCTTGAATTCTTGAAGAAGGTTTCGTTGCAATTGCTATATGTCTTGGGTTCTGAGGAAGGTTTCGTTGCAATTACTACTGGCCTTGAATTCTTGAAGAAGGTTTCATTGCAAATGCTACATGTCTTGAGTTTCTGAGGAAGGTTTCGTTGCAATTGCTACTCGTCTTGAATTCTTGAAGAAGGTTTCGTTGCAATTGCTACATGTCCTGATTTTCTGAGGAGCGTTTGGTTGCAATTTGCTACTCGTCATGAATTCTTGAAGAAGGTCTCGTTGCAATTGCTTCATGTCTGGCGTTTCCAGGAAGGTTTCGTTGGAATTACTACTCGTCTTCAATTCTTGAAGAAGGTTTCGTTGCAATTGCTACATGTCTTGAATTTCTGAGGAAGGTTTCGTTGCAATTTGCTACTCGTCTTGAATTCTTGAAGAAGGTTTCTTTGCAATTGCTACATGTCTGGAGTTTGCGTGGAAGGTTTCGTTGGAATTACTACTCGTCTTCAATTCTTGAAGAAGGCTTCGTTGCAATTGCAACATTACTTGATTTTCTGAGGAAAGTTTCGCTGCAATTACTACTCGTCTTGAATTCTTGAAGAAGGTTTCGTTGCAGTTGCTACATGTCTTGAGTTTCTGAGGAAGGTTTCGTTGCAATTGCTACTCGTCTTGGATTCTTGAAGAAGGTTTCGTTGCAATTGCTACATGCCTTCCGTTTCTGAGGAAGGTTTCGTTGCAATTGCTACTCGTCTTGAATTCTTGAAGAAGGCTTCGTTGCAATTGCTATATGTCTGGAGTTTTTGAGGAAGGTTTCGTTTCAATTGCTACTCGTCTTGAATTCTTGAAGAAGGTTTCGTTGCAATTGCTACATGTCTTGAGTTTCTGAGGAAGGTTTCGTTGTAATTGCTACTCGTCTTGCATTCGTGAAGAAGGTTTCGTTGCAAATTGTTACATGTCTTGAGCTTGTGAGGAGGGTTTCGTTGCAATTGCTACTCGTCTTGAGTTCTTGAAGAAGGTTTCGTTGCAATTGCTACATGTCTTGAGCTTCTGAGGAAGGTTTGGCTGCAATTGCTACTCGTCTTGAATTCTTGAAGAAGGTTTCGTTACAATTGCTACATGAGTTTTCGTTACACTTTGCTACTCGTCATGAATTCTTGAAGAAGGTTTTGTTGCAATTGCTACATGTCTTGAGTTTTTGAGGAAGGTTTGGGTGCAATTGCTACTCGTCTTGAATTCTGGAAGAAGGTTTCGTTGCAATTGCTACATGTCCTGAGTTTGTGGGAGGAAGGTTTCGTTGCATTTTGCTACTCGTCATGAATTCTTGAAGAATGTTTCGTTGCAATGGCTACATGTCTTGAGTTTCTGAGGAAGATTTCGTTGCAATTGCTACTCGTCTTGAATTCTTGAAGAAGGTTTCGTTGCAATTGCTACATGTCTTGAGTTTCTGAGGAAGGTTTGGCTGCAACTGCTACTCGTCTTGAGTTCTTGAAGAAGGTTTCGTTGCAATTGCTACATGCCTTCCGTTTCTGAGGAAGGTTTCGTTGCAATTGCTACTCGTCTTGAATTGTTGAAGAAAGTTTCGTTGCAATTGCTACATGTCTTGAGTTTCTGAGGAAGGTTTGGCTGCAATTGCTACTCGTCTTGAATTCTTGAAGAAGGTTTCGTTGCAATTGCTACATGTCTGCAGTTTCTGAGGAAGGTTTCGTTGCAAGTTGCTACTTGTCTTGAACTCTTGAAAAAGATTTCGTTGCAATTGCTGCATGTCTTGAGTTTCTGAGCAAGGTTTCGTTGCAATTGGCTACTCGTCTTGAATTCTTGAAGAAGGTTTCGTTGCAGTTGCTACATGTCCTGAATTTCTGAGGAAGGTTTGGTTGCAATTTGCTACTCGTCATGAATTCTTGAAGAAGGTTTCGTTGCAGTTGCTACATGTCTTGAGTTTGCGAGGAAGGTTTCGTTGCAATTGCTCCTCGTCTTTGATTCTTGAAGAAGGTTTCGTTGCAATTGCTTCATATCTTTTCTTTCCGAGCAAGTTTTCGTTGCAATTGCTACTCGTCTTGAATTCTTGAAGAAGGTTTCGTTGCAATTGCTACATGTCTTGAGTTTCTGAGGAAGGTTTCGTTGTACTTTTCTTCTCGGCATGAAGTCTTGAAGAAGGTT